>NQII01000214.1:1034196-1138264 GCA_002778355.1 Clitarchus hookeri
AGATGAAGGGGGTGTGGGGGGGAAGGCCTCCGCTTCAGCTCCACGTGTCTGGAGATTTTCCATGCCACGTGCCTATTCGAAGGCGACAGCAAAGTGCGCTAAAGGTTGAAGGGGGTGGGGTAAGGGGGTGAGGGATGTGAGCCAAAGGCGTGCTATAATCCTCAAAACTGTCACGCGACAACGTTGTGGAGAGCGTGCGTGGCCAGGCGCTTATCTCAGGAGAGGGGGGCGAGAGGCAGAACAAAAGACGCGTCTGTCTGTCGCCCTTCCATCAGTTTCGTCAGTCGTCGGAAGGAGTCGGCGGCGAGGGCCGTTAGAAGTCACATCAAGTCAGCCGCCCTTCAGGGCAGCGGTACAATGCTCGCTTAGGTCGCATCGGGCGCAACGCTAAACCCCCACCAAGGCCACTAAAATTTATTATTTTAATTCTCTGCCGGTTTGGGAGGAAGCCACATTTTAAGTTTCTTCGGGTCAGTTTTTTTAAGAACATAATTAAGTAAACAACTGTGGCTTCGTTCTGAACATTTATATTTATCTGTGAGAGGTTCGTACTCTGCACACTGGAACTTCGTATGTGAACTGGTAAACTACAAAAGTTAAATAAACGTACATATAACAAAATACTCTGGAACTTCTTCTTTCTTAATTAATCGGCGTCCATTCACTGAGTCTCGTGTTTCTACCTCTGAGCAAGCCGTAGCAACGTAAACATCGGCCAGGTAACAAGTGCCGAACGTTACAAAATGGCGCCTAACTGTGAGGCTGCAATATTCTAAATAATGGTTTAACGAGACGAGGCCGGAACGTTACACTCTTTTACTACTCTCTCATTCCCTTAGACTAGGGATGATGAGGAATTAAAGTGTGGTGTATGTCATTCTTCATCATAAAATTATAAATTCTTCTGATATAATTGTAGCTCACAATCTGAAACTATAAGCTCTGAAAGTCCATAAGTTTGTTTTCTATTGTAGCCTCCGCCAAAGCTGAATGCATTACAAACAAGTCAACCTACTTGCGATGTGCCTCCACTACAATTAATAGGATCCTAACCTCCTTTCACTGGAAAGTCAACATATATGAGCTGCTACTATCGGGTGGGCCATGGCCATTGTTGTATTCTAATAAATATGACAAGACAGCACCACTACATCAATCTGTAACTCCTTGCTAACATTTTCATCTAAATTGAACCTGTATGTTCTTCATGTAAAACTGCTAAAACAATACTCCTTAAGGTCTCTGAAATGACCACTCAATTTCCCCAAAGGACACAATCCTTCTTCACATGAGCTCATTTTTCCAAACAAAACACAAGGGTAATGATTTCTCCTCATTATGCTCTGTCCATTTACATTTTATGACGTTTCTCAATCTAGCCAGGACTATGTTCCGATTTGTCGCTCAACCGATATCTGCTGGAAGCAAGGTTTCGTCCAATATTGGTGTGAAACATTTTATTATCTCTGTGAACTCCTGCACTGGGGAAAACTTAAACTCTTCTGTTACCAGTGGCTTATCGTTTATCATTGGTAGCCATGACATCTGTGTGTGGAATTTGAGCCCCTGCCTTGTATCTGATTTCATAGTCATTTGATAACACCAATGTCCATATTTGTAACCATACCCCTGCCATTGTTAGTATGCCTGTTTTTTCTCCAAAAGAGGCAGTGAGAGGTTTGTGGTCTGTTTCAAGAATAAACCTACAACCATAAATATAATTGTAAAACATTTTGATTCCATGGAAGATGGCCAAGGTCTCTCTATCAAGTTGTTGATAATTTTGCTCTGCTGCTGACAGTATTTTAAATGTAAAACCAATAGGCACTTCACATGATTCTTCTATGTCTGACAAAACTGCTCCCATTCCTGTTGAAGATGCATCACACGTCAACACCAAGGGTTTTGCTGGGTCAAAATGAATCAGCAGACTAGTATGCGGTAGTCAACCTTTGCTATCATGAAACATCCTTTGCAAATAAGAATTCCACTGCAGTGGAACATTCTACTTTCATAACTCATAAAATGTACTCAGTCTCCAAGAAAACTTAGCAAAAACCATCCATAATAATTTAACAACCCACAATAAGCTCTTAGTGCTTTGTTTGTTGGTTTTGGAGGCTCTTTAACAGTCAACAATAATTTATCCAACAGTCTGATACCACTGCCATCAATAACATGTCCAAGACAAGACCAGTGTCAGTAAATAAGAATAACTGATTCCAGCACAAGTGCTGTGGGCTGAGGCTCTGTGGATAATCCACCATCTTGGATATCATCATGGTGGCCATATTGGGTGGCCATCTTGTGTCAACCTTGGCATGACCACCATTTTGTTTCTACTCACCATCTTGTTTCCATCTGCCATCTTATATGCTTCAATTGTTTGCCTTCCACCATATTGGTTCTCTCATTGTCTACTAGTGTGTGCCACTGTTGTCTGCCATGTTTTTTATGAGTGCTAGAGTGCAGAACTGTTGTCTGCCATGTTTGTTTCTCTTGTTGCCTGCTAGGAGTGCTATTGTTGCCAATTACTTGCTCATCCATCATCCATGTTTTGTGTGTTTGCCACCAGAAGCATTCTACTCACTCTCACTCAGCCACCATGTTTTTATCTCTCATTGTCTGCTAAAGTGCACTGGTGGCACCATGCCCAACGTACATAAGGTTGACTTGTCATGGGAAGGAGATGAGGCTCTCATCTTTATTGACGTATTTATGGCAAGATGACTCAATAAACATCTTGGAGGGGCGGAGCGGCGAACCGCCGACCTTTGGTTCGCCTAACAGGTGCCGTGGCCATCTGAGCTATCAGGACATACAGCAATGCATGGGTTTAAATGATGTATAGAAAATATATTATAATGCATGGCAGTATAAGAAAGAGTATGTAATTGTATTTTAAAGTCAGATTTTGTGTTTAACTTTGAATAAGCATATATGTCTTTTAATATATATTTCTCTAAAGAATTACGTTACTTTTTGTACTGACCATCAATCATATGTCATACTAAGTCATAACAATTTATATTTCTTTTTCAAGAAAACATTTTGCATAAAGTTATGCACATTTTTTTTTTTTTAAGTATTGGCTGTGTGCATGCATGCATGGGCACTCTTTAATTGAAAAATATTATTTTAAAATTAACATTTTATATATATTTGGTTTTGTGGTTATGACCATACCTTTAATTTTGCATTCAAGTAATTTTTTTCATTTCAATAGTTTGCATGGAACAGGGAATTATTATTTAAGTCATGTAAATAGTAACGTTTACTCGAAAATATATTTTGCACACATTTAAATTTATTATTTTTGTTAATATATAAGTTCTTATAGGAGGAACTATTTTCTTAGAAATAAAAACACACATCAGATTTTTTTAACATGTCCCATTCCAGTACCTGGTCAGGCCTGTGTATTACTGACCAAGCAGTTTACATAATTTATAAAACTAAACTAAAACTGTTATTTTATACAAACTAAAGGAGTTAGTTTCACAAAAATTTTACAGCTTATAAAACACTCACTCCAGTACTGTTTTAATGTATGATACCTCGTATCACAGAAGCCTGGGTGTAATGTAATGCCCCACTTTTTGTAAAACAATCTTGTTTCGCTAAGTTTTTCAAGAACACTCTGCGTCTTCTTGTAGGTGTATTATCAATTTTAGTTGTAGGGAAATGCAGTAAAACATGTTCTTTCCTTTTTCCATCAAGTCTGTATTGTGGGTCTTTACAAGCTCGTCTGGGGGTTGTTACCAACCCTGAAGAATTTGAAAGATTGCTTGATGTTGAAGCAGGTGATTGAGGAACTTCAGGAATATCATCTTGCTGAATAAAGGTGCCTGGATACGGGTGGTGGGTGGAGAGATTTGCGCGGCTGTTAACAACAAGATCTTGAGAGCCAATGAGGATGAAATGAGGTAAGAATGGAGCAGTGCCAGAATGCAATAGTGGGGCAAATGGGAAATCCCAGAGAAAACCCGCCGACCAGCAGCATCGTCCGGCACGATTCCTACTTGCAAAATTTCGGAAATCCGGAAGTGACCCGGCCGGGGATTGAACCCGGTTCACCTTGGTGGGAGGCCAGCAGTCTAACCGCTCAGTCACCGCAGCCCTGCCTGGATACAGATAGCATGTACTGAAGGAAAGTCAGTTTAGATGGATTTGACTTGCAAAACAGCACAAATGAATTGGAAAGCATACACTGCAGAATGTGGAAGAACAATATTTTAGGCCAATTGACAGTTTTTCTGATGAAAGGATAAAGAGCTAGGTACTGACCAGCATTGTCCACACCATGCATGTATTTATTATAGTCAACAATGCACTGTGCCTTCAATTTTTTTGCTTCTGTAGTTATTTACAACCTCCTTCATATCTGCAGAATGTATTGGAAGATCATATTTATTAATCTCTTATCATGCCACACCATCAGAAATACAGGTTCTTCTCTCGTGAATGTTGTTTCCCCTCTTTGGAGGAAAGACAACTATTGCTTGAATTCTTTGGGCAGCCCTCTATTTTTTCTGGTTGTACCACAAGTTTATATTTACTTTGCATGAAAATCCTGTGATAATTTGGTGCTGTTGTAACTTTAGAACTGTCTGTAGTAATATAGTGTATAGGTTAGTAGCAGCAGGTGAAAGAGAGCAGTAGCAAGATGGAAGCCAAGGGCAAGTATGATCTAAGAGAGAGCAAGTGTTTGTAATGATGATGTAGGCATACACACTTTAAGGCGTTATTTGGGAAAGATAGTAAAAATGCATAGTGAACATAAATACTACATGGCATAGTCGACAGGATGCATGTGTGAATGATATAACTTATTGTGGTTTTATTTGTTTTTATGTTTACGTTGTGTAACAGTGCTAAAGATGGCGAGTGCTTTCAATCTACCGGCAAAATTAAATTTAGAAGGGAACATTAGTGAAAACTGGAAAATGTTTCGGCAGGCTTTTAAAATATATCTCGAGGCTTCTGATTTGAAAGCCCAAAATGGAAAAAGGAAGATTGCAATTTTCTTGAACGTTGTTGGAGACGAAACCCTCAATATATACAACACTTTCACCTTCACAGAGCATGAAGGACAAAACAAGGCTTTGGACATCGTCCTTGAGAAGTTTCAGACATACTGTACCCTGAAGAAGAACATACTTCATGCACATTTTATATTCTACTCATGGAAGCAGAAGGAAGTGGAAAAATTTCACTACTTTCTAAAAGATCGGAAAATGCTGGCCTGGGACTGTAAATTCAAACACACAGACGAGCTACTAAGAGACTGTATAGTTTTTGGAGCAAATGATAGGGTTAATCAAGAGAAAATACACTAACATTTGTGAAAAATGCAACACCAAGAAGGATACATGTGATTGAAATTAACTTTATACCTCAGATTAGGTACATGACAATACACAATTGATAAGGATTACAGACCTGTACATGATCTCTGTCCTTGTGATTTCAGTATTGTGGGAAGCATCCACGTGCTGCAATCAAAGCCCCTAAATGTTGTGGCATGGAATCAAAGAGGACCTGGATATGTTCCTGGGGAATCCCCCTCCACGCAGTTTGTATGCGAGTCCACAATGCATTAACGGTCCGTGACGAACAAGTCGCCGACCAACCATATTCCAGACATGTTCAATAGACGACTTGTCAGACGAATATGCAGGCCAGGGAAGCAGTGGTACCTGTCCTTCATTGAAGAAGGCTTGCACATTCCTCGCCACATGTGGTCGGGCATTGTCCTGCTGAAATATGGCATGAGGAGTCGCCTGAAGTAGGGGCAGTGCCTTGGGCTCTAAAACCTCCCTGATCTAGTGGTTGCTGTTCAGATTGCCCTCAACACATAGGAGTCGAGATCACATGTTGTATCCAATGAGCCCCAAACCATCACACTTAGCATTTGTCCGTTATGCTGCTCCACAATGCAGGCTGCCAGATTGCGTCACCACGGTAGCATCTAACACGTATGCGGCCATCACAGTAGGACTGGTTGAAGCGGGACTCGTCCCAAACACATTACATTTTGCCACTCAGCATGCCAGCGACGATGTTCACGTGCCCATTGCAGTATGAGGCGTTTGTGGTTTCTGGACAATAGAAGCAGACGCAATGGCATACGTGCCATTAGTCCCGCCCGCAGCACAGACGGCGTTGAACCGTCAATGCAGACAGGTCCACACCCGTTGCAGTGCTCTAGTGTAGAGCCAACACTGTGGACGAGGCTGTACAGTCAGTTACGGCCATGCAGACATGATGGCAGTAATCCCGTGCTGTAGTCACATTGTGTGGTCCAGTACCTGCTCATCACTGCGTACAACCTCTTCTATCCACTGGTGCCACACATGCATCATTGTCATAGCAGCATGCCATGTACGAGCCAAAATGTCACGGTATGACAAACCCGTTTCCCCGAGACCGATAATTCTGCCCCAATTGAACTCACTCACATACTGATTAGCACCATTTGATGTCGACAAGGCATACTGACACCGGCTTTTACTTTGTTTGATTGCTCTTCAGTGACTGAGCTTGGCGTAACACAGACCTTTCTGGTCACACAAGAGAGGGCGCTGCTGGGCCTACGTTGATGCCATCTCTCTGCAATCGTTCTACACATCCTCTGAGTTAAGATTCATTCAGGCCATTCTTTCTGGGTGTTGCAATTTTCACAAAAATTATAGTAATTAAATCAGGACGCAGAGAATTGAAAGAAACAATTAAACTATTTAGAACAGCGGAAATCACAGCAACACAGGAAAATAAGGTGATGCAGCCAACATGGGACACAAAGTATGTAAATGTAAATGAAAAAAAATTTAATAAAATAATTTCTCCAGCATTCATGAAACATCCAAATGCACAAGGAACAAGGCTTGAAATTCAATGTAACTGGTGTAGTTATCAACATGTTAAAGACCCAAGAACGTGTACAGTGAGAGGAAAAGTATGTTCCTTATGCGGCCATAGAAATCACTTTGCAAAGGTATGCAAGTCATGTTTGCCCGAAAAGCCTCAGAACTTCATGCTAAGTGAGGTTAAGGATGCTGATGTGCGAACTAACAAAAACACTGATCCACCAATTTTCCCATTTGAAACAACGTTCTCCCAAAAATTGTGCAACTCAAGAAAGAAAATATATCACTGGCAGCATATAATAATTCTAAAATTAAGGATGTGGGATGTACTGATGTCCACCTGACTCTAAATTGTGCGTGTTTGCATGAGACATTTGTCATCATCGACGAAGAAACTGTTCCCATATTTTGTCTTAAGACATGTGAGAAGATTGGGTTGTTACATCAAAATGTGGTAAGTGAAGTAGGTGAACAGTCAAAAAAACAACATAGTCTCCCAGTATGCTGAGGTATTCTTGGGCATTGGTAAGTTTCAAAATGACTATACGCTCAGGTTGAAAGACAATTTTATTCCTACATCCAAAACACCAAGCAGAGTACCATTAGTAATCAGAGATAAACATAAGGCAGATCTAGATAGGCTGTGTAAATTAGACATCATAGGAAAATGCACCACACCTATAGAATGGGTTAAAAGATTAGTGACTGCTGAAAAGCCAAATGGGACTTTGAGACTCTGTCTTGACCCACAAGACCTAAATGCTGCACTTGTTAAAGAATATTTTGAAATACCTACGGTCAGAGATGTAACCGTAAAGTTAAAAGAGGCATGATACTTTAGTGATTGATCTCAAGGACTCATTTTGGCATACAAAGTTGAACCAACAAAGTTCCTCATACTGCTCATTTTCCACTCTGTTTGGCGGTTATAATTTCAAACGGTTATCATTTGGTTTGAATATATCTGCAGAAGTCTTTCAAAAATATAACACCAACACTTTTGGTGACATCAATGATGTTATATGTTGATGACTTACTTATTTATGCAACAGATGAACGAATACATGACAGGATACTAACACGGCTGTTGGACAGGGCACAGGAATGCAACATCTAATTTAATGTCCACAAATTTCAGTACAAAATGAAGGAATTCAAATATTTCAAAGTGGTAGTGTTTTCCAGACAAAGGTAAAGTCANTCCACAAATTTCAGTACAAAATGAAGGAATTCAAATATTTCAAAGTGGTAGTGTTTTCCAGACAAAGGTAAAGTCACAGCACTCACAAATTACGATGCTCCCAAAAGTGTAGACAGGACCTTCAAAGTTTCTTAGGCTTAGTCAATTACCTGGGAGATTTCATCACAAACTTTATGGAAATTACTGCTCCATTGCGAAGTCTCCTCAGAAAAGAGACAGAATTTGTATGGATCCAAAATGTTCATGGTAAAAGTGTACACACTAAAAACTGTTCTTGCATCCAAACCTATGTTTCAAACTTTTGCTAAGAGTAAAGCTAATGTTATTCAAACTGATGGTAGTAAAGATGAAATTGGTTGCGTTTTGTTGCAGGACAACAAACCAGTGTGTTATGAGTAGAAGAAGACTCTCTCAAAGAAAGAAATTAACTATGGCCAGATTGATAAAGAGTTCCTAACAGTGCTTTTTGCATGTAGACATTTTCATCAGTAAATCTATGGTCATGATGTAACTATTCAAACAGATCATCAACCATTGGTTTCACTAATGAAGAAAGAAATTTTTCATATACCATCCAAGCGACTACAAAGTTTAAACTTAAGTTGCGTTTATAGAGAATCAACCTTGTTTATGTACCCAGATCAAAAATGCTTATAGCAGATGCCCTGAGCAGAGCATGTTCTAAAGCTCCTGTGATTGATGTTGATGTGTCTTTGAATGGAGTCGTGCATTCCATAAATATGTTGGATGAAAAAAAAAGCTTTTTTTTCCAACAACAAAGCAATAGTGATGTTTTACTGACATAGTTAAGTACCTTTTTTTATGAAGGCTGGCGTAAGTCTAAAACAAAAGTACCTGAAATTGCAAAATTCTAATTTAAGTTCCGACATGAGATCGTAGTTGAATATTATTTAGTGTTCCNACAAAAGTACCTGAAATTGCAAAATTCTAATTTAAGTTCCGACATGAGATCGTAGTTGAATATTATTTAGTGTTCTGGGCAAGCGAATCACTGTCCCTACTGCATTAAAACAAAACAGTGTTGGGACATCTGCACCAGTCTCACTTTGGCATATCAAAGACTAAGGCCAGGAAAAAAAAAACTATTTTATTGGGCAGACATGAACACTGACATTGCCATATGTAGAATATGTGAGAAATACAATGCAAAGTATCCAAAATAACCAATGATTGTACAGGAACCACAGGAATTACCANATGTAGAATATGTGAGAAATACAATGCAAAGTATCCAAAATAACCAATGATTGTACAGGAACCACAGGAATTACCATTCCAGAAGGTGGTATGAGACATACTCAAATTTAAAATACAGTCTTATCTCATGCTGTGTGACTATTATTCAAAGTGGATTTAACTGGTACCCTTATCATCAAAAGAGTCAACTACTGTAGTATGAACACTAAAAGTTATTTTCTCAACACATGGCATACCTAGCACCTGGATAGCTGACAACATGCTATTTAATTCGCAACAAATACGGCAGTTTAGTACTGACTATGGCTTTAAAATCCAAACTACAATACCATATTACCCTTGGAGTAATTGTTTAGATGAAAGAGCTGTAGGAATTTAGAAACAGATGCTAGAAAAACGTGCGGAGGAGAATCCAGACATCAATATGATGCTACTGGAATATCGCAATACACCAGTGTTGGGTTCACAGTTCAGTCCTTCTCAATTATTATGCAGTCGAAGAATAAGGACAATGCTGTCTCTCCAAGAAAATTTGTTGAAACCTAATGTTGCTACAAATTTCTGTGACTCAAAGTTGAAGAACGACTATAGAAACAAGACTTGTTATGACAATAACAACAAGCCCAGATGTGTTGAGTTCCATAAGGTTGAGCATGGGGTGTATTACGATCAAGATATTTGGAAGCCTGCTCAAGTGATACAGATACGTGATTCCCACAAGGTCAATCCTTATAGAGGACAAACAGGGTAGAATAAACAGAAGAAATGCATTTCACCTAAGGAAGTCTAGGGATCAAAAGGAAAGTACACAAACAAATGTGAATGTTAAACCAACAAACAATGTCCAGTCTTACTGGACAGGGGAATGAGTTGTAACAGTTGAGTAAAATACATCAGCAAGAGGAGTAAATCGAGTCATAATGGAGGCTTTAGAAGCTTTGCATATAATGAAATGATCCCAGTGAGAGGGCAAAGAGAACAAGAAGTCAGTGTGAAGTCACAACCACAAAGGAGTGCTAAGGCACCTAATTATTTAAGTAGTTGCATACTAATGTAAATTTTAAATTGTAATATATGAAGTAGTTCTTAAAGTTGTGAAAAATTGGGAGATGTAGTAATATGGTGTATAAGTTGGCAGCAGTGAGTGAAAGATAATGGCAGCAAGATGGAAGCCGAGGGCAAGTACAATCTAAGAGGGAGTGAGTGTGTGTAATGATGATGTAGGCCAACACACTTTACAGCATTACTTGAGAAAGTTAGTAAAATGCATAGTGAACACAAATACTACACTGTATCATCGAATTTAATTCCACTGCCATCATAAAATAATTTGCATATGCAGCCTGATGATAATTCACATACCATTCTTACCATCATCCCATACTTGACTATTTTTCCTGGGTTATAAACCCTGAATAGTAATCGACCTCTCCATGCCAACATTCCCTCATCCAAAGCCAGCTGCTATGATGGAGTGTAAACCTGTGAATATTTGTCACACAGCATTACTATGATAGGTTGTATCTTGCAGAAGCACTGGAATTATCTTTCTGCAAACTACTGTCACTGAAATTTTAAAATGCCAAAATTGCTTTAAAGCAATTGTGAGNGCACTGGAATTATCTTTCTGCAAACTACTGTCACTGAAATTTTAAAATGCCAAAATTGCTTTAAAGCAATTGTGAAGCATTGTTTTAGAAAAAAAATTGGTGTTACAAAAACTGGATTATCAGCCCAATATATTTTCAATGTCGGTTTCTTTATTATCCATGTAATAAATGTAAGTCCTATATTTTTTTTATGTCTTCTATAGTCACAGGAACTCAATTTTGATACAAAGAATATTTGGTAAATGGGCGTGGTGCTGCATCAATAGCTTGTGCTGTTTAAAGATTTTTCTGATCAGCTACATGTTGGAAAAATTCCTCAGTGAAAAATATGTCCACAAATGCTATAACACTTAAGTTTTTTTTTACATCAATCATCCATTTATAGCAAGCTGGTTTTTATTGTCACTTGTGAAAAATTGCAGATCTTGGTGCTCATTATCATGATTTTTTATAATGAAAAGGTAGTTATGCATTTTAAAAATAAAAACAGTATCAGTGGAAGACTAGGGCATTGGTCACGAGCAGGTATAATCAAGTGAGAAAATTTAGGGGAAAAAAAAAAAAAAAAAAAATTCCAAATGGTATACAAATATAAAATATGCATTCTAAGAATATAGTTTTATATTAATTATACTTAGCAATATAACACAGGAAATATACACCATAAGATATTGGTCAATTTTTTTATATTAACTAACAGGCAAGGGGCTAATCTCTAGTTATCCCAAAATTGTTTTGTACGTAGTCCTGTTAGTACTGAACTGATGTACCTCTCCACTGGTAAGTACATGTTCAGTTAGAGACACTACACAGAGTGCTAAAGGAAAACACTGGCAACCTTGGTATTGAAAAGTTTATGGTTAACATTGGTAGTTGAAATGCTGTAGAAGTACATGTCTACTGTAAATTATGTAACTTGTATGATCAAATATACCTGCCAGCAGTATTTATTAAATGTCAACATTCTGACTCATATGAAACCCACTGCATTATAAAAAATTTAGGTATTTAGATGCCCCAGCTATATTTTAGCATTTGTTTTTAGTACATATTTGCACCAAATTGTAAAAGACTTGCCAGCTTTCCAGTTATGTTCTGTTTGATGCTATCAATCACTTAGTACAGAGATAGTAAAAAAAAATCAATGAAATAAATATTCATGAATTTTCAATCAATAACAATTCCTTTTTAAAAAAAATACATACTACCGATTAATATTCCTTTTAAATATATTCATTTTGTTACCTACACTCAGGAATATGGCGAAAGTTTTGGTGCAAAGCTGTTGGCTGTTAAAATTCCCCCTCTCCACGACCGTAATTTGTAAATGGTGTCTCAAGCTGAGGGAGTAGTGACCTGTGGAATATGTGCTGTTGACTTGAGTGGGACTCTCCTAACAAACCGTGATGCTGCAACCATAATACTGTTGTTTAATGGGAGGGGGTGGCAAGACAATACCGCCTTCCCAACAAGGCCGATGTGCTGTCCATTAGCAGCTGGGAGCCACTGATTCCTGTGGATGACTCTAGGAACATGAATTCCGGTGCTGCCATCACCCTCGTCGTATTTAGATACAAAAGGCTTTGTGAGTGTCAACATTTATACTTATAAGATGACTGAAAGTTGTAGCTACGTATGGCAAAACAGTGAAGACAAGGAGCTGCTGGCACAGCCTAACGATGTATTGTACAGCGTTGGTGACATCAGGATGGTGACGGAACGTGCGGCCAGGCCAAGTAGAACATTATCATTTCACCTGCGAGGAGCCGGTCGCTGAAGCTGTGCTGTTCATCCCCTTCAGATGAAGATGACATTTTGTTCATCAGTGAAACAGCTGGGGAGGTGGGGAGCCGTAATTGTGTAATTTGGCAGGGAGCAATACACTGTTGTAGGACGTCATCATTAACACCACCGCAGCCGGCCCAACCTTTCCCAGCCTTTGAGACAAATCTTACCTCACAAGCACCGGCATCAACATCAACAACTACGCCCACAGGAACACCACGATGCCCCACCGCATTAACTGCCATGCCACCAAGCCCTCACCATGCTCGTCTGCTTACCGCTGACTCTTCCTACCGTAGATATAGTCGCCTCCAAAACCATCTACGTCAGCTGCAACACCAAATTATAGTCCAGTGCCATCATCGGCGTGCCTTGAGGGCAGGCAGCTGCCAGAAGATGAGACATCGTCAGACGTAGAGAGATGGTACCGGTGGCACTGTCTGGCACAGAAAACTGCTTCTAGTGTTTGCAAGGCAATACCTGGAAGAGATCACACCTTGCAAGTTGACCAAAAAAATTGACCACACCAGCCATGCCGTAATTATTGCATTTAATAATCAGCTGCTACTGATCTACAGCACCATCTCTGAGTGCTAAAGGCAGCCTTCTGTGAATGCACAATTGAACTTCAGCCAATTTTTAACATGTTCCATAGAGTGTGTCATTATTGAAGTAGAATTATGCAGTTTACCATGAGTGTACATATGTGTGTGTAAGAAGTTTTTAAAATATATCATATTAAGTTTATTTGAAAAAGTGTGCATGTCATAAATGATTTTAATAATAAATGTCATCGCCCTCATCTCTGCGTAAGTACTTACATCAACAGTATTTACGTTTGATCATGTTTCATTATGTATGTTTATTCTGTTTTTTAATACACACTATGTCACTCATTTTTATGCATGTTTAATTTTTTGGAGGAAAAGGTTGTCACATGCAAAAAAAACTTTGTTGTGATTGTCGTTCGTTAATTGGCTTGAATTATAATGTAAAAACTTTTTATCAAAAAAACTTTTTCAGTGATAGTAAAAACCACTTGACATGAAATGCTTTTCTCCTTCAACATACCTTATACATAGGCTCTTATAAGTATTCATCACACTGTAATTACACAATTGAAAAGTATTTATTAAAAATAAAATGTAGGTACAAACATGGTGGTAAGAATTTATATTAAATATAACTCATAATATTAAAAAAGCAAACAAAAAAATTAACGTT
Organism: Clitarchus hookeri; assembly: GCA_002778355.1. Lineage (NCBI taxonomy): Eukaryota > Metazoa > Arthropoda > Insecta > Phasmatodea > Phasmatidae > Clitarchus > Clitarchus hookeri. The sequence continues at coordinate 1,048,104 of NQII01000214.1, forward strand.
TTACTGAGTTAATTAACAAAACATCCCAAACCGACCTCAGTTCTCAACGTAACCTCCAAGAAGTATTCATCTCTGCCTTCTTGTTATTTTAACACAGCTTTTGGCATTCAGTACTTCATAGTGCCACCTTTTCTTTTAATAACCTCTGCCAGTCTTCTTGGCATCAACTTTCCAGTAATTTCTCTTGGAATATTTTGCCACTCTTCCAACAAAGTTGCCTTTACACCATGCTTGTTGGAAATGGGTCTTCTTATTATGTTTCATTCTGGAACAACTCACAAGTGCTCGATCAGACTGCTGTCTGGTGACTGAGGAGGGGTCTGCATGTAATGTGGGGTGTTATACAGTAGCCACATCCTGTTATTATGAGTCGTGTGTTTTGGGACATTGTCCTGAGTAAAAATGTAGTTCCCAGTCAGGACTATATCTTCCAAATTTTTGGTAATATAGTCGTTCAGAATCTGAAAATATCCATATTGGTCTATGATACCTTCAATTGGCTATAAGTCCCCCACACCATTCGCACTCATGCCATCCCAAACTTGTACCGAAACCCCTCCATGTTTGGCCGTTGCAGACAAGTTCCTTTCTTCCATGTCACTATTTTTTGTTCTCCACACTGTCATTCTCACATCGGACATGAAAATGTTAAATTTACTTTTGTCTGTAAAGATAAACTTTTTCCAAAATTCGTAGTCATTTCTGTTAGTTTTTGCCTATGCAATTCTCTTCCTTCTATTCACTTTGTTTATATATGGCTTTCTACGGGCTGTTCGCCCATGAAAGCCAGCTTCATAGAGAACATTCCGTACTGTATTCACTGAAACACTTTTTCCTGTTTCATTTGCATCTTCTACTTGAATTTTTGGTCCACTCAGTTTTGAACTTTTTTAAACTTTTCTGACTAGTAGTCTCTTTTCCTGCTCAGTCAGGATAGGTGGAGGGCCACTCCTTGCAGCATTTTGGTATTTGTTTGTTTAAACCTGTGTGTAATGTTTTTCACTGTTGTGATTGGCCAGCAGATAATTTCACTTATTTGTTTATACGATTTACCAGCATTAAATTGACGTACTATGATTTGTCTTTCTTCCTGTGTTGTTTCGTGCCTTTCCGGCTTATACTTCCCTACACTTTGTACTATACACAACCAACTGTCCTCACTGTATCTAGTCTGTATCTAGACTGGCTGGACTGCTGGCTAGCCTATGGTATATATGTGTTATTGCACGCAAACGAATACATATTGGAGGTTACATTTAGAACTGTTAGGTTGTTTTGGGATGTTTTGTTAATTAACTCAGTATAATGTAAATTATTATTTTTTGCCTTTTTTTATTAAAATGAATTATATTTATAAATTTGTACCACCATGTCTGTACCAAAATTTTATTTTGAATACATATTTTTCAATTGTGTAATTATAGTGCAACAAATACTTATTAAAACCACTGTATGTATTTGATACATCTTTCAGTACACACATCATTTGTGTTTATTATATTTGTTTTATTATTTTTTTTAATGTGTGTCCTGTCATGTATTTTTGCGTTCGTTTACTTTTTTGAAGGATAAGGTAAGCAAACTAAATTTTTTTTTTTGTGATTACTATTTGCCAAATGTGACCTATTTTCCCTTTAAAAATGTTTCTATTCACTTTTAATTAGTAAATAAACCTGACATGATATTCTTCCAGCACCCACCCCCCTAAATATATTTTACACTGATTTTAAAATTTTTAATAAATATGCATTGTAAAATACAACGAATGAAAGGGTGAAACAATGAAAACAAACTTGCAAAATGCAAAACTTTTTTATACTTACAAACCGTTATACTTTCTTTTAAAATATTTACACATATATATATATAGACACACACACATTGTTATATGTTACTGGTCTACATCACTTCCCTTGCCCCCCGCTCAAGCGAGTGAAGGAGTGTGTGAAGGCCAGGCTAGCAACCTGAAGACGAGCGCACTGAGATCTTCAAAGGCATGCCACTGCATGTACAGCCACTGCCAGATAAGCCTATTAGGACTTGTGTGCTCTTGACTATCAGTGGATTGAATTTTTGGGTTATATTTGAAAGAATGTTCTGGTCATTGGCCTTGTCTCTCTCAATGAAACTCGGGGTGCAAAGAACCTTCTAGATCAGGCCAGCGAGACTACTTAAGCTGTGACGGGCCTCCGAGCCGACAGTCTAGAGTTTGGAGGGATGTACGACCTTAAGAGACAGGCGTGCGAAGACAGCAAAGCAAAAAATTAGCAAAGCGATGAGTGCTAGTGAGCGTGACCAGTGGGAGTAATGTCTGCGAACTGTGAGCATTGGTACAGTGGAGAGTGAGACTGATGGGTGGGACTATTGAACTGGATGTGTTAGTGAATTATTTGACTGTAACCAATATAGAGCTATTGGTAAGGACATTAATGAAAATTGAGATAGACATTAAATATTGTGCTCATCGAGAATAACAAGAGTAATAGTGGAGATANTAAGGACATTAATGAAAATTGAGATAGACATTAAATATTGTGCTCATCGAGAATAACAAGAGTAATAGTGGAGATAAATAGTTTAATGTTGTAATTAATATCTGTGCAAATAAATTAAAAATCAAATTTAGTTATTTTATTTTGATTAAGACTTCCATCCCGCACAAAATCAGATACATCCCTCTGGCATCTTGTAACACTGGTGTCAGAAGTGGGATGGAGGCATTGAATTGTAACTTAAGTTAGGAAAAAGGCTAGTAATTAGTGAAATTAAAACAAATTAATTAATTATAAAGGTTACAGGCTCAAATATTAAAACTGTTATATACAAACATCACATGGAATGATAACCAGAAAAACGTATGCTGAACTGGAAGCACTGCTAGCATTAATTGAGAAACTAGGTAGCCAAATGGATAGTGTGAGCACAAGTGGAAAAAGCTTGAAAGATGTAAACATCCAAGTTACAAGTGTAACAGAAAGTGTAAACGAGAATGTAAATAGCCCAATAACTAATGTAGGTGATTTAGTAGATAGGAAAATTGACACAGTAAATGATAAGGAAGACAAGAAAATGGATAATATAGAAGGTAATGTAGAAAGCATTAGCGAGTTAGCGAATATGAGAATTTACTGTGTAAATAAGGAAATCGACATTGTGAGTGAAAGGATGGACACCATAAATGAAATAGTGGACAGTGCAAATAAAACANTGTAAATAAGGAAATCGACATTGTGAGTGAAAGGATGGACACCATAAATGAAATAGTGGACAGTGCAAATAAAACAATAGACAGTGTCGAGAATGAAAAGAAAAACAGGAAATATGTGCAATGAAGAAGGATTGGCACGAATTTCTTCAGCAATGAGTTCCACTATTACCCCACACTGAGAGCCATGAAAAGTGGGGAAGCACTGCAAGTCATANTGTAAATAAGGAAATCGACATTGTGAGTGAAAGGATGGACACCATAAATGAAATAGTGGACAGTGCAAATAAAACGATAGACAGTGTCGAGAATGGAAAGAAAAACAGGAAATATGTGCAATGAAGAAGGATTGGCAAGAATTTCTTCAGCAATGAGTTCCACTATTACCCCACACTGAGAGCCATGAAAAGTGGGGAAGCACTGCAAGTCATANGAATTTCTTCAGCAATGAGTTCCACTATTACCCCACACTGAGAGCCATGAAAAGTGGGGAAGCACTGCAAGTCATAAACAATACAGCAACCTTGGAGGATAGCCGGCAGCTCTACAGTGTTAATGTCATGTAGCCAAGAGTTGGTAAGGGGGTCACAACTAAGCCCATCCCTTACGATGGCCAGACTTCTTGGTAGGAGTACCAACATCAGTTTGAAATGGTTGCTACGCTAAATGGTTGGTCAGCCAAACAGCAGACTTACTACCTCAAGACTGTACTGAGAGATCCTACACTGAGCATACTACAATCTCTGCCAGAGCGACTTTGACTGGAGAACCCCACACCGTTGTCGGCCTTGGAGTTATGTTTTGGTAACCAATACTTGCAACATGCCCACTATGCACAACTGCAAAGTTACAACCAGTAACCAGGGGAGCCACTGTAAAAGCTATGGCAAGACATTGTGCGGCTGTACCACCTATCTCTGGACGGGTGCACCAAGAAGGCGCGCAACATCATCGGAGTCAGCTTCTTCATTGATGCCATCGCCGACACAGATACACGGCAAGCAATATGTCTGGCTGCACCCCACAACATACGGGAGGCCCTGACCCAAGCAGTGGAGGTGGAGTCAGCACGACAGGTGTCCACTGACGTCCGGTACGGGCAGTGACACTGAACTAAGACGACGACTTCATCAAGAAGACATTGAAGGAGATGCAAATGACCATGAGGGACATTGCTTCCTGGGTCTGTGCTACAGAGCTTCGTTACCCCCCACCCAAACAGCTGGAGTGTTGGTCATGTGAACAGCTGGATCACCTGAGAGCCTACTGCCCACAACAGTAGCAGAAACAGAAGCAGTAGTGGGAAAAGAGGCAGCAGGATGAAGAACAAATAGCTTCAGTGAATGCAGTCAAGTGCTTGCATGATGAAAATTGAGAGCATTGTGCATATGCCCAAAAACTGAGACACTGCATCAACAAGCTAATTCTGCAAGCTGTACACCTCACAAAGCAGTTGCAAAATACACACAATGCCCTGTGTACACTGTGACACATAGTCATGAAAAGAGCCCCACAGCATGAAGCTAGCAATGAGATGGCCCCTCTCAGCAGTGGCTCTGAGGATGGCAGTCACACAGAGGATGTGCTTCGAGAGGTGAAGAACCGGCTGTGTTGAGCTTGAGAAAGAGAGTTAAGTAGTTGACAGGAGCTACCAGTGCATCAGGGTAAGTCACAATCTGTGGCATTCATCACAAGTACCAGCACATTTCAGATTGCTAGAAATAGTCTCAAGGAACATGCAAGTGGAATACTGTAGTTGCTTTTTCATTTCAAAACGATAATGAACAGATTAGTCCTTCTGTAAGGCACANACATGCAAGTGGAATACTGTAGTTGCTTTTTCATTTCAAAACGATAATGAACAGATTAGTCCTTCTGTAAGGCACGAACGACTCTAATCTAATAGATTGAGAGAATCCAGCACTATTGCAAACAAGGGCATACAAAAACTGGCATATCGCTACACATGCAGCAAAAATAGGTCACGAGGCCAACACAGCAGTGGTGGAACCTACCATAAGCAAGAGCCTTTAAGATATAGTGACAGGATGAAGACCCGGTATGACAGGAGAACTTCGAGCAAGGCATATGGAGGAGGACAACTGGTGCAGCTGTACAACCCACAGTGACGAAAAGGGTACTGCTTGAAGCTGCAGAAATGTTGGGAAGGCCCCTACAGGATTCTAAAAAAGATCAATGGTGTGGTCTTTTGGATTGGTTGTCAAGGCTCTCGGGCAAAGCCGAAGCCTGCCCACATCGACTGACTGGCACTGTACGAAGGTTCGGANGGATTGGTTGTCAAGGCTCTCGGGCAAAGCCGAAGCCTGCCCACATCGACTGACTGGCACTGTACGAAGGTTCGGATATTGCAGAGTCTGTTCGGGATGAACAAACTTGAGGAGGGGACAGTGTTACATGTTACTGGTCTGCATCGCTTCCCTTGCCCCANAGTCTGTTCGGGATGAACAAACTTGAGGAGGGGACAGTGTTACATGTTACTGGTCTGCATCGCTTCCCTTGCCCCATCCCGTTCAAGTGAGCAAAGGAGTGTGTGAAGGCTAAGCCAGTAACATGAGGTGAGCCCATCCATTTTCAAAGGCATGCTGCCCCGCGTACCACTGTTGCCATATAAGCCTATTGGGACTTGANAGTCTGTTCGGGATGAACAAACTTGAGGAGGGGACAGTGTTACATGTTACTGGTCTGCATCGCTTCCCTTGCCCCGTCCCGTTCAAGTGAGCAAAGGAGTGTGTGAAGGCTAAGCCAGTAACCTGAGGTGAGCCCATCCATTTTCAAAGGCATGCTGCCCCGCGTACCACTGCTGCCATATAAGCCTATTGGGACTTGANTGAGGTGAGCCCATCCATTTTCAAAGGCATGCTGCCCCGCGTACCACTGTTGCCATATAAGCCTATTGGGACTTGAGCGCACCTGACCTTCAGTGGATTGAATTTCTGGGTTTATCTTTGAAAAAAATGTTCTGGTCATCACCCTTGCCTCTCTCAGCATGACTCTAGATGCTGGGAACTTACTAGATCAGGCCAGCAAGACTACTTAAACCGTGACAGGCCTCCGAGCCGACAGCCTAAAGTTTGGAGGGTTGTCAGATCTTAAGAGACATTTTTGCGAAGACAGCGAAGCGACGAGGCAGCAAAGAGACGAGTGCCGGTAAAAGTGACCAGTACGAGTGAAGTTTGCAGGTTGCGAGCATCAGTACAGTGGAGGAGAGACTGAGGAGCGGGACTATTGAACTGAATGTTTGAGTGAAAAGACATTTGTAAGTATAGCAATAGACAGATTGAATACAGTAAATAAAGAATATGAATTAAGTGACTGTAACCAATACAGAGACAATGATAAGGATTTTAATTACAATGGAGACAGACATTAAATATTGTGCTCCCTGAGAATAACAAGAGTAGTAATGGTGATAGGAAATTAAATTTTGTAAATAATAGCTGTGTGAATAAATTGATAAATAGAATTAAGTTCTTTTAATTTTATTAAGAGCTCCATCCTCCATTACGACCACACACACACCAACAGGGCAGATATGAACTCCACCGATAAACTTCGGCAGGTGATTCCTTATCAAAAAATAAATCAAAAACATATACACAACATATAGCCTAAGTCTATTCTGAAGGGGTGAAAACTTCCCTTAAAGTGTAGTTGAAGCAGAGGTTTTTGCTAATACCACAGCCAGAATGAATGATAAATGTCTGAGTTTCTGGATACTGCATTATTAAACGACGACGTACAAAGCACAAAGATATGGGCTCCAATATAAACCCCTATCCATGAAAATTGAGGGGTTGGCAGCACAGTTGTGCAAATAAATATGTAACTTTATTACTTTGTTTGTTTTTTTCCTGTGTATTTGTAATCTGCCATACATGGTGTACAAAACTTCCGTCTTATGTTTTTAAGCTAAATGCCGCCATTTTCGAGAAATTAATTCATACCAATGAAGGTAACGTGGGGTGGAGATGGAGCAATGGCGAAATTACATGGCGGTGAAGGAGGTGTGCCCCAAAAAAACCCACTAGCCAATGGTAATGTCTGCCACGTTTCCCAGATACGAATATTCATGTCGACCTTGCCGGGAATTCGATTCCGATTCGCATAGGTGGGAGGCGAGCAGTCTGGCCACAGCGCCACCACGGACCCTATTTGCATATCAGTGATAGTTTGTTGGGGGTAGGTAGGATAACACGTGACATACAACTTGTTCCAACAATACAGGATGTCATTTAAAACAGCAACATCATGCACCAACAGCAAATGTGTTACCATGAGCCAGACATTGAGATTCATTATTGGAACATTATGAATTAATTTATCAAAAACTACAGCATTTAGCTTAAGTTTTGTTCACCATGTACGGCAGATTACAAATCCACATGAAAAAACAAACAAAGTGATACAGTTACATATTCATTTGCACAAATGGGCACTCACAACTCATTTAAATGACATAATTTTACCACCATCTAAGAGAATCTGGCATGGTTGTTTTCGCAGACCATGGTTGTGTGTTTGGTGGAGGTCGGCATAAAAAGATACTTAAAAGATATAATACAATATAAAATCAATATAATGAATACAATTGATTAATGTTTAAGTTTAAAATTTTTAGTATTAAAGTCAAATAGTTCAAAAAATGTTTTGAAGTTTTGAACACACCTATATTTTACTGTCTAATGTTAGTGTTTGTAAATATTATTATGACTGGTATTGCAGTAAGGAATTCTAATCCCAATCTGTTCAAAGTATCAGGGCAATCAATTTAAGATATTATTAAATTATATATAATGTTTCCAAAACAATGCTAACAACACCCCATGTACTGATCCAACAATGCTGACCAAAACTAATGAAAAATTATTTACATATTGTATAATACTATTCTGTAGTATACAAAGTACTTTCAACACAATTAGGCAAAAGTATTAGGAAACTACATACATTATACATACCCTATTCACACACTCTAAAACTCCCTCTACAGTTTCACATTTTAAGATGCGTCTCCTTAATGTCATAAGTATCACAACTGTGACGAACGCCAGAATTTTGCAAGATCCCGCAGCAAGTTTATCCCAAATTCTGCAACAAATAAAATAGTGGATTAGGTAGATAATTTACACAAATTTAATCATTTTTATCTTTACAACTATAGTTTAACCGTGTTTTTATGCTGCTGCATATAAGACTTAACTATCATTATACTATGATTTCATAATCCTGCAATTTTGCAAAAAAAAATTTCTTAAACATTTTAAACCTCATAATGATGCAGTTGAGCCAAAGTGTTCTAAAATTAGTGAACAGTAAGAAGCTCATAAAAAATACCTTCATCATGGGAAACTGTGAAGCAAAAAACTTATGTCCAATTCTTTCAGAAAGACAGGCTTCCTGAAAATTGACAGATTTTGGTAATGAATATTCTGAAGATGTCTGTGAGAATTTTATTGACAGTAACTCAGTTACAATATGCCACTGTCTCCCAGTCTGTCAGACCATGATGCACAAGCATTAGTTATGTTTTCTATAAAGATGCCCGCCAAAAGTCATCCTTATATGAAAGCACAAAATTTTTCTTTGGAAAATATTTCAAAATACAAAAATGAACTTCGCAAAGAGCGATGTTTGCCTGTCCAGAAATAAATAAAAAAATTCAAATCTGTTTTTAAGTCAAGTTTTCCTTTTTAATTTTTAAAAATTTTCTATCCAGAGCAACTAACAATAATACAAAATCAAATCAAATCCATAGCTTACCAAAGTAATAATAATTTCTTGTGAAAACACAATGAAACTGTATGAGACAGCCAGAATCAGTAGCAATCCTGAATTAGTGGATTACTACAAAAAAATACTGCAAAACTTTGAGTAAGGCCTTAAAAGCTGCAAAAAAGAATTATTTAATATTGTTCAAAACTCAGAAAAAAACATAAAACGTAAAGGGCATGTTGTAGAATACACAACAGAAAAAAACTGGNTAATATTGTTCAAAACTCAGAAAAAAACATAAAACGTAAAGGGCATGTTGTAGAATACACAACAGAAAAAAACTGGAGGAATTTTCAGATGTAAAACTCAAAGTTAATAATTGTGTATCCTCAGATCTTCAAATAATTGCTGAGATATTTTATTCATACTATTTAAATGTAATAGAGAAAACGGTTACACAAACCACTAATCACAATATAAACCATATTCCTTCTCTTTGGAGAACAGAATTTTCTGCTATGTCTCCTACATATACAACACCAAAAGAAATAGAGAGAACAGTAAATTCTTTACAACCAAAATTATCAGGTGAATATGATGGTATTCACTATAAATTGGTAAAGCAATGTGCCTTTGAATTAAGCACGCCACTCAGCCATATCTGCAATGCTATCTTGCCATATCTGCAATGCTATCTTTAAATCGGGCTTATTTACTGACAGACTAAAACGGGCTAGGGTTACACCACTATTTAAGAAAGATGACAGCACCAGTGTAGTCAATTACAGACCAATCTTGCTTCTTAACATGTTTTTAAAAGTAATTGAAAAACTATGATAGATTGCTGCAACATTTTGAAAGACACGAAATGTTATCAAATTCCCAATTTGGCTTTAGGAAAAACACACAAACAAATTATGCACTTCTCAAGCTTACAAATAATATCCTAAATACACTTAGTATAAAGCTGCAATGTATTTTTTGTGTAACCTTAANGCACTTCTCAAGCTTACAAATAATATCCTAAATACACTTAGTATAAAGCTGCAATGTATTTTTTGTGTAACCTTAAAACATTTCACTCTGTAAATCATAATTTGCTTACAAACAAATAGAGATTTTATGGAGTCACAGGTACAACTAACAAACTNCATTTCACTCTGTAAATCATAATTTGCTTACAAACAAATAGAGATTTTATGGAGTCACAGGTACAACTAACAAACTAATAATCTCATATCTTTCAGAAGACAGCAACAAGTGTGCATCAAAGAAAAAACAATTGGAACTTTTTACTTTCAACCCGGTTAAATTAAGCATGGAATCCCACAAGGCTCAATTCTAGGCCCATTGCTTTTCGAAGTGTATATAATGTAATGTATTATGGCACTTGTAATAGAATTGGAGTGCAAGCGTTGACATCCTCTGGCGGTGTGGGTGAAAAGGAATGACGAGCTTGATAAGAGGAGATGTAAGTAAAGAAATTGTAAATGAATGAAATAATAAATATAAAATAAAGGACTTAATATTGGCGATGAGAATGGGATTCCAAAGAACTTGGGATGGAAACATTGTAAGAATTCAGCAGCAAGCAAGATAAATAACATGTAAAACCAGTGTCTGTGGTGCCATATTCAGAAGAGGAAGGAACATCAACAACAAACATGGCAACTNTAAATAACATGTAAAACCAGTGTCTGTGGTGCCATATTCAGAAGAGGAAGGAACATCAACAACAAACATGGCAACTCAGAAAAACATGTGGATAAATTTGATGAAGAAAAGGAAGATTTTGTGTCTTACGTCAAAAAAATTGAACAGTTCTTAATTTAAAATGAGTAGACAGACGATAAAGTGAAAGTNAAGATTTTGTGTCTTACGTCAAAAAAATTGAACAGTTCTTAATTTAAAATGAGTAGACAGACGATAAAGTGAAAGTTGCTTTTTTATAAGTCATTGTGGTGTATTAAAGAATATTTTGTTTCCTGCGAAGCCAAGCGAGAATAAATATGCTGAACTGGTTAAAGTACTGCAGCTGCATTATGCACCAAGAAGGTTAGTTATAACGGAATTCTACCATTTTTACAGCCATAGTCAAAAGGAGAGTGAAAGCATTAGTGAGTTTGTCATAGCCATTAAAAAATTGTCTGAGTTTTGCAAGTTCAATGCTTTTTTAAATGAGGCACTTAGAGACAGATTTGTCTGTGGCCTAAGTTCAGACACTATAAGGAGAAAACTTTTATTAGAGGACAAACTAAAGTTTGAAACAGTAGTATGGTTAGCACAAGAAATGTCAATGGCAGAGAGGGATGCAAAGTTATTCAAACCAACAGNAAGTTTGAAACAGTAGTATGGTTAGCACAAGAAATGTCAATGGCAGAGAGGGATGCAAAGTTATTCAAACCAACAGATGTAAACAAACTACATAATTTTTCCAAGGGACATACTGAAGGATGTAGAAATAAAGTGAGCTATGCCCAGGAAGAGACACACTCACGGTCAAAATACAAAAACAACAAAGGCAGGCCTGTAACAGGCAGAAGAGCGCCACAAACCGCTGANAGACACACTCACGGTCAAAATACAAAAACAACAAAGGCAGGCCTGTAACAGGCAGAAGAGCGCCACAAACCGCTGAAAAAAAATGTAGAAGATGTGGCTATCCGCACCACAAAGCCTCATGCCGTGCAAGAAACTGGGAATGTTTCATTTGCCACAAGAGAGGTCACACCTCTTGAGTGTGCAAGAACAGAAGACTCAAGGAAGTGAGTCATACAAATAACAGTGAGTCATCAGATGCATCAGGGAGTGAAGTGCATGCACTTACAGCTGAACAACCAAGTCATCGCAACCGGGAAAAAGAAAAGGGAAGAAGTAGTGAACGGGTGAATAGTCACAAAAAAAGCAGTGAAATTGTGTCATTGAAACAGGCAGCAAGATGCATAGAAAGCCCTCCTGTATATGTTAAGTTAGATGTAGAAGGTAAGGTGATAAGATTTAAAATAGATTCTGGGGCCGGAATCAGTGTGATCTCGACTGATATCTTTGATAAATTGTTAAAATTAAGAATTGTGATTGTGCACTTAGGTCAGTAACTGGTGAGAAACTGTCACTACTGGGGCAAATTCACGTAGTCAAGCTGCCTAGCAAAGAGCGAGACAAACTAAAACTTGTGGTGTGCTCTATGGTAAGAAAATAACACCACTGCTAGGTAGGAGTTGGTTGGATAAATTATTGCCAAGGTGGCGACAAAACATGGATGTCAGAGCTTTTAGAACAAGCAGAACAAGGTAGGCATAAAGATACAGAAGCAAAAATACTGACTTGAGCTATTGATGGTTAAGAGCGGAAAGTCAACCCGATACGGGGGACTGGAAGTCTAGGTACCCGCATGTGTTTGCTAGTAGTCCTAAAGATTATATAAAGGGGTTTAAAGCAAATTCGATTTTAAAGGAAGATGCTATTCCTGTATTTTACAAGTACAGGTGTACTTGTGTACCTTACGCTCTGAAGGAAAAGGTAAAGTGTCAGTTAGATGAAATGTGTAACTCTGGAATTCTGATACCAGTGTGCCACTCCGAGTGGGCTTCCCTTATAGTTTGTGAACCAAAACCTTCAGGAGATGTCAGGATTTGTGTTGATTTTGGGGTCAGCCTGTACGGTGCATTGAAAGTTGATTTCTACCCACTCCCTAAGCTGGAAGATGTCTTTGCATCACTATCAGAGGGGCCATATTTACAGTGTTAGATTTAGAGTCAGTATATCTACAGCTAGAGGTAGGTGAAGAATCTATAAAGTACCTTACCATTTACACTGAACATGATCTATACCAATATACAAGGTTGCCATATGGGATAGCCACTGTTCTAGGTATATTTCATTCCATCATGGAGGGAATTCTAAAAGGGCTTCCTGGAGTGAGCTGCTATCTGGATGATTTGTTGATTGCAGAAACAGATGTGGGAGAATGTAAAAAAATGTACATGCAGTACTCGCACGACTGAATGACCATCACATCAGAGTTAACATCAACAAATGTAAATTTTTCTGTACCACTGTCACTTATCTGTCCCATACAATTGATGGACAGGAGATTCACCCTTGCAATGATAAACTAAAGGCGATTGTGGGGGCAAAACAGCCAGAGAATGTAAAGGAGCTGAGGTCTTTTATTGGTATGCTCAGCTTCTATCATAAGTTAATCCCAAACATGTCTAGTGTAATGGAACCCTTAATGGAACTTACAAAAAAACATGTGCCGTGGGCATGGTCTGCGGAGTGTTAAAATTCCTTTGAAAAATGCAAAAGTCTTCTGTTAAGTTATAACCTTCTAGTTCACTACAATCCAAGGTTACCCATTGTTGTAACTGCTGATGCTAGCCCCTTTGGAGTAGGTGCCACCCTGAGCCATGTGATTGATGGCGCTGAAAAACCAATGTTGTTCGCCTCTAGCACATTGACCCCTAACCAAAGAAATTACTCCCAGCTGGATAAGGAGCCCCTGGCATTAGTGTTTGCAGTTAAAAGGTTTCATAAATACTTGTACAGTATTCCTTTCACCCTGGTATCTGATCATCAACCACTAAAACACATCTTGGCCCCACATACAAGTATCCCTACAATTGCTGCTGCTAGGTTACAGCGATGGGCAGTACTACTGGCTGTGTGTACTTAATGCAATTGAATATCGCAAATCATCTCAAGTTTGTCCTGCAGATGCTCTTTCCAGATTGCCTGTAGCAGATCAGCTAATCTAAGAGAGTGTACAGCAACGTGTTTCAGGTGAGTTTGCACTAAGTTTTGTGGAGGTGGCAGAGGAAACCAATTTAGATAAACTGCTACAAACGATTGTAGAATTCACTAAAAAAAATTTGTCCTTCTAAAGTAAATGACTCTCGGATTAACCCATAATTTAAGAGGCAAAATGGAGTTATCCATTGAGAAGGTNTTTAGATAAACTGCTACAAACGATTGTAGAATTCACTAAAAAAAGTTTGTCCTTCTAAAGTAAATGACTCTCGGATTAACCCATAATTTAAGAGGCAAAATGGAGTTATCCATTGAGAAGGTTTGCCTGCTGGTAGGTGTTAGGGTGGTAATACCATCATCACTACAACAACAGTTGTTAAGGCTGCTACATGATCTGCATCCAGGTGTGGTTCAAATGAAGTCTGTTGGTGGCCAGGGTTAAATAATGAAGTAGAAGAAACTGTGTGGTCATGTGAAGAATGTCAGCTAGTAAATTTTACACAGTCTTCCAAAACAACATTAAAGTGGCCAAAAGCAGATGTGTGGGATAGGATCTACTTAGACTTTTTCGTATTGAACCAAAAGGATTTCCTTATAGTGGTAGACAGTAGTAGCAGATGGATACAAGTATAGTGGTAGACAGTTGTAGCAGATGGATCTAATTATACTGGATGTCCAAAGGGACAAGTGCCGAACACGTAGTGGTTAAGCTTGACAACTGTTTCAGCATTTTTGGGTTTCCTGTAAAGATAGTTTGAGACAATGAACCTCCTTTTACTCCACAGCAATTCGAGAACTATTGTAAAGCTAGGGGAATTGAAGTCACAAAGTCTCCCCCTTATCATTAAAATTCCAATGGATCAGCAGAACAAGCAGTCCAAACCATAAAAAGGATGAAAAAAAAAAAAGAGTTAAAATCAAACCCCAGGGCATTACAAGCAAAAGAAGTTAAGGATATGGTGGAAAAAGTAATATTCACTTATCAAAATACTCTTTTGGCGGAGGGGAACTTAAGACCAGCTGAAATTTTGCTCAAAAGAAAGCCTCGCACACTGTTGTCCTTAGTGAAGCCACAATGTGGCATGAGTAAGAGTAGGTTCTTTGCATGCCGTGATATGCACATACTTGGCCTAGTGTATGTAAAGTTCAAACCCCACAGTGACTCTGTCAAAGGTATAATCAAAAAGAGGATTTCCGCAGTTACCTACCTAGTGGAGATGGGTTCTGNCCACAGTGACTCTGTCAAAGGTATAATCAAAAAGAGGATTTCCGCAGTTACCTACCTAGTGGAGATGGGTTCTGATATCAGGTTAGTACACCAGAACAAAATGGGAAGGTTTGTGGAAGAATCTACATATAGATATCAGGACAGTGTGGTGACACTACTCTAGTCAGGTAAACCCCATGGATGAGTGTGCCCCTTCTCCTACTGAACATGAAGGAACAATACAGGTACCTAATGACATAATATGTAGCCAAGGCTCCCCTGACTTTCTTGGGTTCCCTGAAACTCAGTCACCAATCCACTCTGAACATGAACAAGACACAGGGCAGAGAAGGTCCAAAAGAGTTATTAAACCACCTTTTCGTTTAAGTCTTTAAGGTACTCAATTATGGGAATATTGTGTTGTATTTTATCGTCAAAATCCCATGTTAGGGTAAGTTGCAGCTTACCATGTTAGGTAACTGTCATAAGATTATAAATATGGTGTGGTAGATTGTAGCATTAGCATTAAAGAGGTGTCACTAATATTGACAAGGAGAAAGATGTAATGTATTACGGCACTTGTAATAGAATTGTAGTGCGAGTTGGCACCTCCTGGCAGTGTGCGAGGAGGAATGACGAGCTTGTTAAGAGGTGATGTAAGTGGAGATATTGTAAATGAGTGACACACTAAATATACAGTAAAGGACTTAATATACAAATAACCCACATTCATTAAATACAAACACTACTCCAATTTAATTTATATATGACACCAGTATCCTAGTCTCTGGAGATTTAGCAGAAGACCTGAAGCATTTAGCAAACAGTATATTTACAGAGTTAAATTTGTGATTTGCTGCCAGCAAATTAAATCTTAACTTAAACGAAAAATATATACATTTTTTNTATTTACAGAGTTAAATTTGTGATTTGCTGCCAGCAAATTAAATCTTAACTTAAACGAAAAATATATACATTTTTTCACAAAGAACAGCAAACAGATAGATGTAAAAATTGACACTAATTGAGAAA
The DNA here is from genome assembly GCA_002778355.1 of Clitarchus hookeri. NCBI lineage: Eukaryota > Metazoa > Arthropoda > Insecta > Phasmatodea > Phasmatidae > Clitarchus > Clitarchus hookeri. The sequence goes on from NQII01000214.1 coordinate 1,064,030, forward strand.
AATTAATTAATCAACTGTGANTTTTTTCACAAAGAACAGCAAACAGATAGATGTAAAAATTGACACTAATTGAGAAAAATTAATTAATCAACTGTGACCAAGTTTCTTAGCCTACATGTGGATAATCAACTAAATTGGAAATCTCATGTTGAATATATTTTGCTAAAAATTAGTTGTGCTTGTTTGCTCTGCACAGTCTTAAACCCTCTTAAATAAAAATACAATGATAATTGCATATTTTCACTCCATTATAACATATGGTATAATTTTTGGGNTTAAACCCTCTTAAATAAAAATACAATGATAATTGCATATTTTCACTCCATTATAACATATGGTATAATTTTTGGAAGCAAATTCACTGACAGTAAAAAATTATTTGCATGCAAAGAGAGCTGTAAGAATGATTAATGGTAAAAAACAGTTAAACTCATGTAGACTCCTTTTCAAGAGCACAGAGATTTTTCTATTTGCATGTACATACATGTATTCATTACTTACATACATGTCTAAGAACAATAATCTATGTGAGAAAAATTAATTCTATCACAGGTACAAAACCACAATTAAAAAAACACATTCACATCTCCATCAAATTTTTTGTCAAGTCAAGAACATATAACAGAGGAAGAGGAGGAGGATTACAGAGCATATGGTGCTGATTGTGGAGCAGGCGGAGCGATTGTGAAGCGATTGCGGAGCGACTGTGGAGTGTACGGTGCTAATTGTGGAGTGACTATCGAGCGATTGCTGAGTGTACGGTACTGATTACAGAGCATATGCTGCTGATTGCTGAGCAGGTACAGCAATTTTGGAGTGATTGTGGAGCAATTGTGAAGCATACTGCGCTAATTGCGGAACAGATGGAGCAATTGCGGAGTGATTGTGGAGGAATTGTGGTGCTAACTGTGGTGCGTGCGGAGCGTGTGATGCATGCAGTGGACTCTTTGTTCAGATGGTTCTCTCATGTCAATGAGTATTTTAACTGAAAGTGAAAACTCTATTGCAGAATCTACAATGACAACAATCAGGTAGTGATGATGCAGGTCATGGCTCCATGATCATCGAGGTCAAAGGCAGGCCTTCGTATTCGCAATTCATGTTCACTGTATAGTGAGAGAATGCTTCCAAATCGATGTTAAATTCTCAATATCAACTAAGGTATCAGCANTTTTTCTCCCATCACTTGGAATATCATCAGATTTTTTCCAAGTCCACGAGAAAAGTAATATGTTTTATGATTTTGGGCTTCGAACTCAGGTCCTTATACCATGCCTAACAGTTGCAGATTGCTTAAGACTTTGTATCAGTTGCGTATAAATACTAAACAGTGAAAAATTTATATACAAACATAGCTAAAAAGGCTTCCAAAACTCGGGTCATTAATTTAATTGCGAACCTCTTATCTCACTCTGATTCCTATATCTGATGGCTAAAACTTACATTTCGCTTTTATTCTTCATTCCCTAAACACACCGCAATCACGCTACGTTGCACTGCAATTGCTCCAAGCATGCACCGCAATTGCTCCACGCATGCAGCACAATCACTCCACAATTGCTCTGCCTGCTCCACTATCGCTCCGCCTGCTCTGCAATCAGCACCGTATGCACCGTGATTGCTCCACAATCCTCCTCCGCATCCTATGTTTAATATAAAACTATCAGAAGAATAGCTTACAGAAAGGTAGGTGCCCATACAAATTGCATGCCCCCCGAAAAATCAAAGTACTTTAGACAAGATTATTTCAGAAAATATTTGTAGTGCCATCGCTTAGGGTGTAGGTATATGAGCAGCTGGGGCCCTAGTTACGAAGCTTAGTTTAACAGTGGACGCCATGAAAGATGTATTGTCTCAGCTTGTGAAAGCAATTATAAAATACTAGCAAACTGGCCCAGCTTTGTCCAGGTACAATTGAGTTTTACAGTGATACACTAATAAATAAATTGGGAAAAGACAATTAATTTATGTGAAAACAGAATTATAAAATTATACTATGTTGGCCTAGCTTTTTAACTGATTACGGCAACCCAAAAGGAAGGAAATATTTTTTACCCAATAGCCAAGAAGTAAGGTATTGTTTTTGGAGTATATCTATGCAACTATCGCATAGTTACCACATTTCCACTTTCCANATAGCCAAGAAGTAAGGTATTGTTTTTGGAGTATATCTATGCAACTATCGCATAGTTACCACATTTCCACTTTCCAGCGTCGATGTATGAAAATCAAAACGTGCGTTTCATCAGGTTGTAGCTTTAGAAATAAGTGTACTTAGGTACTACTTTTTGTGCTTGGCTGAGGGATCTTAATCGATCACCAAAGTTAAGCAACGTTTAGTGGCATAACATCTGAGCGCTTCCGGGCTTCGGAGGGCACGTTAAATATTTGGTCCCGGTTGTTATCGATTGATAGCAGTCGTTAAACCATTTCAGAGGTCTTTGGGCAGCCTGATAAACTCTGACACCAGAGGAAAAAAATATTTTGGTCACGTTCCCAATTGTTGCAGAATTACGTTTTGTTGTTATTCCACAGGAACCATACAATTTTCTGGGATAAAAAGTATCCTATGTCCTATTCCAGGACCTAAAGTACCTACGTACCAAATTTGATNACCATACAATTTTCTGGGATAAAAAGTATCCTATGTCCTATTCCAGGACCTAAAGTACCTACGTACCAAATTTGATAAAAATCAGTTCAGCAATTATGGAACTGAGTGGTAACAAACATACACACACACACACACACACACAGAATTTCACATTTATAATATTAGTAGAATTATGGAGGTAAAGGTTGCCGTTCCNACACACACACACACACACACACAGAATTTCACATTTATAATATTAGTAGAATTATGGAGGTAAAGGTTGCCGTTCCAGCAACAGTAGCATCGTCTGAGGTTGGCCCAGAGCCATTGAGTTCTTTGGGCATGACATTGACAGTGCCATCGACTTCTTCGGATGGGCCACTTACAGTAGTGCCGTCGACTTCTTCAGACATGACGTCGACAATGTCATCGATATTCTTCGGATGAGCCACCTACAGCATGGCCGTCATCGATGACTTTGTCAAGGCTTTGTTGCTATTACTGTGACAAGATATTTGCCTACAGCCGTGCTGCAAGGAAGCATAAAAGAACTACTTGTGTGAAGGGTCCATCCTGTGCTACGCAACAATGTGTCAAGTGCAAACATCAGTTCACACGTGGTGATAAGNAGAACTACTTGTGTGAAGGGTCCATCCTGTGCTACGCAACAATGTGTCAAGTGCAAACATCAGTTCACACGTGGTGATAAGCTGAAGAGACATATCAAGAACTGTAAAGGTAGAGATCCTGTAGCTGAGAAATGAGCTGTACTAGCCATTGATGATACTACTGCAAACTGATTCTACAAAAAAAAATTCAGCATTCAAGGGTGTTTTAAAAGATTATGTAATTGGAAATAAATTTACAGTTACAAAAGACATATGCACATACCTGAACCACATTAACCAAAGGATAATCAATTAACAGAAGAAGTTGAAGAACGCCCCATTAAATATAATATTTGGCTGGAGTACACCTATGAAATGTCTCAACCTTAGGATGAAATCAGCCACCGAACATTCAAGACTGTGAATGCAGCATTGTACAATGTTGATAGCATTCCAGAGGCTGTAGAGGCCTTTGAAAGAAAAACTGTAGTGAAGAAGAGATATATGGCTAAAGGTTCTGGTTGGATGCTTATTAGCGTAAATTGTCTTGAGCAGCGTATATAAAGAGATTATATTCAATGTGTGGAAAGTGAGCATGTTCCTGAAAAGACATTACATGAATGGTGAGGATTCTAGTTTTTATGTTTGTAGTCTGAAGTATGTAAATATATATAATTTAAATGAAAAAATGTTTTATTTCTTGCTGGTGTTATAGTACCTTGTCCTAGCATGCCTACTTCCCTGATGTAGAGAATATGATAGCCTTGGTTTTTATATCTGTTACTACATGCTGGTACTGCAGGTGAGCATGATAAAAAAAACTAAATGAAAAGATGTGCCAAAATATGATGTTTCAAAGTTAGTACTTAAATATTTCTTGTGTAGACTCATCACTGGGTGCGCAAAATCAATGATATGATAAAAAAGGTATAAGTTGAAATGAAAAGCACAAAACTAAGAGTAGATCATTATTCTAATACATTCTAAGTAGTTTGGATGTTCATGGTTACTAAATCAATAAGGAATGATAAAGGTGATTTTAAAAATGAAATTTAATATGGTGAACATGGAATGACACAGCATGAAAGAAAGGTGTTGTCAACATCTCACCCGGTGATTTAGACAAATGAAATCCCACATGGTTGACATGGTACGGTAGAGCATAATTAATTAGGAAACTAGTTGATGATGTTATGTAAGATGGTGGTAGTGATGAAATCTAAGATGGCTGACATGAAATGACTGAGCATGAAGGAAAGGTGACCAAACAAAAATGGAATCCAAGATGGTGAGCGGAGTGCAGATGAGAAAGAATGACTGAGCATGAAGAAAAAATGACTAAGCAAAATGGAATCCAAGGTAGCAGTCGGGCTGAAGTAAGTAATTAGGAAACAAGATGGTAGTAGAGCAAGTGGGGCACACGTAACATAATGAGTAATCAGGAAACAAGATGACAGATGAACAGAAGTGAGTAATTAGGAAAGAAGATGGTCACCAAAGGTCAGGGTCAAGGACACACAAAATGGGAAACAAGATGATGCACATCAAGGTGGAATGATAGAGAAAGAAAGGTGACTAAGGAAAATGAAATCCAAGATGGCCGACATCCAGGTGGAATGATAGAGCATGGATTGGAACAAAGGTGTCTAAGTGGAGTGGAGAGATTTGGGCAACTCTTAACATTGAGGTCTTGAGAGCCGATGAGGGTGAAGTGCGGTGAGTATGTAGCAGCACAAGAATTAAAGGGCGGGGGAAACGGAAACTCCCAGAGAAATCCCACCAACCAGCGGCAACGTCCGGCACGATTCCCACTAGCGAAAATATAGAGTGAACTTGCCAGGTATTCAACCCAAATCGCCTTGGTAGGAGGCAAGCCCTCTAACTGCTCAGCCACCATGGCCCCAAAGGTGACTAAGGAAAAATGGAATACAAGATGGTTGGCATGGAATGACAGAGCATGACTATAATACCTGGGAAATTCTAGAAATTAATTGATGGTGGAATTATAGGGTTGATGACATCATCCAAGATGGTGGACGGAAACAATATTGTGGTGAGGTGCCTCCGACTCTGGACCCTGAACCCTGTGTATTGATTTGGCAAAAGTTTTTGCCTATAAAACATATAGAGGATGGTCCGCCTAATGTCGACACCCCCAAAATTTCCAGAACTATTGCAGATTACGAAATGCGGTTTTTGCTACATGAAATTACGTATGGAGGCATGCAAATTTGCCACAAAGTGACTATTCATAACACCTATATTGACAGAAACAGTTAAACTAAATATGATTTTTCCCCTGGAAACATATNCACAAAGTGACTATTCATAACACCTATATTGACAGAAACAGTTAAACTAAATATGATTTTTCCCCTGGAAACATACATCTATTTCAATGGAATCAGAAAGTATGTGCAAAGGGGAATTCAGTGATATAGCATATGCAATGGAAAGTAACACAGAAACGCCAAGATATAACGTGCAAATATGATTAAGTTAGGTGAGCCGGTAGCATGGGGCAGTGGACATGTACTCACAGCTGTAAGCAAGCAACAAACGCGGTAATACATCCTGGCGGGACCGCTTCTTAATAGCAGCACAGCACCAGTCCCTGTAATCTGTTATGGTAAGTGGTATTGCATTGTGTGGCTGTATGTACGCAATGAAGTTCACGAATGAGGAAAAACTGGATGCTTTACTTATTTGCGATGAGTGTGGCAGAAATGCCAAGCAAGCCGTCCGAATGTATGGTGAAAGGTATCCATCCTAATTGGACGCCCATNCGATGAGTGTGGCAGAAATGCCAAGCAAGCCGTCCGAATGTATGGTGAAAGGTATCCATCCTAATTGGACGCCCATCTAAAGGCAAACAATACTAAGAAATTTCACACGTCTCTTGTTATGAGGTGATTGGAATTCCACAACACGAGTGCGACGAAAGACTGCTGCGGGCGAGACGCATCAACACGATGTGTTGGCACGTTTTGATGCAAACCCCCACATGGGTACGCGAGAACTTTCCAGGTTCGTAGGAATAAGTAAAACAAGTGTGTTATGGATACTGCTCTAACAGAAATTCCATCCATATCACATGGTGATTTCCAGCAGCGTGTTCAGTTCTGTAGGTTTGTTCTGACGTCTGTAAGGGATGACAGCAATTTTCTGAAGAATATACTATTTACCAATGAAGCGACCTTCACAAACCATGGGCACATAAATTTACGAAATATGCACTACTGGGCGATGGATAATTCATGTTGGGTCTGACACGTGGAGCATCAGCGACAGTGGCAAGTGAACGTGTGGTGTGGAATCGTTGGAGACTATGTCATAGGGTCATACTTCATTCAATGACCATTGTACATATGCCCATTTCCTCAGAGAGATTTTACCAGCACTTCTGGAAGACATACCACTCGACAAATGTCGTGATATGTGGTTTCATCATGATGGTTGTTCTGCACATTTTTCTTTGGTGGCGAGGCAAGTGTTAAATGAAATATCAAACCGGTGGTTAGGGTGTGGAGGTGGTGGTGTAAGATGGCCAGCTCGCTCCCCCGACCTCACACCTCTCGATTTTTTCCTGTGGGGAACACTGAAATATAGGGTGAACAACACGGTTCCTACGACACTAGAAGACATGCATGAACGCATTGTGGCAGCTTGCAGAGGCATTACACCAGAAAGATTTCAGGCTGCTTGTAGCTTNTAGAAGACATGCATGAACGCATTGTGGCAGCTTGCAGAGGCATTACACCAGAAAGATTTCAGGCTGCTTGTAGCTCGCTACATGTGCATTTACAGATGTTTATTGCTGCCGATGGTAAACACATCAAGCACATGCTGTGAAAAGACCTAATGTAAAGCGTTTCAACCATAACTGTGCTCTTTTGTACTATGCATACAGATGCAATTGCATTTTTCTTTAGGCTGGTTTGTTTTATTTTTGTTGTGCATCTGTACGCACTCGTTACTCAGTACAGTTAATGAGTAGGAAANTCTTTAGGCTGGTTTGTTTTATTTTTGTTGTGCATCTGTACGCACTCGTTACTCAGTACAGTTAATGAGTAGGAAACAAATCTCCTGAATTACGTTGGTATCTGAATAAAATGTAATGTATTGATATCAGACTTACACTCACATTGCCCATCTTCCCTCCGCTGCGGTGCTCTCCTTTGTCCAATATCTTATTCCATGCCCCTTGCCCCATTAAGGTAAGCGCTACGCCGCTATAAAGAAGCGGTCCTGCCAGGATGAGTAATGGAGTGTGTNATTAAGGTAAGCGCTACGCCGCTATAAAGAAGCGGTCCTGCCAGGATGAGTAATGGAGTGTGTTGCTTGCTTACAGCTGTGAGTACAGGTCCACTGCCCCATGCTACCGGCCCACCTAATTTAATCATATTTGCACATTACTTGGCGTTTCTNCTGTGAGTACAGGTCCACTGCCCCATGCTACCGGCCCACCTAATTTAATCATATTTGCACATTACTTGGCGTTTCTGTGTAACTTTCCATTGCATATGCTATATCACTGAATTCCTCTTTGCACGTACTTACACGTGCCGTTCAAATAAATGTATGTTTCCAGGGGAAAAATCATATGTGGTTTAATTATTTCTGTTNCACGTACTTACACGTGCCGTTCAAATAAATGTATGTTTCCAGGGGAAAAATCATATGTGGTTTAATTATTTCTGTTCATACATGTGTTACGAAAAGTTACTTTGCGGCAAATTACTTGCCCCCGTACGTAATTTTATTTAGCGAAAATCATATTTCGTGATTGCAACCATTCCGGAAATTTTGGGGGTGTCCACGTTAGGCGGACCATCCTGTATATTATAACAAATGTTCTGCCCTTGATAAGAAGGCCTCTGAATTGGTTGAAAGAGGCCTTGGGTGGTTTCTTTTTGCACATGTGAGCCTTTGCCTTTTTTAAGCAAAAAAAAGAGATTTGTAGGAGAATATGGTTAAATTTAAAGGAGAAATAGGAAATTCTGAGGGGGACAGAGGGAAATGCTAAGATGGCAGCGGTTGGCTCCAGCTCCGATTCCGGATCCTGTTACGCTTGACTTCCCATGATCATACTACTCGCATACATACATATTACACCAAATTAATAGAATTCATTGCATTGTATAATTACAACAGAACCCACTGCTTCAATTCTTCGGTACGTCAGTAGTCTACCAAAGATATAAAGTAAACTTGCATAAGCAGCCAAATTACGTTATTACACAACTGTGATGATGCGCACGCACAAACAAAATTCTTTATAATACTGTCTGCAGTATACAATTAGGCCAGCAGAGAAAGTCAGGCTGAGGCCAAGACAGGCATTCCTACACCACTTTCTCCCTGAGTCCTTGCCGCAATAAACCAAACATTTCCACCCTCGTCCTTCACAGCAGGGGGGTCCCCAGACCTCCTTATATTATTTCCTACTTTCTCTCTTCATGACCTCAACGCAGTTATTAGTAACGTGTTGTGGTATTTCAACTTTTAAAGGCAGTGCAGATTCTTCACCGTTAAGTTCTCTTGGCACTGTTTCTGAAGTTCTAATGAAGATTTCTTAAACCATGACGTATGTAAGCCCCACTGTAAAAGACAAGGCGGCTTATACGGTCAAAGTTAATGTCCCCCAGGCCCCGACTATTAGGTGCGTGGGGGGGTTGCGGGTTTTGTAAATTAGGTAGATTATCACTGTTGTAATTTGAAGTACTGGTATATTGTATCTTATAGTTTTTCACAAATACACCACATTAAACGTTCGAGGTGCGGTACTGTTATACTTTGTCTACTCGAATTTACTGGGCGAATTACTTCGTGATGGCGGGGGCTTCTGTGACGGTGATTTGCATACTTAACTCCGTGGCGAGTGCTGTCAGCTGTGGTGGCGTTCCAGTGAAGTGGTCGGCCCTGGAAGCCGTTCCGTCGGTGCGGACCCTCTCTGGGCTGCGGTTTTGGACTCGTTCTCACGTCTGCTCGCGATTTCTTCCCTTGGCTCGGTGATCATCAACTTCCGGACCCGGCGGTAGTAATCGACTGACGGTCCCGATATTACTGACCCCTTAAGGATGCGGCTGACGGATGTGGCCGGGTTCCGAGATCCCGGCCTTAGTAACTATTCTCTGACTTACTCTCTCGGCGCGGTAGAAATCGACTGAACCTGTGACGACCGATAATACTGACGAGTGATTACTCACTCACGACTGATTACTGACTGACCCCCTCCCATTCTTGGAAAGGGGTTTTTATACACGCCCGCCTGCAAGCCTACATTCTCGGCACGTGGCGCCCTGGGTGGGAAGGGGGTGAGGGGAGGGGTGAAGTGGTGAGTTTCGAACAAAGGTTTTTACCACACGTGTCCTCGTTCTGAAGGAACTGGGGGGGGGGGGGGGGGGATAATACCTCGGCATCAATACTGCTAGTCGGTATTTCTGCCGCGGTGCTTATTTTCGGCGTTCCGGCGAACTACGCCTGATTATTTTGGGTGATAACTCGAAAGCCCTGCACTCTCGACAGATCTGCTGGCGGGTTGGAGGCGTAGGTAGATGAAGGGGGTGTGGGGGGGAAGGCCTCCGCTTCAGCTCCACGTGTCTGGAGATTTTCCATGCCACGTGCCTATTCGAAGGCGACAGCAAAGTGCGCTAAAGGTTGAAGGGGGTGGGGTAAGGGGGTGAGGGATGTGAGCCAAAGGCGTGCTATAATACTCAAAACTGTCACGCGACAACCAGAAATAATTCCTGGCATTCGGGAAAATTCTTATACATTTCCCGCATTTCCCGNCTCAAAACTGTCACGCGACAACCAGAAATAATTCCTGGCATTCGGGAAAATTCTTATACATTTCCCGCATTTCCCGATTGTTGGAAATCCTGTTAACGTGTTCCTATTAGACTGATATACGAAAAGGAAACATACTTGTGATGAGAGACAAATAACACATTAAAAACAACATGCACATTAGAAATACTATTCCCAAGCCCGCCAACATAGCTTAAAACTGCTGTTTCACATGGCTGTATTTCAAAATCTACTGGCTGGAAACATGCAAAACTATTATAGGGCCCTGCATTAAACTTTACTACAGACTTTCCACTAATAAAATTATGGGTAATGACATAAAGTTCCATAGGTGAACAGAGTACGAATATAACACTGCATGCCAGTTCAGAGTCTTTCAGATAGGATGGGGCACTAGATGTACATGTCAGTGTCACCCTTATCGCTTCCTTGCTTTTGTAGCTCAAAAAGGTAAAACAATTGCAAGTTGCCGGTGCCCTAAGTGAACATGTACACAAGTCACATAGTTAAGCATGTAGAATGACAGCAGTACATGCTAGAAATACTTTTTTTTTAACACTACAATACTTAAATTGTTTATTATGAAACTTAATACTTTTCACTATTTTTTGCATTTGATTTTCTTTGTAACAACTACCTTAATGAGCAATTTTAACATACACACCACAGGAACTAAAATTTGAATTTTTTGTTTAAAACAATGAAATAAAACTAAACAAATGAAGAAAGAACAGAATATTATATTTTCTGGAACAAACTCAATGAGTTGGAAATAAATTTTAAAATCAGAAAGTTTTCATAGATCTAATGAAACTAAAATGTTAAGCATCACCTTAATCAGATATACTTACTTTCCTACAGATGAGTCAGTGATGACATTTGCAAAACAGGACCGTATCCAGTTATTAAATTGAATGACAGTGAAGGCATTAACATGAAGAAGGAAGCTGAAAAATTAAAACATAACATAAATATAAATGTGATTCACTTTTAAAGCACTACATATTACACTAAACTTTTTCAATATCTAAAATGTCATTATTCTAGTTAATTAGAAAAGAACTAATAAATAATTATAAATAATACGTAAAATATTTGTATAAGAATGAATATAAAATTTTTTTAATTTAGAAAACCTCTTCCTACAGTACTTAAAGTAACAGGACTAAAAAAAAAAATTATGAACGAAAAGTGTCTATCACCGGTAGCAGTCCACCAGCCAAGCATGTAAGTTGAGGACTTACATTATCAATAGTTTGGTTTGCTCACACGTCGTTCATTCTGTTGAACGTTGGCGTAATGGCCAGTCAGGCGGAGCAACTCTACAGAGAGCGATACCCTGACAAGACCCCACTGTCCAGACTTGTTTTCCCATCTCGTTGAGAAGTTTTGTGTAATGGGCACTCTGAACCCATAGCAATGCAATCATCGTAGAACTTGCACCGATGAAGCTGCTGAGGTTGCTGTTCTCACTGCTACAGCAGTTAATCCACACGTCAGCACACACCAACTTGAAGCCGACATTGGCATTCCGAAAATAAGTGCACATTGCATTCTTAAACATTATAAGTACCATCCCTATCGTGTACACTTACAACATGAATTGCACGAGAATGATTTCCAGAATCGTGTAGAGTTCTGTCAATGGGCACAGCATCAAATTATCGCCAACCTGGATGTTTTTTCGGGTGTTCTTTTTACAGATGAATCGTCATTCTCCAACACAGGCCAAGTGAATACAAGGAACATGCATTATTGGGCCGTTGAGAATCCACAATGGCTTCGACATGTGAACCATCAGCGTCAATGAAGAGTTAATTTCTGGTGTGGGATGGTTGTCAATAAGGTTATAGGGCCTTATTTTGTGAATGGTAACCATAACGGAAGAGAGTATGCCACCTTCATACAAACAATTCTTCCTGGTCTTCTGGAGGAGATACCTCTAAGGAACAGATAGATAATGTGGTACCAGCACAATGGATGCCCAGCACATTATGCCGTGTATGCACGTCGTGTTCTGAACCGAAAATATCCTGGTAGGTGGATTGGTAGTGGAGGACCAGTTCAGTGGCCTGCTAGGTCTCCTGACCTTAACCTCCTGGACTTTTTTCTTTGGAATTACCTCAAAGGTGCTGTCTATCAAGATATTCCAACAACTCCAAATAACATGCAGGAACGTGTTGTGCATGCGTGCTTGTAATGCTCTTCAGCAGGCAACACTGGAGAAATCAGTGTTTTCATTCATCCAGCGACTGAACTTGTGTATCGCTGCCAATGGTCACCACTTTGAAAATTTAATGTGAATGTTCTACCCCTTGCTGTACCCATATGGATAATACTACAAATGGGCAGTAGAGATCCCACTTTCTGTGTCATATTTAATGTTCATGTTATGAAAGTGTACATTGTGGTACATGTTTAAATATTAAATAGGTCTTGACGAGCTTCATTGAACAATTAACGAATACATACATGGTGCTTTATAAAAAACTGATGTTAGTACTCGTCTCTCACTAATAAATAATGCTATAAGGCTGACTACCCAGCAATATTATTTCCCCCTTCCAGTTATACACTTTTTGTATGAAATACTTTTTCATTTGGAACCCCTGAGACGAAATTATTGTGGGTGGTCAATATAAATGGGACATCCTGTATATACAGCACTTATAGGCTGCAGTAGCAAATACCTCATTTAGGAGTTTAGAAGTAAACAACAATTTGGAAGTGCTCACTTTCCTTGTACTGAAGATAATTCGTTCATGTGAAGGCTTATGGCTGATTGTGTTATGGAGTCAAGACCAGCATCTTCATCATCAGATCACTAATGGTGCGCAGCGACATGAGAGTGAAGGTTTAAAGAACCAATCCTGTATGATTTTCAGCAGATATTCAAAAATCTTGAGTCTATAAACAAGTCCATTCACACTTTCCTCTTCTGTTTTGGGTCCCATTTCACAGCAGACTGTTGGGGAGATATGAGAGTACATTGGATAAATAACTGTCACCTTCATAACCAACACTGTCCTCATTTTCACCGTCCTCGACTTTCTCTTTTCTAGCACAAACTTTGCCTGCTTCTTTGTTAAAATATACACAATGAAGTTTCCTTTTCTTAGTAGGAGTCTCGTTGGTGGCATGTTTACTCGGTAGTAGTGTTTCCATGTACACAAATCTTATGATTTTTTGGGAGATTTCTTTTATAATTACTCAAGACCTTCTGTGCTATTCTTAGAAAGTCTTGAAGATGACGATTTGCTTATGTACAAAGCTGCTCTTTCAGTTGCTTATTTATTTGCACGTGTAAACATTATCTCACACTAAAACCACATTATCACCTACCTCTCTCTACTGTTTACCAGTTTTCTAGATAGTCCAGGCTGACCATGTTGTTCCATTGCAACTGTGACTCTCACTGAGAACACATAAAACCATGTTTCTAGAATGACTATTACAGTAACAGCCATGCCTACCATGGTTCTCCTTTCTACAGCTCTCCTTTACCCATCTTCCATGTTTTCATGACCCGCACCCTCGTCGAAATGGCTACCAAGAAACATGAGGCAGAAAGTTGTTTATATGCTATTGTGTCAAATAACACATAGAGTAAAAGCTCTTTTACTGTTGGAGTAACATTTACAACAAGAAAACTTGCATGCTACTACAAGCACACAAAGTTATTATTTTGAAGTAAATTTAGACTTCCAGTGTAAATCAAAAAAATAATGATTAAACATGCTTTTTAATTTTTATTGTCATGTATTCTGCAGTGTGAATCTTAACTATCATTAAATTGGCAAGATCAATAAATTTAGAGTGCGAGTCAGGTATAAAAGGTACAATTGAGAACTCATATACACCAATGATCTTGGAATGGAATAATATATATATATAACAACAGCGCACATTAGTGCCATTTAGCGATACAAGAACTTTGTTATCTGTCTGATTGTTTATGAATTCCACCTGTTTTTGCAAAACATGTTTTTACTTCCCACCACACTTTCTCACTCTGTTATAACAATANTAACAACAGCGCACATTAGTGCCATTTAGCGATACAAGAACTTTGTTATCTGTCTGTTTGTTTATGAATTCCACCTGTTTTTGCAAAACATGTTTTTACTTCCCACCACACTTTCTCACTCTGTTATAACAATAAAAAAAGTAACTAGTTACCATAGAGTAATTAAACTGTTTTAACTACTCTTTTTAGGCAGTCAGTTCAAACGCCACAGTATTAAATGTAGAATTTAATATAGAACTACAATTCTTCAAAACGTTTATCTTAACCTACTAATAGAGTATCAGTAAAAAATTATAAACCAGTTTCAGGAAAATATGGTGTATTTGTCTTTTAATAAGAAAATTATACAGCATCAAAATTGCAAGTGTAACCTTTACTTATTTCTTCAAGATAAATACATGAAATTTAGAAAATTACTTAAGTAATTATACACTATTATATACATTCATGTTTTGAACGAACACTTCTGTTATCAAGATTTCATTCTTTTAATGATACCGGGACAGCCAAATTACTGGCAAAATTATCTCAACCGAAGAAGTCAAAGGCATTCTATAAACCTCGGTCGATGGTGCTACTACTTCTGCTGGACCCACAGCTGACATTTCCATACTATTTATGCCAGTTACAGTCACCTGCTGTGACGATATACCGTTCACCTCTGCCACTATCAAACTAAGTTCCTTTCCTCAAACCCAGCTGCTTATATGTCTGCACATTACATCATGCAAATGTTGTGGTGCATTGTGGGAGACGATGGCGCATGTTCTGTTGCACCTGGTGATGAATTGACAAGTGCATCATTTGTACTCGTCATAGGCATTGGCAATGCGGGGGGTATAGGTACGAAACCATGTTACTGTTTTCAATCACACCTATGATGGAGATAGCAGCAACCCAGATATAAACTTCCCAGCACTGTATGCTCCTTAGAGACATTACTATCACCAATCCATAGGCTTCTCACATGCCTAGGTATCTTTGTGTATATACTTTTCGTGAAAACTGAATGTAAATTGTAATACCACGAAGTTTGGATATTTCATTTTTTTGTGCATAATCAGCATCAAGGATAAAAATACCAATGTATAACCATATATTATATTTCACAGCACCATATTTATCCACCTCCTCTGTAAGTTGCTTTATTAAATTTTGTTTCATATACGTCAGAAATAAAAAAAAATATTTTTGACAAAGTTGTCAGATTTGGAGCAAAATATGTTTTCAAAAGACCCCTGAATGCTGATTCCTTAAGGAAAATCCATTTACATTCTGCTTAATCTAACAGCTTACTTTCTTAGGTTGCGATGAATGGTCGGATGAATTGGTAGGTGTAGTATCTGATTCTTGGGTCGAAGTTACACTGGAACCAGCCTTCTCTGTAGACTGCAAAGAGGAAGGCTGGACCACTCGGCCAACATCAGAGGATGGTGCAGCTCATTTCAGATGCCTTTTTAATCTGTTGGTGCCCGCAAACTGTTCAGAGCATTTCTCACGTTGAAATGTCATGCGGATAGTACTCCTTACACATGCATTCTTTTCTTGCCTTTGTGCTTCATTAGAATTTGCAAAAGTCTTGTCGCAGTAGCTGCATGGAAGTCTTAAAGGAATCAACAAACTGCCCATGGCATTCACAGCTGAAGTTAACTACTTCAATGATTTTCCAGTGTGTATCGCGTCAGTTTCCATCCCAGTACAACTCCAATGCAATGTTGGCAGAAAATGCTTAACAGGCAGTCAAGGGAGACAGTACAGGTTTTGAGATGTCTTTTAGGTTGTCACTTCGCCGACCAAACTGTGATTTGCATTTTTGCATTTTTCACATGCGAATGTAGCATGCTCCACATTCTGAATACAGTTGATCTCATGTCGCAGNGCATTTTTCACATGCGAATGTAGCATGCTCCACATTCTGAATACAGTTGATCTCATGTCGCAGAACATTGCTAAGTTTAGAAAATTTCTTCTCACAGTAGTGGCACCAACAATGTTCTGGAATATTGAAAAAAGTAACATCATTTCATACCTATACCCCCCACATTGCCAATGCCTATGACGAGTACAAATGCTGCACTTGTCAACTCATCACCAGGTGCACTAGAGCATGGGTGTCCAACAAAATTTTGCGGCGGGCCAGGTCAAGCATGTTTGTAACCATAGCGGGCCAAAAGAAATACCCAATAGCAAAGTGAGCTTTAAAATATTAATAAATGTAAATAAAACGGAATTTTTTATATTATGCAATATGGATAATTTATTAAAAAGAAAACCTTAGTTTTACAATGCTTACACTTAAATAAATCAAAACCAATCTAATGAGATACCTGACATTTTTTTTGTTTACTCAGGGCATCTATGTCAGCTGATATTTTAGATGTGGCTATGCGCAGAATGCCTGTAAGATGGATGTCTGATAATGATGATCTTGTTTTGGATTTGTTGTGTTTCATGCGGGAAAAAAGCTGTTCACAAGTATATGTACTACCAAATAAGGAAATTTGTTGAAGAGCTAATTTGGTCATGTTTGGGTATTGTTTTTGGTCAACATACTTTTTGTAAAATTCAACCAACCCATTCGGAAGACAACCATCGTATGCGGTTTTTAGAAGAGAATTGCTTTGTATTTCAATCAATTCCAACTGTAGGTTTAGCCTGGCGCTTTCAACTTCAACATCAAAGGGATTTTGGAAGACTTTCATGGTGGGCAGTTATAATTTGAAGTCTGCGAATCTCTCATCAAACTCATTCCTCAACCTCTGCAGTAATGATGCGTACTTGCCTAACTCCAACGTCTCTTGGTTTCTTGAAGACAAGGTCTCCCAATGAGCCAACTGCTTTTGTTCCAGCTGTTTCTCCAATAATAGGAGCTTCTTTGTGAAAGCTTGAACATGTTCATATAACTGCGTACATAGTTGATCTTTTCCTTGCAGTTTTAGATTAAGATCAGAGAGGTATTTAGTTATGTCTACCAGGAAAGCCAGATCAGCCAACCACTGCTCATCAGTTAAAAAACTAAATTCTTGGTCTTTATTTTCAAGAAAAGTTTTTATTTCATCAAGCAACGAATAGAATCGCTTCAGTGTGGTTGCTCTGCTGAGCCAGCGAACGCGACTAAAGTACACTATGTCTTCGTGATCTGAACCTACGTCAGATAGAAAAGCTTGGAACTGTCTGTGATTGAGTCCTCTTGCGCGTATGAAATTAACGGTCCGCACTACTTTATCCATCACGTGCTTCAGTTCAAGAACTTTTGAACATAGCTGTTCTTGATGAATAATACAATGATGCTGGATAAACATGTGTTTGATGCTCTTCCGCAGTAAAGCCACAAAACCATTTACTCTTCCTGTCATTGCTGGTGCACCGTCTGTAGTAATGCCGCAAAGGTTTTCGATTTGAAGTTCATATTTTTCTATGCAACTCTTTACTTCTTCGTAGATATCTTTTCCTGTCGTTGTATCTTTCATTGGACGCAAATCAAGTAATTCCTCGACCACGGTATAGTCTTCTGTCACTCCTCTCACGAAAACTGCCAACTGCGCCGTATCCGACATATCAGTACTTTCGTCGAGAGCGAAACTGTAAAAAACGCATTTCTTCAATTGTGTTTTTAAAGATGATTCAATATCTATGGCCATGTCATCAATTCTTCTTGCTATGGTTTGATGTGACAAGCTTATATTTTTAGCTACTGCTTTCTGCTCCGGACACGCTACCGATGTAAATATCTCCAAACACTCCTTGACAAATTCTCCGTCAGATAGGGGTTTACTTCGTTTGGCAATAGCTTCTGCTATCATGAAACTAATTTTTGTAACTGTCTCGGAGTTTTCTTTTGGTTTTTTGAACAACGCCTGTTGACCGATCATATTTAGCTTCAACGAATTTACACTATCGACTCGAATTTGACCTTTGTACGTATCGTATTTAGAAGCGTGTTTTGTAGAATAATGCCGCCTAACATTGTATTCCTTGCAAACTGCTATTTTGTGATTACATATAAGACACAGTATGTTTTCATTATGTTCTGTGACAAAAAAGTCTTCAGTCCAACTGTTTTTAAATATTCGACATTCTGTGTCAACTTTACGCTTTTTCTCTGTTGACATCCTGATCTGAAACAACCATAAGACAACACAAAATTATGCACCTACTTAAGTAAATATGTATCTCAAAATTTACTCAAACAATGTAGGTATGGATAACAAAAGACAATCGTTAACCGTAATTAAATAAATATACTTCATCTATTTGTTAAGATTTAAATTAAGTACCTACGTTTATTCACCACTTTTCACTACAAGAAACTTCATTCACTATTAATTTACAAATGAAACACAATCGCGATCGAACAAAACAAACCAAATAAGTAATTACTCGCGTCGTGACAAACTTTGCCGGCCAAGTGACTTTGAGCGAGCGACACGGCGGCGGTGCTACGAGCGCGAAGGTGAGGTGAGAGGGTGGGGCGCGTCTCAGTGCACGCGCGGATTTGATACCTACGAAGCGCAGTTCGTGTTATTGTTTATAAATCGTAGGTAAACATTATTTACTTGCCTACAAACATGTGAATATTATTCGTAGTCGATAAAATAAACATATTATCTAAGAGACTTTTTAAAGATTGTTTGCGCAATATTTGTCTATTATATGTCATCATCTATCTATGCTATGACTTTAAAAATTTTAACTAGCTCGCGGGCCGGATGTAGGGCCTACGCGGGCCGGATGTTGAACGGGCCTGCACTAGAGCATGCGCCATCACCTCCCTTGATGAACCACAACATTTGCATGATGTAATGTGCAGTCATGTAGGCAAATGGGTTTAAATAAATGAGCTTAGTTTGATAGTGGCCGAGGTAAAAGGTAGATCGTCGTAGCAGGTGATGGTAACTGGCCTAAATATTATAGAGTCTAGAGATGCCAGTCATTAGTGCAGCAGAAGTAGTAGCACCATCGACTGAGGTTTATACGATGCCTTTGACTTCTTTGGTTGAGATGATTTTGGTCGAACTGACAGCACCATTTCTTACATTACCATCTGTTCCTTCATCTTTACCATCCATACCAGAAGTAAAATACAACCAATTTATTATGACAGAACAATTACAATGATGGACATGGGTACGAGATTAAGAAAGTTTTGTTAACGATTTAATATTTAATAGAATTGATGCAAGATGTTTGTAATTTTGAAAAATTGTTGATTGAATATGAGGAATATTAATTTTATTGTATTTGAGAAGATTAATTAATGATTTGTTGAATTTGTGGGAAAAGAACAACTTTAATAAAATATTTGAGATTTCGAGAATTTCTATGTTATGATTGATTTGAAAGGTTACAACTGGCGACCTTTTGAGATTTATTTGAAATTTAACATGGTACAACGACAAAACAAAAGATATGAATAAATAACAATAATAATAATTACAACTGAACGTTCAATACATGTCTCCCATCCACCTGCACTTTAGAGGAGTTTTTATATTAAATAAAAATGATAAATTAAGTTGGAATTTACATTACTGTGTTAGTTTATTACGACTTTTGTAAGTTACGATGAACAATTGCTTTTCGTGCAGTCATACAGGGGTGGAGAAAGAAATAATTTATTCCTAGCTATCAAATTGCTGAAAATACCATAATTTTTATACAGAATTTATATACCCATTATCTGTTTCTAGTAACAGTGTAGTTAAATAAAAGTTGCCACGTACCATGTGGCCACTACTTTAAATGTGCAAGATATGTTAAATGCTGCAGTTTACTCACACACGTAAAGCAGGAGTCCTCTGGGTGACGCAGAACGTTCAGCCAGTGTTAAAAATACTTTAAATTGTCTTAGCCCAGTGGCCGATATTATATGACATTGCCATCTTGAGGGTTCGAGAGTATATGACGCCTCATGCCTTTAAACAGGCCACTCCTTTCCCTTACTGCACTCCCCCCACCACTGCTTCCGCGCCTTACCACTCACAGTCACACACACACTTGGGTTGTTCTCCGAGTGCTGCTGGGTGGTAACCAGGATTAAGCTAACGACGAGGGGAGTACATACAATAACAATGTAAACATAATGCTGCTTCAAATTTTCCATTCAGAATAAGAATGAACCATTCTTTTGGCTACAGTTCTCATAAATCTCCATATGTGGCTCTCGTGTCCACAGAATATTGCCTGTGAATTCAGAAATAAGGAATCAGTTATAGCTTTGATAATATACAGTAACTCTTGAACTTTTTAATTTTTTTTTATTTTTAGGGAGAGTTAATTTTTTATTAATTAGTATTCTTTAGGTACAAAATAGTAATTCAGGCTGCTATTACAACTAATGAATACATAATAATTTACACACATTTAAAGCTTCTTTTTTTCCAGAGCAATTTTGAATGTTTCAAGCACAGAAACAATTAAATAAAATTTACCCTGGCACACATTTCCAATGTTCTTATAAATTTTTTGGTTGTGTAAAAAGTTGATAATAAGATGTACAATAAACAAAACATTTTGAAAGTAGTCTGAAGTGTGTGTTCTTCCATTAGTAAAAATGGATTTGTGAAGAAATTTATTTTAAGAATTTATATGAAACTGTTTTCTATGTAGTTTACATAGTTGTAAAGTATGTGCCATAAGTATATTTATTATGCATAATGTTGAGTAGGAATAGTTAGAGATATGAAATTTTCATAGGCACAATATCAAAATGTGATATATGAAAAACATTACATTTCTAGGGATAGGAGTGCAATAAAAATTGCAAAATACTGCAGCACCATAAAAATTGTAATATATTGTGCCACAATTAAGATCACAAAATATTGCACTACAACTAAAATTGCAAAATACTGCAAAATGATTAAAATACCAAAATATTGACCCATGATAAAAATCACAAAATAATGCACCACGATAAAAACTGAGACATTTGCCCTGTGATAGAAATTACATTATATCATAATCCAATAAAATTCGAGAAAAAAATTACAATAAAAATATTATGAGTATACTCCATATAAAAAAACTCACGATATAGCATTCTGCAATAAAAATTGATTTGCATTTTAAATATAATCTCAATATATCTCACTGTACTGTAAAAATACCTTTAAGAACCTTCACAAATTTATGTACCAAAAATTATAATATAGTACTGCTGAGCTTTGTATAATAAATTATATTTCAGTGTTAAAAAAATACATAAATAAATTTTTTTTTAAAGTTCAATAATTTCTGGGTTATATAATAAACATTTTGATATTTCATTAGTAAATACACGATGCTATAAGCTATTTATGGTAAAATAATCTCTTTTGGAATTGACTTTTGACTTTTAAGAAAAATATTAAGCATACCTTTTAATGTAAGCAATGACTGCAATAGTCAGTAAAGTTAGCAGCAAATAACAAGAAGTG
This sequence comes from Clitarchus hookeri, assembly GCA_002778355.1. NCBI lineage: Eukaryota > Metazoa > Arthropoda > Insecta > Phasmatodea > Phasmatidae > Clitarchus > Clitarchus hookeri. The sequence goes on from NQII01000214.1 coordinate 1,085,489, forward strand.
GTTCCATATCTTTATGATTTACTAGCAACAATATTAAAATTATATGGCACCTGAACTTTATTTTCTCTTTGTTTGATACATATAAGAACAAAAATTGGTAGGGGCCACTGTGGTGTAGTGGTTAGACTACTCGCCTCCCACCTAGGTGAACAGAGTTTGATTCCCAGCAGGGTCGATCTTGGATATTCACATGTGGGAATCATGCTAGATGATTCAGCTGGTTGGCTGGTTTTCTGGCCCTTGCATTCCGGCACTGCTTTATACTCACCTCCCTTCACCCGCATTAGCTCTCAAAACCTCGATGTTAATAGCTGCCCAAATCACTCCACTATACTACACTACAAAAAATTGGCATAATAATTAAACATTTGTCTTTTTAACAATTTCATTATGTCACTCACCTGATGCATCTTTCTAGTTACCAGGTTTTTTTTACCTCTATGTTTAAGTTCTATGAATTCCATGATTTTAGATGGCAGTTTTTTTTTATCTAGTCCTTTTCCCGTAATAATGTTCTCTGAATTCTATAAGCAGAAGTTGTTTTTATCTCTCAGATTCTCATATTTATGTTCCCTGGATGTGAATTTAAATGGCAGTTTGTGATTTCAAATATTAAGTACTTACATAATAAATTTAATATTTCTGTATCTGTTGTAAAGTTGTGAATTTTGTAATTGCTTTTTGCTGTATTTCAAAGTAGTTTCTGGTCACGGAAAGTCTTAAAAAATCATGTTGAACCGACCTGGAAAAGGTGTCTTAAATGCATTTTACGTTGATTATATTTATTTAAAACTTTGAAGAAACTTTGGTCAAGTGCATTGAATTATTTTTGCAAAATTGTGTAGCAATTCTGAGAGCTTCAGCGAATGTGTTAATATTTACATGACTGTCAAGAACCAATTTACAAGTGCATACTTTGGTACGTATTTTACCAGTTTGGAGAAAGTAATGCTACAGAATCGTTTAATCCTTCATAATGTTCCAACAACGAATCTCAATGCCTGGCACACAGCAACACATTTTCTGTTGGTTTATGATGTTGCTATTTTAAATGACACCATGTAATGTTAAAACAAGTTGTGTTTCATGTGTTATCCATACCTATCCCAACAAAATATTGCTGATATGTAAGTAGGGCCCGTGGTGGCACAGTGGCCAGACTGCTCGCCTCCCACCACTGCGAATCAGACTCGATTCCTAGCGGGGTTGACATAAATATTCCTATCTGGGAAACATGGCAGACGTTACCACTGGCCAGTGGATTTTTTCGAGGCACACCTGTTTCACCAACATATAATTTCGACTTTGACCTTCATCTGCATGAATTAATTTCTCGAATACGGCGGCATTTAGCTTAAAAACAAAAGACGGAATTTTTGTTCACCATGTATGGTAGATTACAAATCCATGGGAAACAAAAGAGATACAGTTACATTTTAATTTGCATAAATGTTTTGTCAACCCCTCACTTTTCATGGATGGGGGTTGATATTGGAGCCCATATTTTTGTGCTTTGTACTTCGTCATTTAATAATGCAGTATCCAGAAACTCAGACATTTATAGTTCATTCTGGCTGTGTTACTAGCAAAAAACATCTGCTTCAACTACACTTTCAAGGGCGGTTTTCACCCCTTCGGAATTGACTTACGCTATATATTGTGTACATATATTTTAGACCTATTTTTTTTATAAGGAATCACCTGGCGAAGTTTGTCGACAGAGTTCAGTTCCATCCTGTATATACACACACTCAACCATGTTCTTCTAGCCATGCTCACTACCAGACGTATGCTCACATTAAGAAGTCTGAAAGATGATGTTCCAAGTCACCCTCTATCTGGTATGACACAAAAATTTACAAGTACTGGCCTCCGAGTTGATATAAAAGTTCAAACTGTTCGTTTTGATCATCATGATTGAGAGACTGCCCCAATGCCTTATACTGACTGTTTATAACTATATTAAAATTAATCTTCCATTATGTCCTCTGTAGTATCACATAACATTCAGTCTCTTATAATTGCAATCACCATCTGCTTGACACTAACACTGCATTGTTCTCATACTATAAAATATTTTTTTTAATGGACACAAAAATGATGGTATTAAATACTTAAAAACCATTAATGTGAGTTAAAACTTCAATTTTCACAGGTACTTCAATTTCAATAATAAAAAACATTTTTAAAAATAATTAACATCTCCAGTATTACACTTGAATACCTTTCAAAGAAGAACAAGTGATAAACAATCCAAAATTGAAATAGTATAATAAAGGCTATCATATAGTGGCATCACAAACTATCACAGCATCATATACCATTGCGACATCACAAAGTATCTTAGTTTCAATATTTTACAACATTGTAAAAAAAAAATATTATAGCAAAAAATAGTAGCACCACAAAAAATCACAGCATTACAAAATATTGCAGCATCTCAAAATATCACAGTTGCCACAGATTGCAAAATAGTGAAGGTGCTATATAATTCAAAATACTGCAGGTACAATATATTGTAAAAGACATACCAGATGGGATATTTTTAATAAATATAGCATTGTGCACAATATATTATTGCAGAACACTTGGGAGAGTACCAACATTTCAGAACATTTGCAACTGCTCTAGCACGATACGTGTATGGTAGCCATCTAGAATTTCAAATTAACAGAGGAATATAGTAAAGGGTTGGCGCTACGCCACTCGTCAGGGCGCCAATTTAACTTGACGCTATTCCCCACCTGTGGCACACAAGAGTGGTTCATGGGTCGGAATTAATTCCTCCAGGCACAGACTATAAGGTACCTGAAGGTTGAGGGTATTTCAATAATGTAGTATTTTGGTGTTTCATTTTGGAGGATGGATATAGTGTCTCGAGTTATAAAAAAACATACAGAAACACTTCCGAGGTGCGGTACTATAATTTGGCTACTCGTATTAACTGGGGGTCACGTCGTGGTGGAGGGGGGCTTCTCTGGACGGCGACTTGATACTTAACTCTGCTGTTGGCGCTGGTATGTGGTCTGCAGTGGGTGAGCTCCGGCGATGTGGGCGGCCTTGGCAAAGGCCCGCATTTGCTGTCGTCTCACTGGACTGCTGTTCTACTGACGTACTGAGGTACTGTTGCTGCCGGGGATCCTAAGTCCCCCGGCCGCACGCGGCGCGGCTACTCTCTCTGCGCGGCGATATGCAACTCTTCTGCTCGAAGGTCTACTAACTCCTTCCCACCCTCCACACAAAGAGGCTTATGTGCTTTCTAGCTTCTCTCCCTAATTGTCGGCACGTGTCACCTTGTTTGGGGCGAGTGGGCGGTGGTAGGAAACAGAACAATGCATTTCAAAAAACGTGCCCTGGTTCCTGAAGTTGGTGGGGGGGGGGGAAGTGGTGATCTTTTCCATAGCTTACTCTGTCAGCTGTTTCTTGGTGCGTATATTTTGACTTCAGGCAAAATACACATGACTATCTTGTGATATCTCGGCGTTCAACAAATCTCACGGGCTTGCTAGAGGCGTAGGAGGTGAAGATGGGGGGCGGGGGGTGGGCTCCGCAACACTGACACGTGTAGGGCTTGGAAGCGCGTGTCTGCCTCTGCTTGACCTTTCTCTGTGGTGACGACGATTGCCACGTGTCTCTCTAAGCCCCTACACTGGTTATGCTGGCNTTTTTTTGTTATTCTGATGACATTGATTCCATTATTTAATAGTAGTAATATATTAGGTACAGCTTTCATCAGGTCTTATATAATAAAAACATTTTCTTAATAATTTAAATTTAAATAATTTGATTGCCTATTTAAATTATTATTCAAAACAAATTATATTTAAAAATGTTATAATCCAATGATGGTGAATTTAAAAATTTAAATTATTCATCAAAATATAAGTGTAAATTTCATTCATTCCTTTATTTCCAACAAAATTTAATGCAATCATTAATTTTACAAATAAATGTTTAATAAAAAATTTTTTTGAAAATAATTTTATAAAATAAATTACAGTAAAACCTTTGTTTATCAGACTAATAGGGGAGAGGTAAAGTTTTGTAAACCAGGAAATCCGGTAAATGGCAAAGTACCAAAAAATTTACAGTTATAAATATTTTAGTGGTTCACTTTGGCATGAATGTTTTCAACATGACGAAGATGTCTATGCAGCCAGAAAGGATGACGAGCCAAAAGTATTTCTTGTAATATAAGACCCACTGTGAGCTGTCCAAGGGAAACTTGTGTAGTTAACATATTTTCTGGCTCTCAGCTGAGTAGTTTTTGCAGTGAGCACGTTAACTTGCACAGTGACATTCATTTTTTTTTATTTTACATCCCCCTGACATGTCAATATTTCCACTCCTGTGCCTTTATTTTGTATTTTTTGTAACTTCCTCGGGCTTAGATGATAATCTGGAAACATAAACAGGCAGCATACCGTCCCTATCTCTGCTGTGAATATGAGAGTGTGACAGTTCAATTCTATATATACCCATGTACCACATGCACATCTTTTCTCAGAAATGAGAAACATCCAGGTCCTGGTTACCCTTTAGCTGCAAGAATACGATAATACGCATACATGTATGTGATATGAGTAGCAGAACTGTCAGCCTTTACCGCACAATGCCACACTTCACCATGCTAGCTAGGCTCCAACTGTATGTACTGACATTGATAAGTTTCCTGTCATGTTATTGATTGCCCACCTGCTATGTCTTTCTCATGCCTCACACAGCTGCTAAATGGCTAAAAATGATGCATTCCAACAGGCAGACATTCTGTCTGTATCATTGCTTTCTTTAAAATTCATTTTAAGGACTTTTGTCACTATAACACCTTCCTATAGTTTTTCTCCTGAGGTGGAAGCCACTTCACACAACAAACATGCACTATCTTCAACTTAAATGCAGGATTGACAATAATAAGTCACAAGTGATATTACCCTAAAAAACGTAGACACGTGAACAACACCTTGCTCAATGACCACACAACCACGCCGTTGCACTATTCTAAAAATAACTTCATTCTTCTACCTTTAAAGTGGAGTGTGCTTATCTCACTAGTGTACAGAAACAATAAATTTAGTGTCCTACAAGTGGCAAGCAGGGGCTACTACTCATCCATCAGATAAACGTGGAAACAAAAGAACAAACCCCATGTGTATTCGGAGGGAGATTTTTAACTTGTGAAAAATCACATTGACAATATCCTTAAATACAAAAGTTATTATAGCCGAAATGACAATGGGGAGAAATTCTATGTGTATATGGAATACCTTATCCAGAGATGCTATGATCATTAGAGTAATGAATACTGCATGAAATTTAAGATTAAACCAGTGTCATTTGATAAGTACCACAGTATTTTTATTGGAGAGTAGAATATGTCATTTAAATTGCCTACATCTGTCCAACTTGAATTCACATGAAAAAATGTATTGCTGCAAAAAGCAACAAAGATACAAACAAATTGAAGCTCATACAAATAGCAAAAGAACTGCATCTAAGGAAAGCACAGGCTGGCCACAAAAATATTTAAAAAAACGGACAATAAAGGCTTTATCAGATACGTGCGGACACTCTTAGCCAAATTAAAATAAATTAGTAGGAGTTGTTTTTCCTATTTGAAATCCGTGCTTACTATCTGATATAATATTTTTTGTACAGAAGTGTATATGCCTGTGGATTACATTCTCAAAAACCTTTGAAACTACATAGTAACAATATGAGTCTATAATTATTTATATCATGTATATTATGTTTTCTGAATATAGGAATAACAAGATTGCTTTTTTCCACAAGCTGGGATAAATACAATCATATAAACTAAAATCAATTATATGAATTAATAATAGAGTGAAGGTATTAGCATACCCTTTGATTATAATGTTAGGAATTATATCAATCCCTTTAGCCTTGCTGTTTTCAAGTCTTTTAATACTCCACGCTTATGGAAAAACAGCCATTGTTGTTCCTATATTGAAAAAAAAAAGTAATAGACACGATGTTAATAATTACAGACTAATTCATTACTATGTAGTTTATCAAAGGTTTTCCAGAAGGTAACTCACAGGCATATAAACTTCTATACAAAAAAACATTATATCAGATAGTTAGCATGGATTTCAAATAGGAAAAACAACCTACTAATTTATTTTAATTTGTCAATGAGTTATATGGGGATGTAACCTCAAGAAATCAGATTGATGGAACTTATTTTGAAACAAAATTTAAGTATAAGGTTTAGATAATAACCATGTAAACTGGTTTTCCAGTTTTTTTTATTAATAGAAAGTTTTTGCAGTGAGAATTGAAACTTCACTGTCATCTCATTTTAATCTATATTCTGTGTCCCAAAGAAAGGTACATTATCACCACTTTTATTTAATGTGTTTATAAATTATATTACTAATATCATAAGTAAGTAAATCTGAATCACTTCTTTATACCAATGTATCACAGATTCAAGGAGACTAGAAAATATACAAAGTAATATTTTTAAAACTATTTTATGTAGATTCTCACAAAATAATTTACATTTTTATTATAATATGAAGCTTACCAAATACAAAACCCAGACATTGAAAATTAGACATGATATAAATTATGCATTATTTTTAATAAATTATTTTCTTTCATATTTTTTCTGTTGTTATAAGTGTGATTCTTAAGATTCAACATTATAACCATAGAATTTTGAATACTTTTTGTACTTTAAACATTAGAAATGATTTAGTGAAAAGGTGTGCTCTAAATCACAACAAATTGTTGTATGAGGTTCATCCCTTCTTGGGAAAGAAAAATTAGATTTCATGAGCTATTTCAACATTAAAATAGAGAAAGCACAACTTTTTTTGTAATTGTAGTATAATCTTCATTTGATAATTTGATAATAACTATTATTGGTTTAAACTGAATAATTTATAACTGTTTCTTCTATTTTATTTTATTTTCTTTGTGTGTTTTGCATTATGGTTGTGGCATATGTGACTGTAACTGTTTATATTCTGTTTGTTAGTTAATATGTCATATAGATTTGTAACGTGCTTCGTGACTTTTGTATTTATAATTAAGTAGTTTTTTTTAAATGTGAATTATTGACTTTGTTTTGTTTTTTTTGTATGTCTGTATGTGTTTTTCATCCTGTTAATGGTATATGCAAAACCACCACTTTCAATCTTACTTGATTTCCTGTAAATGCAAAACCACCACTTTCATTCTTAAGTCCATTCACGTTAAGTTCACACTTTTCTTACGCCATGCTAAAGTTCTACTTCAATGTCCCAAATATGTATCCTCCTGTGGTTTTTTAAAACCAACACCGCCATGTGACTTTTATATTTCAACTGTCAAATAATTTTTTTGCATTTTTCTGCTATTCAAAATATGCTGGCATATTTAAAAAAAAAAGCACCACGTATAAATTATCACAATTTTGAACCATATCTAGGATCAGCTTTATGACTTTTTTACAGTTTGTATGTTTGTGTTATTCATGATATAGTACATTACGAATATTATATGTTAACATTTTGTAGTGACTGTTTAATCCTGTTAAACGGGGGAGGGGTGTATCTGTATATAAAGTTCCTCTTATTATTGATGTATGTTAAGTTATATAGAAAAAAGAACTGCGTCAGTAAAAATAAATATTAAAACAAATAATGAACATCCAGTCCAACAAAAAGAAAGAAAACTAAACCATGTAACTTATGTCACTTATTTTATAACATAACTTAGGTAGCAGCAACAAACAACAATGAGGCAAATATGTATACAAACAAATCTAGTGCAACTTAAATTATGCTCATATTTCTTCTACATATGTTGTTTTTACTAGATATATTTATACAGTTCTGAATGGACTTCAGCAGTCTGAACAATCTGTTGTGGTTGTGGTAAACATTAAATTCAAAGTAACATCTACATGTTACATAATTGTGTTCTAAATACCAAAGGAAAAATTACAATGTTGTGATAAATAAAAAGACTTTTAAATAATTACTTTAGTCATAACAACTATTTACTATTAGAAATGTATAAATCTCACATGTCCAGTACTTGCTATCACTGACTGAACCAAAAATAAGACAACAAATTAATTTCATATACATTACTTGCCCAACCAAATGACACATGTTGATATACCCCTGCAGTGGAAACACAACTTTATCACAACTTGAATAACTAGGTTAAAAAAACACAATGTGTATTAACTTAATTTCATAAATGGAGAAATTTGGGCAGCTCTTAACATTTGAGGTCTTGAGAGCAAATGAGGGTGAAGTGAGGTGAGTATGGAGCAGCAACAGAATGCAAGGGCGAGGGACACGTGAGATCCCAGAGAAAACCCGCCGACCAGTGGCATCATCCGGCACAATTCCCACACGCAGGAAAAATTAACACTTGATTCTGCAACACACATCACCAATTTTGCCAACTTCCAAGTCACAAAAGTTCTACCATCACACCTAAATTGAGAAGTCTCATTAAAATTGTGTTTTAATTTTAAATCATATACTCAAAACATCATTATTGATACTGTAATAAGCATGAAACACTTTAAGTATCACTTTCCAACCACTGCTGCTGCAAAACTTGGGAAGTAAAAAATATTTAAGTTTCTTCCACTGGAACACCAGGGGGCCTAGGGACCACGCACCGTATTTTGCATTGATCAAAGAAATATAAATAATATTTTTGAAAACTAACAAATATGGTTACACTAGTGCCACGTTAATTTCAATAGGAAAAGTTTACTTTACAAATAGCATACCAAAATTCAGTATAGCAACATTTTATAGTTAAAACAGATTTTTATTAGCTGTTGCTAACAAGTACTGCTCTCATTGTTTTTAATTCCAATTTAAAAATAATATATAAGTGAAAGTTCAATTTATTCAGAAATAGAATACTTCAATGTTAATAACAGCAGAAAATGTTTGTGGTATATGATTTACATATAAAAAACTGGTGAGCATGTTATGAAAAATTGTTATAAAATGAACAGTTTTAAATACTATTTGTAATGTGCAAAAGTCAGTATTAAACATCAGTCAATATTTTCTATGAACATACACAACAAAATAATAGTTGCAACTATAGTTGGACTTCAGTGTGGCTCAAACTTCTGATTTAATAGGCTTTAGAACAGAAGACACCAACACGCACTGGAAGAAAATATACTATACACATCTCCGCGACTTATTGGCATCAATTGTAACTATATGTAGCTTTTGGACTATAGCATCAAAGTAAAGGTACCTACAATAGTGGAAGAGGTAAAGTAATGATTACCGACATTGTGTTTATTAATATGCAGTTTATTTTCAAAGAAGTCTGAGATATGTGATATAAGACGTCTTGTCTTACGTCCATGCAGAATAATTCTTTCCATCCCATACAATACAGGACAGTTTGCAACCCTAGTTCTAACACGTCATTTCATAAACATTTGGCAAGTTGTTCAATGAATGTGAATGGTGTGCTAGCTTTCCTCATTTTTGAGAACCAAACATCCTTCCAGAACCAATGCTGCATTCAAACAATCTATTAACCAATTCTGAAAATGGTTACAAAATATCATAATTTAACTTTTAGGATAAATGCTTGTTAGGCCAAACCACTATTAGGCAAAATATTTTTTTGGCTACATGCCTTTTAGGTTATGCATGTATATGGTGAAAAACCTTTTAGGTTAATAAAAATACACTCACCTCATAGAAAGAAAAATTTCAGACTAAATGCTAGAAACTGTAGGTATACTCAGAGAAATTACACACCTCAAAACCAGTTTTGTACCACCAAGATTTCTGAGTTACTACGTGGCTCATGGCCCAAGAAAAAGTACGGGATGAATTTCACACTGCCTGTATAGAATACCACGCGAGACATGACAAATGTTTTTTGTAATGCACCAAGTATCCTAATGAACGTCCTTCAAGTGCAACCAATTACAGGTGGTGCAAAACATTTTTGAGATGTGTAAGTATTTATATTTTTAATTCAGAGGGCACATTGAGTCTTTTCGGTCTTTTTATTTGGTGTTGGAAGTAAAATGTTTGCAGAAAGGATGTTATACTAAGCAATCTCTGAGAGACAACATGTCATGCTGCACAGGGAAAGCTGGGGAAAGCTATGAACTGTGAAACCCATAAATCACAGAGTTTGATGATAAAAGTAAATCAGACAATGATAAAAGTAGGTCAGACTATACCACTCTCAACATATCTCCTATTACTAAAAAAAAACCATATTATAAAAACCAAACAATATAAAAATATTACCAGAAAAGTTCATTGTCTTCCTTCTCAAGAATGTTTTTGGTAAATTGTACTAGCTTAGAGATGTCATCACTAAATTTGTTGACACACTGAAAAAGACCTTTCGATATCCAGTAAATATCTACATCATTCTCAAACATATTCATTACAGAAGTTGATATGGGTATGAAACTTTTGTAACGATCTTCTTCAACCTGAAAAGCATTATAAAGTAGGGCTATACAAACATTTTCATAAAATTTTTATTATTCTAAATCTTATCACTAAATACCATTCAATGAATCACTTCAAGTTCATCTTGTGAAAATATGAGTTTTTCAATAACAGACAAAAGTTATACTTATGGTAAAATTTAATCCAACAAATACATATCAAGAATTAAACTTATGTAAAATTTTGTGCCTGCAATTTACAAAAACTTCCCAGGAAATAACATAAGGGAAAGCAAATTTCACTTTAAGATTTTATCTAAGCACGCTTCCCAGTTATAACAAGCAAAACTGAAACAAAATGTTTTGGGCAGAACTTCAAACCTACTTTCCTCCAATACAAACATTAATGTATATCTAGCAATAAATGAGCATGGTTACATAATATGGAATCAACACCAAGATCCACTTTTTTCACTAAACTGTTTTGGCAAAACATAAAAAATAAAATTCTACTTTCATATTGTCCCAAATTCTGCAATACTCATGCATTTAAGAAATAATATTGAGTAAGTTCAATTATGTTGATCAATATCTTTTATAATTTGCTTTTAAACTTGGAAATCTAACAAATTTCTTGAATTTAAAAGTTATTGATATGTTATGTTCAAAAATTCACTGCACCTTTAACAATTATATGCATTATTTTTTTAAAGAGCATAAACATTTCAAATTTTCGACAAGAGACAGTATTTTTTTTTTAACTGTAATAAAAACCAAGTTAAAATAAAAATTATTATATATTATATTATATACAGTAGAATCCCGATAATTCGTATTGTCAAGGGACTGAATGTTAAGTATGAATTATTGAGATATTCAAATAAGCGGGATTACCAATGCTTGGGAGCAAAAAAAGAAAAAATACATAATAACGAGATTAATGCAAATTTGCATTAATATGTAATGATAAATGCATGGCTACATATTATGTATACATATGTATATATAAATCAATAATTACATCTATAAAAACATATTAAAAATTAACGTTTAAAAAAAATCTGTAATTTTCTTTTGGTGCAAGCCTTGCAGACGGGTATTGTCGATGGCTTTGTTAAGCATGTTCAAAGCAGAAAATACTTCATCGTCAACGTCTGATTTCGCTAAGAAATGGCGTACGTTGTTGATGTATTGTTTAGCCACTTTAGGTGTAATTGTCAGCACATCATCTTCGTCATCACCTTCACCATCAATGTCCTGAGATGGAGCCACAATTTCGTTATCAGTTGGAATCCCCGCTACTGCTAGGCCATCGTCAAAATGGACGAAACCTTCAAACGTTATAGAATTTTCTTCATTTTGAGGAAGACGATTCCAATTCACAGGGCATTCTAAGTCTTGTTCAGTAACTGCTGATGAAAGTTCCACCTTCGTGAATCCACAAGCACGAAAATAGTTTTTTATTGTGCTTTCACTAACACTGTGCCACGCCTTGTGAGCAATGTTCGTGGCTGAAAATAAGGTGGTTTTATGATCCTTCCCATCATCGATGCTGTCAAGGAGTTGCATCACTACTTTCCTTGCGGTAAAAGGTTTTGAACGTTTTAATTATGCCCTGGTTTAGAGGTTGCAGCTTAGAAGTGGTGTTGGCAGCCAAAAACACAACATTAACATGACTGAGCGGTGGGGTATTGTTGTAGGCCGTACAATTATCCATGAAAAGTAGAATTTTTCGCTGCCTTTTCTCCATATCAGCATTCACTGATCGTATCCATTCCTTGAATCATTTGCCCGTCATCCACGCTTTTTTGTTTGCACAATAGGTCATCGGAAAAAATTTTATGTTTTTAAAACATCTTGGTTTGGCTGATTTGTGTATCATGAGCGGTCTTAATTTATTAGATCCATCCATGTTGGCGGTCAACAATATGGTAACACGTTCTTTACCANGTCATCGGAAAAGTTTTTATGTTTTTAAAACATCTTGGTTTGGCTGATTTGCCTATCATGAGCGGTCTTAATTTATTAGATCCATCCATGTTGGCGGTCAACAATATGGTAACACGTTCTTTACCATTTTTTCCGCCATGACACTTTTCTTCCTTAAAACACATTGATCGGTCGGGGAGACACTAATAACATAACACCGTCTCATCGCAATTAAAAATGTCATAAGAATCGATTATTTCTCCCAATTCGTCTTTCCACTCAGAACAAACGTCGGCCAATACACTCGCACTTTCCCCACTAAGCTTCTTCAATTTTATGCTGTGCCTTTTTTTAAACCTATCAAACCAACCGTCACTCGCACGAAAGTCTTTAATTCCCATTTTTTCTGCGAAAACTTTTCCTTTTCTCTTAAAATGTTTCCTCCAACTGGTACATTTGAATTCCGTGCTTGCGCAAACCACTTTTTAAAATTCTCTTCTAGTTTTGGATACTCACCAGTCTTAATGCGCTTTACTTTGCTGTCTGATGTCTGGGAGGCAATTTTGTCCTTGTTCTTCAGAATTGATGTTATTGTGGAAGGAGGAACGTTATAATGTTTGGACACATCAATTTGTTTATAACCACCGGCCACGGCGTTAATGATTTCTTTTTTTTCTCTAATGGAAAGACACTTATTAGCTCTTTTCGGAGGCATGGCTAAGACTGAACTGACTAACTTTTCACTCGCTCTGCTCCTTCCTACCTTCTCATAACCCTAGGCCGTACACCAAGGCGCCTCTTAGTTCTGGGAATCACAGACACATCGCCTCACAGCCTACTCTGCGTCATTACCCGCCCTTCAAACCCTCCTACGTCCCTCAGTACCCTTCCCGCCTTTTTTACTCTGCCCAAATTGCATAAATCTAGAGCTGGTGTACAGTCTAGGGTTAAAAAAATTACGAGTTAACAAGATTTTTAAGTTGGAAATAAGAATTATTTCTGCAAAATTAACTCGAGCTCGTGGTTAATAAATACGTATTATCAAGGGAACTGGAATGCATTGTTTTTTTTTAATGAATTAAAGGGATTTTCTCAAGGGACCGGCAAATTTGCACGAATTAGCGGGATATACGAATAATCGGGATGCAANAAGACGTTTTAATTGAGCTCGAGCACCAAAATAAATACGTATTATCAAGGGAACTGGAATGCATTGTTTTTTTTTTATGAATTAAAGGGATTTTCTCAACCCTGGCCGTTTAAACGTGCTTAATCGCCCTATTACGAATAATCGGGATGCAAAATATCGGGATTTCACTGTATAGTAAAAATAATTTGTTATACAATTTTCAATACATGAAAAAAGAACATTTCTGGAAAGGAAGTAAAATATAGTGTTTTGAATGTTATTTACCAGTACTTATTTGTACAATTTGTTGGTCACGAGAAAAACTGCCATCATAAAGAAAAAGTACCTGAAAACGCCAATCTAGCTTCAGTTTACCACTGTCCAGCAGCCACATAATAACAAAGAATAGTGGTTTTGGAACATCATCGAAAGCTATTCCAATAACCCCAAGTGCATGTTTTAGGTCTCCATACTGCTGTTGCCTCTGCTGCATAACAAAGTCGTAACTATCCAAATGTACAGGAACTACACCTAAAAATGATAATAAATAAAATATTATTAAATTACACACACACACACATGTTACATGAAAAAGTGCTCATACACACAAACACACATGAACACAAGCATATATATGTACCACAAAAATAACAAATAAATCAATTTTTTGTACTATGCAGTNCACAAACACACATGAACACAAGCATATATATGTACCACAAAAATAACAAATAAATCAATTTTTTGTACTATGCAGTTAAAAACTCAAAAATGATAATACTCTAACACTGCAAAGTCTTAGATCACAGCTCTTTAATTAACAAACAAGAAGTTACCAATATAACTAATAAGCTTACTTTCCTCTACATATGTATGCGAGTAAATTTTATGAAGTACAGTAGAGCACCTCTCAACCGGAATGGTCGGGGGAAGGGCTATTCCGGTTGTGGGAAAATTCTGGTTATGGGAAATGAGGGTGGGATGGTGTGAAAAATAACACATTTTTGGTCTGAACTCGTGTATATGTGGCACATAATTTTAACTTCAGATATCGATGAATGTAAATTATTAGTTTTATCCTTAAAGTTACAAAACCATTTGAAAAAAAAACACTACGTACTGTTTATGAAATGTGAGTCATAAAACTCCTGGCGCTGCTTTAATGACCCTTATTCTCAACCTTCTAGCTGGGTTTCTTATCTCTCCGCATGTGTGTCTGCCTGAGTAAGCGAGATCTGGATATCATGTTACTGTTTGTGTTGACGTGCATCTGATAAATCTTCCCGAAGTATAGTCAATTCCGTTGACAGTCTTTTCCCTTACTGCATAACACATCGGCACAACATACATTAACAAGAGTGGGGCTGACTATAGACCAAGTTCACAAAGTACCGTATTTCCGCATGTATAGGCCGCACATTTTTACAAAAAAATTACAAAAAGTGGGGTGCGGCTTATTTACGAGATATTGGCATAAAAAAAAATTTTCCCCCTAAACCATGTTCAGAAATTTGCCAACGAACAACACGTTCTAAATGTTTTAACTTAGTTTCTGAGGAAGTAAAAAAAAAAAAAAAAGAAATGAATAACTCATCACTTGTGTTTAAATGCGTATGGGTCGCACCATACTTTATTAGCCAACCTGTCCACGACTATTCTGCTTTGTATCACCTCCAACCACCATCCAGCTTGCGCGTTTCCTTTCTTTTTTTTCTTTCACCCTCTCGCTTAGCATCCTTCCTTTCCACCACTACCACCCCCTTCCCAAGGCCGCAACCGCAGACGCCCAGCAACAAGCAAGCTTGCTCGCTCCCTTTCTTTTCTTTCTCACTCCTTCCTCCTCTTTTTTGTTTGTCACTCTGTCTCTCTCTCTCTGGTTGAATGAGTCAGCCAGCAGCAGCTGTGTGTGTGACGCCGCACGCACACATGCACCATACCATTGCCTGCTCGGCAACAGCCGGCCGAGCTGGCAGGCTACGCATGGAACACATGTTCCGCAATTTAAACGCAGTGTTGAGGCATTTTGAAATAAATACTAAAGTTTTATTTATGCGGAATACTGCGCTGTTGCCACTTTTCAGCAGGCGGAGGCCAGGCGACGCAGCAACGATAACATTCAACGAAAAATTTATTAGTTTGACGTTGCCAGTTTGCTGTTGCCGCACTAGCACTATGAGGCCCGGCAATATTTACGGGAATACAAAAATTCAGTGCGGCCGATACTTGAAATATTAATTATCCCTAATTTTTCATCAAAAACTTCTGGTGCGGTCTATACACGCCAAAATACGGTACATTTGAACTAACACGTTAGAACACTAAATTCTTAAAGTCACACCACTAAAGTGAGCAACGAAAAACCTCTCGCAAGCACGGGAATGTTATGGCACAACTTTGAGATGTTTGAATTTTTTTGAAAAATTTGTTCCGGATAAGGGGATTTCCGTTTGAGGGAATTCCGGTTAAGGGGTGCTCTACTGTACCAACTATAAAAATCAGATAAAAGTAAGAAGTATGTTAAAATAATATAATTATATTTCCATCATTTTGAAAACAACTGTCTTGACACACTTAAAACATATCAATTTACATGGACTACTCTAGTAATACTTGTTTGCTCAATTTGGTGGGAATTGGTTGATTATATCATCGTACCTCCTTGAATTCATGATTCTGAATCTGACAAATGACAGAGTACAAGTCGCATGGACCAGTGTATGTACTGGAATGCCTGCACAGCGCACTACCCTAGGACATGTAGCAATGAGGCAAAGGCTGCCAGACCTGAACAGCAGTAGACACCACTGAGTACGAACCCCCATCCTTCCATCCATGTAGCAATTCCAGGGTTTGAAAAAACTTTTTTTTAAACCGAACCCACTTTGGTTTTATTCAAAAATTCAGGTTTTTGGGGGTTTTCTGGGATTTTGAAAAAAAAAAACAGGATAAAAATTAACATATTGTTACAAAATGCCAGAGGGGCATATCCAAGTTCATGAGGGACAGAGGTCTTAATAAAAATAAAAGAACTAAATTTGATTTCTAATTTATTCACACAGCTAATATTTAGAGCATTAATTTAACTATCTCCACTACTTCTCTTTTTATTTCGCAATGAGCGCAATATTTAATGTCTATTTTAACACTAATTAACGTCCTTCTGAATGTCTCTGTTTGGTTATAGTCAATTAACTCATACTCATCATTAACACACATTCAGTCTCTCTGTTGCCATCATTTTTAATGTCTTTCAATCAAGCAACCAGTCCAATAGTCCAGCCTGCCAGCTGCACTCTTCACTGATTGATACTCGCAGTCGCAGATTTCCCTTCCGCTAGTAACCTCTCTCACCGCTCGTCGTCTATCGCTGAAACTCAGCCACTCATCCATTAAACAACTGCCGGGCCGGAGGCCCGTCACACTATTTATACTCTGCTGGCCTTGACCTGGAAAGTTTGACGCACCCCGAGTCACGCTTAGAGAAAACAGGGGCAGCAAACCACTAGAAAATTTGTCATATAAATACAGAAACTCAATACAACCAGGGTCAGCAGCGCGCGCGGCAAAAGGATTATTGTGTCGGTTCGCTTTTCGTAACAGATATACGGTTCACTACCTGTCATTCAATTGACTTGCCGCCGCCACTATCAGAGACTTTTTCTGTCCTTCACTTCCACTCGCTCATGTGGAACAAAGCAGCAAACGCGTAACAATATCTATTCTGAATATTTGTTTTTTGTATGTTTACCCGGAGAGTTATAGTTTACTTTATTTAATCGAATGACTGTATTTAGAATCTGAATTTAATACATAGTTAATAATTTTGGAAAATATATTTTTTTAATTTCTGCTAAATATTGTGCTGAGACAATGAGATCATCTCGGGTATTTGGCTAGTAACTTTTTAGTAACTTCTGTGATTAAATGCCACTGTCGGCACTCCTGTTTTGCCAACCAGGCGCTACCAGTATGAACGGTTAGACTTTGAATTAATTATATAAGGTTAATGCTTCAAGTTTTCCAACCGGTTGGAACGTAATCATTTTTTTATTGGTACTTTATTTGAATTGATATTTTATATATATATTTATATTTAGATAGTTTAATAGGCGTAGTTTTAGGAATATTGTGTTTCAATTGTTAGCCGCTAGGTGAGGGACCTATCACACATTTTGTTCAGTGTTTTACAGCATTGCGCGCTGGGAGGGTTGCCGGTTTCAAGCTGTCGCTATATGAACAGCAGATTGCTTCGCACGGCAGTTACGCCATAGTTTCAAGCCACCGCATTATGACGACAGTTAGTGTTAAGCCGGATGGGCAACTAGTTTGTGTGTTTGGTGCCTGACACCCTTGTTTATGGGTTGTGGTGTTGGTGGCACAGTTTAAGTGGTTTTTATTGGAAATCATACTGTGGAGATACATTAATGTTACGTCGCTACGTAAATTAAATTAAGGCCTTCTATGTCTTTTGTTCTGTGCTGATGCGGACATCGCTCAGGTGGAAGCCGACGTCATCCTACTTCAGCTGGCTGCCGGTTTTGTATGTCGCGTCAGAGGCAGCGCTGGCGGTACGCCGCGGCTGACCCTGTTCAAATGGTTACAACCAAGTCGCAGTAGGAGCTGCAAGGTCTGAATACTTAGTTCTTCAGGGGTTTGTTCTCCAGCATTGATCAGACAGGTACGGCGACGACATTGCATTTTATGTGTCATTATTGCGGGCACGTTTTCGCAATGATTTTGTGTGACAAGAAATTCTTTAAATTTTCTAACCAGCCAACAAAGTTCATTCTAAGGCCTCCCCTTTGCTGGCCAATACATTGTATGCATTTGTGGATGTAATGGGGAGTATTACTGATTGCCAGATGTACTGTAATGAATCAACAGTTGTAATGGCGAGTTACTATAGTAAATTTATTTAAATGAAAATAATTTTTTTTAGGTTTGAAGTTACTGCTTTCACATTAACTGAGAAATAGCTTATGCTCAATTATGTTACACTGAAAACCAGTCCATATGCAGTGTGGGGGGGAAAATTTATTGTATAATACTTGGACGAGTGAGGCAAACTTTAAAACCCCCATTTGCCTTAGACGGGTAGTTTCAAATCTGTGCCCTTTGCTGTTTTGAGCAGTTTTCTGTTTCTCTGATGGTTGTGCTGCAGTGGTACCATGACGTCTTGGATCTACCGTGTAGATAAAGCAGCTTTGGTGACCAATTTGGCGGCTGCTAACGTTCAGATGGACGAGACTGACGGAATAGACATCTTAAGGACAAAGAAGGCAGCTGTCGTTAAGGCGGGTGAGGCGAGTAACCGAGGCGATGTGAAGAAAATAGGTCAGATGGAGCAATCTACTTCTAACATAGATTTTGCATGAAACATTGCTCTCTCTTCCCTGGGCACAAAAGACGTGTTATGAGATTATTGCAATTTTGAATGCAAATAGATAAAATCGTGGAAATGAAAGTGTTTCCGATGGCACTGAATCTGTTACAAGTATTAGTAAGTAAATGCTCGGGTGTGCTGTTAGATTGTTTTGATGGGAATAGCTTATGTCCGCGCAGGGTTCAAAAAGACCTGGTTAAGAAATATATTCGTCGTTTTCCAAACCTTAGTGAAAATACATTAGCATACATTCAATTGGTCACTGATTGCGCACTTGGCTTAAATGTGGTGTTAGATTAGAATGAATTTGTTAACATAATTTTTGAAAACCTTTCTCCCATGGTTACGCATCACAGTGTAGGTCAAAGTGTATAATTTACCTTCAAGGAAATGCGAAAGTGGGCAGTAAACATAAATAATAAAGTTTATTTGGCCAAAGAAAATGAGAGGGAAATAAGTAAGGCCCAGGAAAGAAAAGCGCAAAATGACAAGGTTGAACACGATAAATGGGGCAATTTTCAGAATGTGTGGAAAGCTAGGGCACCTGGCCCGACATTGTAAAAGTGGAAAAAAGGTGGTTACATGCTACAGCTGTGGCAGAAGGAGACACGTGAAAGATAGTTGTTGGTTTAGTAAAACCAGTAGCAAAATTGGTGATCAAAGCGAAACCAGTAAAAAGAAAGAAAATGGGTCAGATTGATTAATTGCTAAGAATCTTCATAAAATGTTTATTGACTAAGTATTGGAGAGTTAGGAGTTCTTCTTGTTTCAATATTCTTGTGAATAGTTTGTGACTCTTATCCTGTCTCTTGTAAAGTTCTCTCATCCTCTCTTATCTGATGTTCTTTATGTAACTATTTGGAGGATATCTATTTTATGTTGAGCTACTTGTATCTCCGACTCTGATTTTTATGATTGATGTTACTATCTGTGATTAAGTGATGCTAGTCATAATGAGTAAGTTTAAGGTTCTTTAGTTAATGTGTCGACCCTATAAAATTGAAATTTTCTTTTGTGGGGAGTAGTTGAGACAATGTGATCGTCTCAGGTATTTGGCTATTGACATTTTAGTGATTTTTAGTGATGAAATGCCAATTATGGCACTCCTGTTTTGCCGACCTGGCACTGCCAGCATGAACGGTTACAGACTTTGAATTAATTATATAATGTTAACACTACTAGTTTTCCAATCGGTTGGAACGTAATAATTTTTTTATTAAGATATATGGATTGTTTATATTCTGTAGGTTTTGTCTTCGCAAATAATATTGCAGCAAAGTTGACTTATACTACGTAGAGACCTCTGGTGTGGATATACGGAACTATGTTTNTATTTTACATATATATTCATATTTAGATAGTTTTGTAGGCATAGTTTTAAGAATATTGTGTTTTAATTGTTAGCCGCTATGTGGGGAACCTACCATGCACTTTGTCCAGTGTCTGATGGTGTTGCGCTCTGGGAGGCAGTCTGTTTCAAGCTGTCACGATATGAACAGCTGATTGCTTCACACGGCAGTTACACCAGTTGTTTATCGCCACTGCATTATGATGTCGGTTGGCGAAAGCCCGATGGGAAACTAGTTTTGCATGTTCTGTACCCAATGCCCTTGTTTATGGGTTGTGGGGTTGGTGGCACAGTTTATAGTGGTTTTTTAATGGAAATCATTTTGTGGAGATACATTAATGTTATATATTGCTACGTAAATTAAATTACAGCCTTCTACATCTTTTGTTCCGTGACGGTGGGGACATCGCTTGAGTGGAAGCAGATGCCATCCTCCCTTAGCTGGGTGCCAGTTTAGTAAGTGACGTCGGATGCAGCGCCGTCAGGATACCGTGGCCAACCCCATTTGAATGGTTACAACTATGTCACAGCAGGAGCTGCGAAGACTGAATACTTAGTTCTTCAGGGGCGTTTTCTCCAGTATCGATCAGACAGGTACGGTGACAACATTGCATTTTACGTGTCATTATTACGGGCACATTTTCGCATTGATTTTGTGTGTCAAGACATTCTTGAAATTTTTTAGCCAGCAAACAAAGTTGGTTCTCAGCCCTCCGCCTTACTGGCAGATGCAATGTATGCATTTGTGGAAGTATTTGTAATGGAGAGTATTAATGATTGCCAGATGTACTGTAATGAATCAACTGTTGTAATGGTGAGTCACTATAGTAAATTTATTTAAATGAAAATAATTTTCTTTGGTTTGTAGTTACTGCTTTCACATTAACTGAGAAATGGCTTATGCTCAATTCTGTAACACCGAAACAACCAGTCTATATGCAGTGTGGGGGCGGAAAATGTATTGTATAATACTTGGACTAGTGAGGCAGACTTTAACCCCCCCATTCGCCTTAGACGGGTGGTTTCAGTGTGAAGGAAAAGAAAACTGATATTATAGCAGTTTACATAATGTAGCTAGTATTATACACAACATGTACACTATGTTATGTTATAAAAATTGATATAACAATTATCATGTTTTTTATATTGCCAAATGTCACCATAACCTGCAATTGTGTTATGTTTTTTAAAAACTCTGTTCATAAGTTGTGTAACTAGAATACTGTAAAAAGATGAAGATTGAGTTAGGTGATGAAATTTGGTTGTTTTGTAAATTAGTTGGCACTACTGGTGACATTCATATGTTAGGTCATGTACAACATGTTTATAATACTTAAATAAAGTATTACAAATTATTAATTGTTATTAATTACTTTTTCATACTAACATTCCCTTTAATATGTACGAAAGCAGGTTTGACCTTGAATGTAGTTGCAAGACCGGAAATTGTTATCAGCGCGGCCGGATGTGCGTCTGGTGATCATTTAACATGGTGGGTATGGGCGGCCGGGTGCGGAAACACCTAAAGCTACGGAGCGTTGCCGCGGAGTTTGCATTGCTAGTGTCACCGCACGCTTGTTCAGATATGCTTGTGAACTGAATCAGTGGTTCACATCCAGTATGTGTCCTGCACGTTATTACAAGAAGAGATATTATTCAAGACCTGTTTTTCCGTAATATTGGTGGTTTCAGTACATGAACGTAGCTGCAAGACCGGAAGTTCTTATCAGCGCAGCCGGATGTACTTCCAGTGATAATTTAACAAGGTGGGTATGGGCGGCCGGGTGCGGCAGCCCCTAAAGAGGTAGTGAGAGAAATAGAAGTGTTCTCTATAGAAACAAACATTTATTCCTCATCACTGTAATACATCAGCAAAAAAAAGGAAGGTATTAAAATAAATGCTTAACAATTACAAGTGCCAGAAATTCATACTGCATCAGACTCATTCTTACATATATCAGCATGTGTAAAATCTATTTTTTTAACTTGGTCATTTTCAAATGGTATTCCAGTAATACCCTACACAATTGCCAGTTACATGCAATAAGTATACAAAATGACCATTACACATTAATAATTCAGTCAATCTAAACTTCTGACTGTGGAAGAGTTGCTCATAAATGAAGATACACTTTAACTAGTTTTGTTGCTTTATCAACTCCTAAAAAATTGCGTAACTTGCTCCAACCCAGTCCAAATGTAGAGAAGTATCTCTCAATTGAAGCAGAAGAAGCTGGTGCTGAATGCAAGCAGAAGAAAGAGGGACAAAACCCAAAGGGAAACTTCAGTTTCTTTCATTCTTTTTTGTCATGATCTGCCATCATTTTTTCAAGGAAAACTCTTGTACAACATTTGCATGCATCATAGAAGCAGGATAATAGTTAGGATCACTTATCTTGAAGGCCATAACATCCGGCAGGAATTCTGGATGGTGTTCAGCTAACCACATTTCTGCGGAGTGTTCTTGTTCTTCACTTAAATGTTGCCCTCTGAAATTTGGATCCATAAGGTTTGCGAGGATATGTGGTGGTGGATTGCCTGTTGAAATCTTTTCTTGAAGTGGTGATGGTAAGGCTCCAGAACATCAGATGATAGTAAGTAGGTTGAGCCACATTTCAACTGCCTCTGAAATACATGTTGTTTCTTTCTGAAGCTTGTACAACTATTTGCAACTATATGTAACTGTTTATCACGATATACTGCTTCGTATTCCCACGTTGTTTATGTTCTTTGCAACATTTGGATGAAAGTCTTGTGCATGTTCAAAGGCGGTTTCCCTGTAACTGTGTAAAATAATTTGTGACAAATTATCATAAAATTTGTGAGAAATGATTTTACATAGTCAGGGTGAGAGATCGTGTTTCATTTGGCAACTGTGGCATCACACAATATTTCCCCAGAAGCCACCTCCATGTGTTTGATGAACATTTTGAAAATACTTTTGCACTTCCATAATATGACCCATAACTGTTTTAGGAGATACATCTTTCTCAACTAAATTCAAAAGATGTGCTAAACAACCATACGTGATTGGATCTGGATGTTTCTCTTTCAAAATTTCCAACATTTTGCCCATTTTATTCTCATTATCAGTAACTACTAAAAAGATAATGTGTAAGTTTTTTTGGCATTCTTTCATTGCTGCCTCTATAATTGCTGCACGCTGCTCAGACTTTTTTTCTGTGACCCTGCATCATAGACTTTAGGTAACTTTCTGTCCCTGTATGGATCATGACGGCTTGAATTAGGTAATTCTTAACACTGTTAACTGCACTTTCATACTTTTTCTACCAGATGCAGCTCTATTTGTTGAGCAGCATAATCCAAAAGCTTCCCACTTTTATATTTTGCTGATGGTGCTGTGTATCCAGGTTTTAATATCTGGATCATCTCCTCAAAGGTATCATCTGAATCATCTCCTCGAAGTTATCAAGTTCAGCAACATTAAAAGGCACATTCGCAGCATAGAAGAACATTCACACTGCATTGTCATGGTTTCTTTTTAGATCTTCAGTTGTCTTAAGCACATAATCACTGATTAAATGTTGTTTCCTGTTAATGGATGAGGAAGTACTAGGTACTGGACTTGGACAGGCTGATGCACAAACTTTTGTGGAAGAGAATCTACTTGATTCGGTAAAGGTAGGCTGTGCTGTTGCTAGCAGTTGATGTTCTAGATTTTCTTCACTTTCACTCTCCTGTACCTTTCTAGCTAAACATTTCTATAGGCAAGTTCTTATCCTTTCTATCTTGTAACTTAAAGTCAATTCACAATGTTTATATCTACACTTTGAATCACCATCAATTTTTGTTACTTCTCTCCACTCACTTGCCAACTTACGTTCACTCCCGTGCACTTTTGGCATTTTTCATTTCATGTCTTCCTGAAATCTCAGATATTTTAAAATGTCTTTTACTACACTTTTAAAAATGTTGCTATTCACATGCACACCACACCTGATCTACTGATTGCAAACATAATATGAGTTTTAATTTATTAATGGACTGTAAACTTTTTCAGTTACAAGGTAACGCCACTACACTTCCCATTCAGGCTATGATAATTCCTTGTAATTAAATGAATTATCCATTACATAGCAACACAAAACTTTCAATAACTGTATCAACTCTTTTGATACTTCAGTTGAAAACATTTTGTAGGTATTTGTCACATTACCGTGTATCGAACCAGATAATTCATAACTAGAGACTAAAGAGGGGAATTCCCTGCACATCTACTGCCTAACCAATCAGCTCCATTTGTGTAACTGGAAAGGGGAACTCCTTAGTATATACTACACCTTAGTCAGTCTGGTTCTTTAGCCAAGGGAATCCCATTCAGCAATATAAGAGAAGGAACCCCATTCAGCAATGTAGAAGGGGAAATCCCATTCTGCTTGCTGCCCAGTACAGATGACTCACTTATTTCTTGTTTATAGTGAGTCAAAATATTTACTGTGAATAAAATTTAATCAACATGTCTGAATATTTCATACAGCTGCAAAAGTTCAAAATTTTGAAAAAAAAACCCACTTGGTGCATCAAGTAGGTTTTTTCAAGTAGGCCCACCCAAAAAAAAAAACCCCTGGGTTTTTTGGCCCACTTTGGTGAACCCTGCGATTCACGTACCCCAAGAATGAACTTGAGAGGCATCTTGACAAAGAGGGGATTACGTCGTTAAATACAGGCAGTCCTCTACTTTCGCGCATTCGACTTTCGTACAATTCGCGCTTTCGTACATTGGTTTCTTACACCATAAATTCGACTTTCGCGTGTTTGCTTCGTTCTTTCGTACATAACCAAAAAAAATATCGCGCGCATGCCTCCACGAGAAACGTAAACATCAAAGATATATGGATTGTTTATATTCTGTAGGTTTTGTCTTCGCAAATAATATTGCAGCAAAGTTGACTTATACTACGTAGAGACCTCTGGTGTGGATATACGGAACTATGTTTCCGATATAACTGAACAAATATGCAGTTGTATGTCTGATGTGTTACTACGCTATGGCGCTATGCCGCTCCTGTTTAGAACTTCCGTTGTTTTTATTATGGTTTTTAGTTTCCTTTGAGGTTAATTTTATATCCATTGTTTTTTTTTTTTTTTTAATCTATTGGCGCACGTACATAATTATTACACCACGCAATGAATAACAAACGTAAAAACGAAAGTAATGAAGACTCGGTGTGTAAGAAACAAAGAAAACATGTTGTAAATAGTGTACAAACAAAATTAGACATCGCGCAATCGAAAAGTAGCAAATCACTTGCGGCTATAGGACGGTCTTTCAACCTGAGCCAATCCACTGTGCGTTCTATTGTAAAAAGTAAAGGAAAAGTAAAGGAAATAAAAGGGACTATGTTATAAATTCAGGAAATCTTTCTTCTAAAATAATTTCAAAACGGCGGGGTGTAGCGATGGAAGAGATGGAACGGTCTTTAAAAGTGTGGTTAGACGATCAACACCAGAAAAATATCCCTATCAGCCTTGCAATAATTCAATGCAAAGCTCTCAGTTTGTTTGAAGATTGGAAAAATTAGTCAAATGTTTGTGTGTGTAAAATATGTCTTTTCAATTGTTTGAACTATTAGCTATATATTTAAACACTTTTAAATAACTTTGATGCATGATCTTGTTTCTTTGTGTGTAAATATATTGTTTTGAATATTTTTTTTTTGTTTAGTAAATTTTTTTCCCCATCTAGGAACGGAACCTCATTTATCACATTAAAATAAGGGTTCTACTTTCATACATTTCAACTTTCATACACAAATTTAGGAACACATTGTGTATGAAAGTAGAGGACTGCCTGTAGTTTGAGACGTGTGGGCCACATGTCATTGGGGGTTTTTCTGGGGGTACTGCATGGAGAGTGCCTCAAAATGCATAAAAAGTTACATCACAAAGGACTGCCGTGAACAGAAATATATAACATAAATTCTATAAGAAATTATGAAAGCAAAAATGAGAGGGCTGCTTTAAGTTTAGCATGTTACGAGTAATGCATACTGACCAGACAATTTGAGTTGGCCACATTAGTACCAGTTGTTACACTCTTCCAGCCCTGAATCACACCCTTTTGCATTTGAATTATATGACGTAAAATAAAGTGTCAACAGTCTTTTAAATGTTATGTATTTTTTTGCAGGCTGTTACAGAAAAGATCAGTTCAGGATTAGTATGTCTGTGCATCGTCAGTGCTTTTTGTAATTTGTAATTAACATAATTGGTAATTGTGTAACCCTCTCGTCTAACTCATCATTAATTATGCAAGTACATTCAGTGGCAAGGTAAGTGTACTTTTTTTTAAATTTACGAGTTTTCTGACCAGTGTTTTTGTTTACTGTAAGTCTTAATTGGGTTCTGACCACTACGAGGCAATATAATGGGTTTGGATACCTGTCACATCAGCCATTTTGCCAGTCTGTTGCAGGGCGTGGTCAGAGAACGTATCTGCACGTGGGAGGCATCCATCTCTTGAACCCAACAAATCAAGTCTTTCTGTTACGTTTTTAAGTTTACTGGAACCTTTTTTGCTTTGCCTCCCAACCCTACTTTGACCACCACCTTTTAGTAATTTGAGATGCAAGGAGACGCAAGTTTTAAAATTTACAGTAATGGCAGTCTCTGACCTTTGTGGTTCATTGACCACCACAGGGTGGTTAACTTCAATCTTGGAACATCCACGTGCCTAGCACACTTTTATTAGATTCTGTTTTACTAAGGATGGAGAGAATTTTGCAAGTCAGTGTTGCAAGTCTTTGTCATACGGTCCAGTGTTTTATGTGCTATATAGAATTAGTTTATATACGCCTTTCATTATATATGTAAATAAATCTATCACAAAATGCAGTGTTTGCCTACATAATTTTTAGTGATCTTGCTAGGCACTGCACAGTTAGGGTGAGAGAGAGAGTGGTGTTTCCGTGGCTGACATTGGATAAGAGTAGACAGATCTTCTGTGCCATGCATCATGCTGCATGCACTGTGTGTTGTCGAGGGGGGAAATTGTCACACAGTGGAACTGTAGCACACCCTGTGAAACAGAGCCTCAACCCTCTCAGTGGGGGAATGCACTGAGTGGCACCCTTACAATTTGTAATATTTGACCTCACACCATGTTGAACCCCTCAACAAGTTACCATCTGCCTACCGTCCCATCCTTGCAGCAGGTAACGTGACAGTGATGGCAATATATGGTACCAACGTGTGTGGCATAAATCTAAAACTATGAGAGAACCAGCCATGGAAACACGCTGTGAGACTATGCTGATGCTTCGCAAATCACCACGTGGCAAGCGCACTGCAATTTTGTAGCATGCCACATTTCAACCACCACCCCCCATACCTAATGGGACTCGCAACCCTCTGCCTGAACAGCTGTGGCAGAATTATGCTTCATGAAAGAGTGAACTTTATACATAAGGTTTTTCCTCAATAATAGCAAAAAGGTTAGTGGTGTGCAGAGCCGCGAGACATCAACCTGTTTCCAGTGGACTGTGGTTGAAATTGTATGTGTTGCCATGAAGAGCTCAAGGAACAAGTTTGCGTGAAAGTGAAACGCCTAATGGACTTAAGACACCCCAGCAAAAGTAACCGCTACATGTGACAACACAAACTGTGACGCAACTGGAATTGAATTTTCTGTGTCACATTGTGCACACGTGAAAGAGTTAGTAACTTTTGGTGAAGAGGTGTTTGCATGTTTATCATGCACGTGGAGCCACAATGCACCAACTGACCAAGCCAAAGAAGGCATGAAAATTGCTGTACTAATTATGTTGCAGACCAACCACGATGCGACTGTCGTGCTGCCATGCCACAAAATGGCGTACACCAAGGGGGCAAGGCCCCTGAAGAGCCCACCAACATAGACAGCACAGTGGTGAGAGTGGATGAAGTACCTACAGCCGAGACAGCGTGTACAACGAGGCCAGTACAAATAAAGAGCCCCTCACCACAGTTCACAACTTTACTAGAGTTTACCAGTGCAATAACCGAGGATGTCAATCTGTTCCTCATGCAGTGTGGCGAATGGTTAGACGTGTATAGTATGCCATACAAGGAGTGGGCTGAAAATGTGGATGGGCAGCTACATGGTGCAGTATGTGAATGGTGGTCGCCCTGGCAATGCATGGACTCCACCAGGCTCGATTTTACAGAGGGACTAAGGGTCAGGTTCTCAGTGGTTGAAATAAGAGGAAACTGCCATGCCCAGTTTTATGGCAAGAAGGGGTGTCTGTAGTGAGATTTGTGGCACGGAAACTCCAACTTTTCCGCAGCATACACCCACACTCGCCCCTTCAAGAAACCGTTTCGGATATGACCAGATGGCTGCACGAGACCATGCAATGATTCATGCTAACAATACATGGCAAGATGGTGGAAGGATACATGTGATGAGGGGTGTGGCTGAACAAGGACTCCGCCACCTGTTTAACATCTGCACCATGTCAACATAAGAGCCGGACACTGACCGAACTACCAGTGGATGGACATGCCTATCCCCACCTGAACTAGTAGCAGAACCAGCCGCCTACAACCACCCCACAGCCTCTGACCGAGCTATATGAAAAGTAACGGAAACAGAACATATTCAGGAGAAGCTGAGCAGACACTGACGGGATAAAGTGCAACCTCCTCAGTGCAATACTTGTCCAGTGCCAATATTCCAATGGCACCATGATTGCCCAGTAGGAAATACACCCGCCCAATTGGAAAACCAGAAGTGAAAGGGGACTTGCCAGACGCCAGCCTTCCCACAGGCAGACAGCAGCATCCGGATGTAATCTACTACCAGATGACAGTGATACAAGTGTCAAAGGAACTAACTGCCTGCTACGAGTCCCGGTTGAGGTAAACCAGCAGCCAATTTCCACCATGGTGGATAACATCATCAGCAACACTTTCGTCCAGCCTGCCCTCGTGCTGCAGGCAGAGATCAGATGAGACCCCAGAATTCTACACCTTGCCACCCACAACAGCACCAGTGCCACCCTGGGCACAACTGACACGACCATCCAGCTCCGAAACCAGCTCTCGCGAACGGAGGCATTTGTGGTAGAACGCCTGCGAGAGGAAGTAGTACTGGGTCAGGCGTGGCCGGAGGCACAGGAAGCGGTGATCAAGATGACAAAATAATGCCTGCACATCAGCACCAGCGAATGATGCATGGTGTACGCTATCAATAAGTCAGTCAATAAGGTATGAAAACCTACTTGTCTGGAAGACATAACAAACTCAGTACCAATAAAATATCATGAAACAATGCAGCGTGTGTTGTCCAAACGTCAAGAAACACTCATGTTTTCTGACTTGCTCCATGCGACAACTGCCGCCGAACATGCCATCCCCACAACAGACAGCGCTCCGTATACACAGGGTCATGAGGTTATGGCTTTGAAGAGCAGCGAATAATATGGGAACAAGTGGAGGAAATGTTGAGTGAGGGAGTAATCGAATCATCAGACAGTAGGTACAATTCACGTATAGCACTTGTGCCAAAGGAAGATAGAAGCATGCGTTTCTGCATAGATTTTCGTAAGTTAAATCTTGTAAAAGAAATTGTAGATGAGGTGCTAGCCAGCTTAAGTGACACCCAGGTGTTTCCCACGCTAGATCTCTGCTTAGGAAATTGGCAAGTTCCCATCCAACCAGCAGATAGAGAAAAAAACTGTTTTTACCACACCTGAGGGAAGGCAGTTCCAATTCCATGTGATGCCATTCAAGCTTAAATGTGCACCTTTTACTTTTCAATATATTATTTCTTGAGTGCTGGCAGGCATTATTGGAGGGTTTGTTATGGTGTCCTTGGAAAATATTATAATTTGGTCAAAATCATAAGAACATCTTCATCATCTAGGGCTGGTACTAGAGCAGCTGGCTACCCACTAACTTGTTGTATCACTTGCTAAATGCCACGTAGTACAAAAAAAAAAACACACACACACGCGCGCGCACACACACACAGACACACACACAGACACACACACAGACACACACAGAAACACACACACAGACACAGACACACACAGAGACACACAGACACACAGACACACACACACAAAATTGCAGAAGTTTATCGGATATGTTAATTGTGCAACTGCCTCCTCTTGTAGGTATGACGTCGCACTGTGTTTGCAAGGGTCTCAGTCCATGAACCCGCACATCTATCATATCACCTTATCTCTTACCTGGTAAATCGTACTTGGTTCTCGTATAGGCGATTCAGGTGAAATTAAAATGAACAATACACCAATACTGATTTTTATGTCGGCCCGGAAACTAGCAGGTTGGTCTGCTATTTATCTGTCCGGAGTCGCATCAATATATTTTCAATAACTAAAACACTGTCTTTAAACTGCAGTGCTTAGAGGCGTACCACAATATCAGCATTATGCTAAGTGCACCAAGCTCTACCACAGTCCATTGTGAACGGCCCTATCACAATTATTCAAAGTTAAAGAGCCTTCGTGGCTTTATCTCTGGGGCGTGCCCATTATCCGGCAGTTCATAGCTAATGCGTTCACTCGCAGGCGGTGGCAAACAGCAGACAACCTTAATTATTAATTATTTCGGACATTCAATCGAAGGCGCTACATGAGGCACACCGTCCTCGCTCACATGCCATGGCAAACAGCTAACAAACTTAATTATGATAACTTGAAACTCTCAATCACTACCTCTTCAAAGTGCCCAACAAGACGCACCCTATTCGCTCATGGTCCATCGCAAACAGCCCCTACATACAGCCTTCTCTGGGCCTGTGCATCTCAACGGGTGAACNCTCTTCAAAGTGCCCAACAAGACGCACCCTATTCGCTCATGGTCCATCGCAAACAGCCCCTACATACAGCCTTCTCTGGGCCTGTGCATCTCTGACCAATAGGGTCCTCCTATGCCAGACAATTACTGACCTTCCCCCTCGGTTCTGAGTGTCCCATTTATTTGATTGTAATTAAATATCTACAGGTTCATATTTGTACAAGTATATGCATAAATGCTAAAAAGTGTTGTGATAACATTAGCATTATACATTTTAATATTTAATTTCTCAGCAGGGTGCCTCATCGAGGGTGGAGCAAGGTGGCGTGGAGGGGTGCGCCCCTTCATGGACTGCAAGCCTGACCCTTTTGTATTGTCTCGCAAAAGATGCCTCTTTAGGAACAAAATGGTTCTGACACTCCGTGATGCAATTTATCCTCCCTTCTTTCCTGTCATATCCTAACTTAATTGGCAATCTTAAAATTAAAACTCTGAACACAACAGTCTACATATTCAATACATGATATTCTAATAGACATTATGAGCAAATACAAATTTTAATGACAGTTCTATGAAGATTCTAAATACAATTATATTTAATTTACATTGTAACCCTATTTTAACAGAAACATGTCAAAACTGCTGGCCNCCCTTCTTTCCTGTCATATCCTAACTTAATTGGCAATCTTAAAATTAAAACTCTGAACACAACAGTCTACATATTCGATACATGATATTCTAATAGACATTATGAGCAAATACAAATTTTAATGACAGTTCTATGAAGATTCTAAATACAATTATATTTAATTTACATTGTAACCCTATTTTAACAGAAACATGTCAAAACTGCTGGTCACAATTGTCTATGCAATTATGTTCCCTGGTTTGGCGAGAATGCCACCCCAATGACGGACTTGTTATCATTGAAGTNCACAATTGTCTATGCAATTATGTTCCCTGGTTTGGCGAGAATGCCACCCCAATGACGGACTTGTTATCATTGAAGTTCAAATACAGATGAAGTGAAAAGGCTCAAAAGCATTCAAAGTGCTGAAAATGCAGTTTCAACAGTGTCATGAACTGTTATGGATCAATCCCACATAACGTACTTACGTCCAGACAGATGCCAGCCTATTGGGTGCGGGAGCAGTTATTTACAACTGGATGGCCATTGGGACAAGCTGATTGTGTGTTATGGCAGTGTGAAGTTCGGGGACACTGATCAACATTACCACTCTAACGAGCATGAGCATGAAAGCTTGGCCATCATGTGGGCTTTACGTCAGTATTGTACGCATCTAGAAGGAAGGCAGTTTACTTTGAAAACTGATAATAAATGTCTGACATGGACAGTATGCAAGGCTGTAGGGGATAATTCGTCAGGTGTGCGCTCCTACTACTATCGTTCATGACTTTGTGGTAGAACATGCACTTGGGTGAGAAAATGAAACTTCTGACATGCTATCACGTGACCCAGATGAGAGAGAAATACTACAGGATTACTTGGACAGTGATGTCATGTTTCTCCTGAGCGGCAACAACACCTGATAGCCACAAGCAACAGTGGGCATGAGGGGCCCCCTTGTCTGCTAGAACTGGGTAACGTCACCACCTCCTTTCTCCACACGACACCTCTCCCACCCAGGCAGAGTTAAAATGCTACATACACACAAAATGCAAAGGGAGTTAAGGAAAACTGGCACCTAGTGGATAGAATAATTCACGCCAGGCGCCCCGAGTTGGAAGGATGGAGAAAGTACGTACCACCAGAAGCAATGGAGTGTGCTTTCCAGTTCCCCCATGATAATGTTCATGCAGAGCACCCTGGCGCAGAGCATACACACTGAGAGACATGTTGCGGAGCATTATTACTGGCCGGAGATTACCACGGAGTGAGTGAGAGAAGAGATTTGGGTGGCTCTTAACATCAAGGTCTTGAGAGCAAATGAGGATGAAGTGAGGTGAGTGTGGAGCTGCACCGGAATGAAGGGGCTGGGGAAACGGGAGATCCCCAAGAAAACCCACCGGCCAGCAGCATCGTCCGGCACAATTCCCACATGTGAAAATCTGGGAGAGACATCACTGAGAAAGGAACCATTAGAGGAGATGCCCCGAGGCAACAAATGTCGACGAGTGACACCGAGATTAACCACCAGATGAACCCTGCAGCGCCAACTCTGGGGAGAGAGACCCAGATGCAGCAATCTGACGCTACCCTGGGATGCAGCCGGCGGAACTCCACCACGCTGCTCTCAATGTTCTTGACAGGCACTTTGGTGCTATATGCTGATGGAAGGTGAGCCGGCCTGGGAAAGAGCAGAACCTGTCAACCCACAACTGATTGGCAGCCAACTAGTGGCCCTGGAATGAGCACTGCCTGCTGCGGCACAGCGCACTAGCAAGGCTGTGCCAGCCCCAGACACTGCATATTCACCAGCCCTGGCCCTGGAGCAATCTGCACCAGCCACCCAGCCGTCCGCGGACTGATCTGCAGCCCCTGACGGCACGGGCGAGGATCCAGAACCCTAACTCATTGGAGAGTGCGCAACCGGCATGCGCAGTGCCAATCCTAGGTGCAGGTAGAGTGGCAGGTTATAGATACTGCAGCCACCACATTCCACCTGTGCTCCAGCCAGCTCAGCCTGCAGCCATGCAATCTGAGACACTGGCCGAAACGATGATAACTCACTTGCTGCTCAGAGGAGACGCCCGCCCATCAGCAATAATGAGTCGACATGGACAGCAGTGTTGACTGTCAGGTTTGGCCTAACAGAGGGGGGAAGGAGGGGTGTTTGTCATTGTACCTCCTTGGATTCAAGAGTTCGAACATAACACGTAACCAATT
This sequence comes from Clitarchus hookeri, assembly GCA_002778355.1. NCBI lineage: Eukaryota > Metazoa > Arthropoda > Insecta > Phasmatodea > Phasmatidae > Clitarchus > Clitarchus hookeri. The sequence continues at coordinate 1,119,316 of NQII01000214.1, forward strand.
ACGCACTACATGCATGAGTGCGTGTACCGGAATGTGTGCACAGCACACTACTGCACTCCCCCTAGCCAAGTAGCAATGAGGCAAAGGCTGCCAAACCTGAACAGCAGTGGACACCACATAGTACAAACCACCACCATTCCACCCAAATGGCATTTCATGTACTCCGAGAATGAACTTGAGAGGCATCTTGATGAGGAAGGGGGTTGTTAATTAGTGTGTGACATGTGGCTCATGGGCCAGTGGATTTTTTTCTGGAGATGCTACAAGTGCTGCATGGTGAGTGTGTCAAAGTGCATGAAGGTACACCATAAATAGGACGGTCGTGCGTAGAAGGATATACAATAAATATGGTAAGGAATTATGAACACAAATACAAGATGGCAGCTTTTAAGTTTAGCATGTTACGGGAAATGTACACTGACAGGACAATTTGAGTTGGACACAGCAGTATCGTCTGTTACGCGGAGAGCACAACTCTTCCAGTCCCTAATTATTATCCTTTGCATTTGAATTGTATAATGTAAAATTAAGTGTCAGAGGGGTTTTTAGTGTCACTGTTTTTTTTTTACTAGCTGCTCCAGAAAAGGTCAGTTCAGTGTTAATATGTCTACATGTTGTGAGTGGTTTTTGTAATTAATGCAATTCGTAATTATAAAACCCTCTTATCTCACTTATTAATTACACATGTAAATTCAGTGGCAAGGTAATTATATAATGTCTTTTTAAGTTTAAGATTNCAGTGGCAAGGTAATTATATAATGTCTTTTTAAGATTAAGATTGTTCTGACCAGTGTTTTTGTTTATTGTAAAACTTAATTGTGTTGTGACCATTACAAGGCAAGGCACCAAGTATAGATACTCATCTGGTCAACTTCAATCTTGGAACATTTACGTGCCTAGAATGCTTTTATTAGCTTCTATTTTACAAAGGATGAAGAGAGTTTATTTTACAAGCCAGTGTTACAAATTATTTGTAGTTCAGTTCAGGATTTTATATAGTATTGGGACTTAGTTTTTGTAAGCTTGTTTGTCATGTACGTAAATCAAGCTATCGCAACTGAATGCAATATTCTCCTATATTATTGTTCAGTGAACTAGCTAAACACCGCCCAGTTAGAGTGCAGGGGGCAGTGGCATTTTCGTGGCCCACAATGGATAATAGTAGTCAGGTTCTCTGTGCCGTGCACGCTGCCACATGCAGTGTGTGCCATTGCAGGGGGAAATTGCCAGATGGCAGAACTGTTTCACGCCCTTAGATATGGAGCCTTGATCCTCTCAGTGGACGAATGCACTGAGTGGTGCTCTTAGAGTTTGCAATTTCCGACCTCACACTAAATCGAACCCCTCGACACATTACCATCTGCCTACCATCCCCTCCTGGTGGCAGGTGACACGAAGGGGACAGGGACAATTGTTTCCCAGATATGACATCAAAGTTGTGCTATCTTACAAAAAGGTGGACAAAACAGGCTCTGAATAGAAACATTTGATGGTTTTAATATATATTACTGCCAGTATACAAAATTTGGTTGAAATTGGTTACAATATTTTGTAGATATGGCATATTAATATAAAATATTTATAAGACCACCATTTTGAAAATATGCATCTGACCCACTAATAACATAATTTTACATGGTGTACGATAGTATTTCTTACTTGCCAAATTAATAGGAATTGGCTCATTGTTTCTTGAGATATGACATATTAATACTTCCATCATACCAAGTTGTCAAATTGTATGGCATATATACCAAATTATCGTAAAATATTTATATGGCCACCATGTTGAATGTGTTATATTTAAATGGCACAAATTACAACGACCTATCATAGTTTTATTTCTTCATGTAATGATATCTTCTTAAATGGCACACCAATAGNATGGCACAAATTACAACGACCTATCATAGTTTTATTTCTTCATGTAATGATATCTTCTTAAATGGCACACCAATAACAATATACCTCTCTAAAATACGTGATAAACTGTCAAAATATGAAATGTTGTTAAATTTGGTTAAATGGTTCTTGAGCTATGAAACAGAACTCTAAATTTTAAAATCGCCACAATTTTTAAAACAAGCAAAAAAAACATGGTTGAAAACTATGTCATATGACCTTACTAGTACTATATGTAGACNATGGCACAAATTACAACGACCTATCATAGTTTTATTTCTTCATGTAATGATATCTTCTTAAATGGCACACCAATAGCAATATACCTCTCTAAAATACGTGATAAACTGTCAAAATATGAAATGTTGTTAAATTTGGTTAAATGGTTCTTGAGCTATGAAACAGAACTCTAAATTTTAAAATCACCACAATTTTTAAAACAAGCAAAAAAAACATGGTTGAAAACTATGTCATATGACCTTACTAGTACTATATGTAGACNCCACAATTTTTAAAACAAGCAAAAAAAACATGGTTGAAAACTATGTCATATGACCTTACTAGTACTATATGTAGACTGAATTTGAAAAAAATTTGATTCACAGATTCAAAAAAAAATTTTGGGGTGGGAAGGAGGCACACACACAGACAGGAACGTAATCTCATAAGCCTATGTTTCCTGTGAAAAGAAGGCTAAAATTAAACAAAGTTCATAAATTTGATTAAATACATATCCTATGAATTCAGTAGATGTTCACAGGTAATAATCTACAAATCATAAGTCAGCTAGAACTTATTTTGGTTATCCATATACAATTCAACCATAGGCTAACGTTTACAACAAATGTGTCAGCACTAAATAAATTTAAATAAAAAAATTAATAATATTAGCAAATACATACATATTAATGCAACTAAGACTTAGTTATTTACCTGTTTCAAAATCTGTTTAAATAATATGTCTTTAAAACTACAAATTACAAGTATGTAAAAACATGTCGGAGCCTTGCAGCAGACTTACATTTCTTTTGGTTATATTTTATTTCTAGTGGTGGGTAAAACATTCATGGTTAGGTTTTAGCTGTATGAAGTTATAAATCAGTTATTTTGTTTGCTTGCATTTTTCAATTTTAAAGACCTATATGGTAAGTTACGACAGCTGACCAAGTCAGCCAGTGTGTTGCAAATATTGTGTTAAGTGTTGTCTTTTCTTTATGTTTACGTATATTGCAGATATGTTCCAAGTTATTTTTTATTCTTTTAAATAGACCTGTGCAATAGTTGAAATGGGACTGAACCAACAAATCACCAATTTTGAGTTTTTAGCTTGTTGGTAATACGGCACTTTTAATCTAAAAGCACTCTGTTTGTCAAGCCTAATAACTTTTTAAACAGTCTAGATTTGTGTCCAACTTAATGCCAAAATGCTTAGTCAAGTGAAGACCTCTGGGATTATCACATTATTCATTGTGTTTATTAGCTGTATCTGAAATTTAATGGTCTATATGTTCTGATTTTCATGTAAAAGCACTTACTATGGCTTATAGTTTAAGGCTGTTTTCAACATATNATGTTCTGATTTTCATGTAAAAGCACTTACTATGGCTTATAGTTTAAGGCTGTTTTCAACATATAACCTTTTAACTCTATCAAAGTCTTTGCTATTTTTCCATTGTGGCATATTTTACACACACACACACACACACACACACTCTNATAACCTTTTAACTCTATCAAAGTCTTTGCTATTTTTCCATTGTGGCATATTTTACACACACACACACACACACACACACTTTATCAGACTAGCAGATGTGCTCTTTATTCCAACACATGTAAGCTATTGTTATAAAGTATCACAATAATAAAATATGCACAATCTTTAAAACATTTAATAAAATGCACTAGAAGCAATACATGCATCATGTCGTCAAATAGACAGTCCACCAACTACATTTGTCCATCCGCATAAAACACTAATACTTCTCTCCACAGAACTCACAGACACAGAGTTGTCACACAATGCATCATAGAATATATATACCTAAAATATTTCACACCATTATTAATATACTATAATACTCTCCCTTTATCCTTACAAATTTTAACGATCCGGAACCTTCCATACCATAAGAGATCTCCTTACTACATTTTTAATACTAGTACAATATTTGGGAATTTCATTAACCTTTACAGGTGCTTCACCTGATTGCACCAATTCACTAACCCCTGAGATTTCATCCCTTTGCTCACCACTTTCCCCCCTCCTCCAGACACTTTTTCTACCACAAGTATCGTTACAACAGCATATCCTATATTATTTCCCCCTGTTTGTGGAGCAATTATCTTTGTTAACTACCTCTTTAACAAGAAACATTACCTACTATTTTCCCTTTCTTGGTTTTTTGACCCTACACTTGTAATGTGGCACGTCAAGGTATTGACGGCTGGAAATTACCCTCTGCTAGCTCAAAGGTAGTAACACGAGACTCTTTAAAAAGGATGCCAATTAAATATTAAATAAAGTCAAGTTCCGGTTTATTTCTTCTATACATTTATTTACCAATCAAGTGAACAAGTTTCACCGGTTCACAGACAAGTAGAGATCAGCGCCACAGTCGTTGTTGATTAACTATGTACGTCTCTAAAAACTTGCCTCGCAAGAAGAAGTTACGAAGGCAGGAGGGACGTTCGTTCCCTCCTGGCACCCTAGCGACCTCCCACACAGACGGAAGTAATTTAATACAGTTAAGTTTTTTGCCGAAAAAGAACGAAGTTGAAAGATTTTAGCGGTCGAGGGTGCTGACCGGTGAGGGTTACGTTGTCACACCCGATGCGTCTTCTCTGGTTGCTTGTTCTAGACCATTTCTCTCTCAGGCGAGTACCCGTCCAGGGTTTTTACCACTCGTGGCTACCCCCCCTTTCTCAGATAAGGGCCTGGCGTGAGCCGCCACGCACACTCTTCCTATGCTATTGAAACTGCGTAGCCCGCTTAACTGCGCCGTCAAGATAAAGATCAGCGAACTTCTCATATAAAACTTGTCGACACAGTCTGAAATTTCTGGTATAATGCTGACGCTTAACTGAAAACTACGGCATTCGAAACGAAACGGCAAATGGATGCCCGATAAACAAACTTATCACAGTAAACGAACCACGTATCACGAAAATTTATAATACTGCGTCATTACATTACCCCCCTTGGTTTGAGATAGATTTTGAAGAAATCTTTCCCAATGCGAAACCTATCTTGTATACGGCTATTCTGCAAACCACTGTGCCTCTGCTCTTTCATAACAATTTACAATTAAAGTTTTTACAAAAATATTCACTTTACTGTTAAAGAAAAGTGACAAGATATTTACGGGGATGATGCAAGAAAATCATAAATTATTCACATGTTATCATTTGTGGTTGAGGGTGTATTTCCAACCTATGCTATAGATGGTTCTTTGTGGGCTGCTCCCCTCTGGTTCCTCACTGGGATCAGCACACACCTTCCAAAAGGGGGACCCAGATCTGCCCAAAACTATAAAATTGCCACTACGACTGCCTTACCTTAGGCCAGTGCTGACAAAAAATAAACGCCACTGCAACTGCCTCTCAATAGGCCAGTGCTGACTATAAAAAAGGGCCCTAGACCTGTCCCAATCCCAATGAACTTACTCCTTGTACCACTGATCCCAGGACACCATAAACTGCAGCAACATCTCCTACTACTTGTAAATATTCTTAAGGCTCAATACTATACAACACCTCAACCACCTCAACATTTGGAAATTTAGGTAACATTTACTGCATCCTTAATAATCTTATGCATTATTCCTATTGTCAACTCTTAATGCAAAATAACAGTAATTATTTGTTTCTTTACCTTAACACAATTTTCAAATGTAAAATAAAACTTATTAATATTTATATAGCACTTCCTGTTCGGTACTCTGCATAAATAAATCCCATTAGTTACAATAACACAACTGTTTACATAATTGAAAAGGTATATCTCAGTTCACAAAATCTTCACTAATACAAAAACTTTCCTTTCAATCATAATATTAGAACATTTTCCTTAGATGCATTAGCAACTCCTACTGCTAATACAGTTTAATATGTTCTGGACCATTTCACATTATTTATTTTAGTTGACAATTATAGCATGTATTAGTAAAGAAAAAAACCATACAAAGGTATGTATACAATTAACCCATGACTGTGGTGAGCTTCTACTCTATTTTGTGTTATTAAGTTTTACCAAGGACTTACCAATTGCCTTATCTTCAATAGTAATGTATAGTACTTAAATTATAAAACATGGTAACAAAATATTATTATATTAACTTAAGTACATATTTTGAAATAAAACTACCCACACTTTTAAAGAAAATTCACAAGTATAATACAACCTTTCCTATATATGCATAGTATACTGATATGCAGTTGCCTTGAAGTCTGTATTGATAATCACATTTACCCATACAGAATATAATGATAGTTACAATCCACTCAATAGTAACACAACCTCTATCATTAACACTAAAATTTTCTTAAATGTTTTACAAATGGTATCTGCCATTCCAGAAATTCAACATTCCTACGACACTGGATGCACTTCACATGGTGTCCTTTTTTAAAATGCTTAGTGCTGTTCATTAACAATCCTGTGCCTGCTTATTTATAATATTGATTAATATATAATCACAATTCCTTTGCCTATTAGTTCCTTACCGCACATTTGCTTCTTTCTGGCATTACAATTCTAAAATACTAGTATTAAACATTATTACACTGTAAATTTATTGTACGATTCTGTTTTGAAACATACTGACAGAAACACACTGTCTCACAATTATTAATTCTTACCAAATGACCATGTAGGGGAACCTGGGGCAGAACGGGGTACAAAGATGAAAATATGTTTTAAAAATACAAAAGGATTAATTAAGAGAGCTGCAAATTTTTCTATGAGCACATTATAATGTAACAATCACAAAAATACAATAATATTGTAAGAAAACAAAAGAACACTATTTTATTTAGAAAAAAAAAAATGTCATGTGCCCCTTACTGCCCTGGGCATGAGGCAGAATGGGGTGGTAATGACAAGTAATTATAAANAAAAAAAAAATGTCATGTGCCCCTTACTGCCCTGGGCATGAGGCAGAATGGGGTGGTAATGACAAGTAATTATAAAAACATATAAAACTAGTCAAAGTGCAGAAATAATAAGTTTGCTCTATATTTATTTACTTTTAAGTGACTATAAAGATTTAACTACAGTTTTCATTGATTGTGTCCTTTTCTTAAGCCTATTCACAAAATTCACACACTAGGACAGCCTCACCATCTTCGCTATCTATTGCCGCACAGGAATTGTGTGCACATTTTTTGCACATGGAACAAGCANTAGGACAGCCTCACCATCTTCGCTATCTATTGCCGCACAGGAATTGTGTGCACATTTTTTGCACATGGAACAAGCAACCCAACCTTCAACTGACTTTGAGTAAAATTCACAGCAAGTATGTTTACATTACCTTGGTTACAAATCATCAGAAGTTACAATAGAGGAGCAAAAAATCACACAACGAAAACTTCACACACCATTGCTCGAGAAAAGTTTACTAACATGGCTGCCATAGGTGAGCAGAGCAGCAACAGGTTGGTCTAGTTCTACTTATTGCCACTCGCTGGCAGCATCTCCTTGACACAGAAAAACTTCAAACTTTATCCCCGGGTTCCCCTACAGGTCAGCAATCTTNACTCGCTGGCAGCATCTCCTTGACACAGAAAAACTTCAAACTTTATCCCCGGGTTCCCCTACAGGTCAGCAATCTTAACTCTTTTCTTATCCTCAATAACCTAATACCTTATTCACTATTGCCTCTCCCAAGGCCTGAAAAGGGAAATATGATAATTTACCCCATATATCCTGTACACGTCATGGTCTACTTTCTCTTCTATCACGTATGGTCCTTCATACAGTAAAATGAATTTGTGAAACTCCTTGCGCTCTGAAGATGATAGAGTTTTATTCTGTACTAACACCTTATCCCCCCCNGTAAAATGAATTTGTGAAACTCCTTGCGCTCTGAAGATGATAGAGTTTTATTCTGTACTAACACCTTATCCCCCCCTTTTTTTTTTTTAACACAATGGGGTTACGCTTCCTATTATTTCTTTATTTTCTCCTTGCAGCCTTCAATNCCCCCCCTTTTTTTTTTTTAACACAATGGGGTTACGCTTCCTATTATTTCTTTATTTTCTCCTTGCAGCCTTCAATACTAACCTTTTATTTACTCTTTGAAATTTTACTGCTAAATCTTTGTTTACTTGCGGTGGAAACTTCATGAACTTAGTTAGCTGTGATTCTGGCTTCTGTGCTTTAATTATTAATTAACTCTATCGNGATTCTGGCTTCTGTGCTTTAATTATTAATTAACTCTATCGGTGTATACCCTGTGCTGTCGTGGTGCACGTTATTCAAAAGGTGCTCAATTTCTGCTACCTTTCCTACCCATGAGCTATGGTTCTCATGGCAGAAAACTCTAAACAGCCTCCCCAATTCTCTATCACTCTCTCGGTGGGGTTTGCTGAAGGATGGTACACCGAGGTATATCCTACCTGTTTTCCTAACAGATTCTCTAGTGCTACTCTCCATTTTCTACTCCTAAACTGTATTCCATTATCCAATATTACCTTCTTGGGCATTCCTACCTCTAGTACATACTTATCAGTAATTCTTTTGGTAACCGCCTTAGCAGATGCCTGCCTTAATGGGTATAATTTTACAAATTTTGAAAACACATCCAAAACTACCAGTAAATATTTCATACCTTGGTGCCCAGCTTGCATTGGACCAAACAAGTCCACTGTCACTACCTCAAAAGGTTCTTTGGCTAAGACATGTCGCATAGTCCCATAACTCTTGAGGTCCGGTACCTTTGTTTGAGCACACAAGAGGCATTCTTTGATACTCTTGGCTACTCGACGATAAATATTTCTTACCCAAAAAAACTCTTGAATAAATTTAAATGTTTTAGCAATTCCAAAATGGCCACATTCTAAATGTGCCTTTACACATATCTCATCTGACAAATTATCAGGAATACACAACACCCATTGCTCTTCCCCTATTTCTTTTCTTCTAAATAGGATTCCATTTTGGATAACAAATAAGTCCGATATTACTTCCCTACAATTTCCCGACTTTATTTCCTCCAAAACTTTTGCATATTTTGCATCTTTAACTATTTCCTGGTTCAATTTACCTACCAATCGCTGGTATAACGCTACTTGTTTTTTAGATGCCATAAAAAAAACTCTTTCTCCAAAGTTCTATCCTCCCCCTGGCACCTGGATAATGCATCTGCTACAACTTGTGTTTTTCCTGGTACATACTGTATATTCAGATCATATTCCTGCAAGGCCAATATCCACCTTGTTATCCTTCCATGCAACAATTTCCATGACCCGATATGGCACAATGCCTTATGGTCAGTTTGGACTTCAGTCGGTTTACCAAAAATGTATGTTCTAAATTTTGATGTCGCAAAAACCAAACTAAGCAATTCCTTTTCCGTTACAGTATAGTTTAACTCGGCTGTGTTGAGAGCTCTACTAGCAAAAACAATTGGTTTCTGTTCATTACCCTCGTACTGGAAAAGTACCGCTCCTACAGCCTTATCTGAAGCATCACAAGCAATGTAAAATTTCTGGTTTAACTTAGGGTAATGTAAGATAACAGCTGATGCTAACTTTTCTTTCAATTTCTCTAAAGACTGCTGTTGCTCTATTCCCCAAACCCATGTTTTTCCTTTCTGCATTAATTCTCGTAATGGTGAACAAATTTCACTAAAGTTTGCTATGCACCTTCTGAAAAAGTTAAAAAATCCTATCAATCGCTTAAGTTGTTTCCTATTTGAAGCTATTGGGTAATTTAAAATAGCCTTAATTTTTTCTGGATCAACTTTTATTCCCTGTGGAGTTACCACATTTCCTAAAAAATGAATTTCTTCCTTTAGAAATTCTGACTTATCCAAATTAACTGTTAATCCCCCTTCATTTAGTTTCTTAAGAACCATTTGTAACTGTAAACAATGTTCTTTAAACTCTCTAGAAGCAATCAGTATATCATCTACATACACAGTTGCAAATTCTAATACTTCAGGTCCTAACACCTGTTCTAATCCCCTGATGAAATGACTTACTGAAACATTTAACCCAAATGGTAGGCATGTAAAACAATATGATGTTCCTTGTACTTTGAAGGCAGTATACTTCCTACTCTCTTCTTTAAGGGAATTTGCCAATAAGAAGCAACCAGGTCTATTTTAGAAAAATATTGACAGCCTTCAAATTTTTGTAGTAATTCATCCATGGATTCAGGTGCCTCTCTGTCTGGTACTATAATAGTATTTCATTTTCTTGCATCTAAGCAAAGCCTCACATTCCCATCTTTTTTCCTGACTACAACTAAAGGGTTTGAATATTGTGAAGGATGTCTTTCGATTATTTGACACTTTACCATTCTCTGTATTTCTATGTTTACTGCCAGTCGAACCGCATATGGTACTGGGTATGGCTTAATTGCACAAGGTTTGTGTTCTTTTACTACTAATTCACATTCATAACTTTTGTTTAATCCTAGAAACTTTGAAAAACCTTTATTTCCGATTCTAGAACATTATTGATTGTATTTACCATGTATGAGCTAATTCCCCTACCTGCTTTAATATACTGAAACTTATTATTGATAGTGTCATCTCTTTTTGCCTCTTCTGTTATCAACATATGACCGCCAATTGAAATTTGGTTATTTCCCTGCCCATATTTTCCCTCAAGTATCCTCAACTGCAATGGTTTTCTACCCCCCTGTTCTTCACAAAATGGAATTACTGTTTCATCCCCCATTAGTTCTATTGTTTTATTCGCATAGTTTATAATAGCTTGATATTGTCTCAACCAATCAGACCTTATTACTGCCTCAATACGGAGTCCCTTTACCACCAAAAAACTTATCCAAAAACACTGTTGTCCAAATGCTATTGCTATCATTACTTGTATTTTCACATTTTTATTTCTTACCCCTGTTGCTCCTACTATAGTTACATTTCAAACTGCAATACTAGGTAAATATGATTTAATGATTTCTTTAATAGTGTTCTCACATTGTTGTGACATAGCAGTGACTTCGCTTCCAGAATCAACTAATATGGGTAACAATATCTGCTCTTTCCCTGCGACTGTCTCTATTATCACTGGACATAGATTATTTTGACCATTTTCATTTTCTTGTTCCCATTCTGTTCCTATTAATTCTGATCCTGATTTAATGAAATTTTGAGTAGATACAACAGCAATTTGTCTCTCACAACTATTTTCTGCCCATGATACTATTGTAGGGGTAGGTTCTGGGCAGTGGCTCTCCCCTCCTATTCGTTTAAATGCGGTGCTGAAGGTGATGGTTGGGGACTGATATTTGAATCTCTTAGCTCCCGAGTTTCACCTTCTCTTTGACCTAATCCAGTACCTCCGTAGTTCCTGTTATTTCCCCAATTTCGTCCTATGTATCTGTTTCTGACTTCTCTATTGTAATTACCCCAGTGACGATAATTAATCCCACCTGGCTTATATTTGTTTTCCTGGGCTCCTGTCTCCTGTGCAGATGTTTCCTGTCCCCTTTTATCATTCCTATCCTTCTAATACGGTTTGTGCTCATCATTCCTGTAACCATATCTACCTTCCCATTCATCTCGCCTATCAAAAGCCTCCAGAAGGGCCACAACTTCATCTATTCCAGTCGCACGACACCCTATAATGCCATCCTGTACCCTCGCAGGGAAATAGTGCACTATATGGGTTAGAAACCTTTCCCCTGCTATTGGAAAATCCAAAAACCTGGCCTGCAGGTAAAGATTTTGCAAATACTTGGCCAAGGGGCCACCCCATGGTGAGTACCTTCCTGTAAATAAATTTTGCAAGAATTCATCCTGCTGCAATGTACTCCAATATTTTTGCAAAAAAGCTGCTCGAACATCTGCATATTTGTTCTACAATTGTTCCCGGTTAGTAGCCCATTGCTTGGCTGTACCCTTTAAACGAGAGACAAACAAATTTAGTATGTTTTCCTCAGAACATGCCAGCTGCTTATAGCCCTATCACATTTTTGAATGAACTCTATTGCATGCACACCCCTCTCATTANCCTCAGAACATGCCAGCTGCTTATAGCCCTATCACATTTTTGAATGAACTCTATTGCATGCACACCCCTCTCATTACCATAAAATTTAGGAACCATCTTTTCAAAAGTATTTACATCCTCGACAGCGAGACCACCATGCCTACATTCTAACACTCGTCTGTCGCCTTATCCCGAATTGTATATTGGTAAAATTTCTTCAGCTATCTGTGCTTTGACTGTCTCTAACCTTTCTTCCAACTGCTGTTCTAATTCTTTTACCTGTTCCTCTACCTGGTGGACAATATTCTCTACTGTATTTGTTTTATGGTTTACTGTTTGAAAGTTTATATTAATATTTTGAAATTCTTTTTGTAGTTTTCCCTGAAATTCTTTTATCTCCTGTTGTGTTACAGTCGTTTCCTTTAATTGTCTATAATTTTATAATCTGTTGATTAGACTACCAATTTCATCTACCTGCGCTTGCAGAACTACGACCGACTGTTTATTTTTTGTGAACTTAACCTCTAATTCTTGTGTTTTTTCTAACGTTTTAATGTCCAACTGTTCTANACCGACTGTTTATTTTTTGTGAACTTAACCTCTAATTCTTGTGTTTTTTCTAACGTTTTAATGTCCAACTGTTCTACTTGTTTTTTAGTTTCCTGTACCCTAGTTTCACACTGAATTGTCATTTGTATCACCCAGTTTTCTAGCCTGTTACTCAATTCTGCAATGTTTTTCTCACTCTGCTGTTGTCCCTTCTGTATTACCAACAGGATGTTACACATTTTTGTCTAACTACTCGTTTCCTGTGAAGATTCTGGGACATTTCCCTTAGCTACTTTATCTCTTATTCCATCGCTATCAGCTATTTCTTTGTGTAGGCCTACCTCACTGTCTGAGTAATGCACCATTTCTATTGCCAATTGGTTGTTGGCTGATCCTATATATAATTCCGTATCAGATTGGCTACGATTTCTAATCAAATTCTGTGACATTACCTTTAACTTTATTTATAAAAATTATACACTTCCTAACCTTGATAAACTAAACAGATGACGTTACTTGTTTTGATGGCTTCACTGATGATTGATTATTTCTTACCGTATTACTGCTGTTAATGAATTAGGTCGTCTCATACCTGGAACTTCGGCGTCGGTCACTAGAATACTGGAACTGCCGCCGGTATCGTGTTGCATAGCTCATAGACACGTTTGGAACTGCCAGTAACTTGGTGTTGTGATGTTCGTAGATCAGTCTTCATGTGTGGTTATTACTCGTGCCCCACGTTGGGCGCCATTTTGTAATGTGGCACATCAAGGTATTGACAGCTGGAAATTACCACTCTGCTAGCTCAGAGGTAGTAACACGAGACTCTTTAAAAAGGACGCCAATTAAATATTAAATAAAGTGAAGTTCCGGTTTATTACTTTTCGGAGTGAAATTGTATTTATGTATTTCTTATCATTGCCCACATACTCACTTGTGCTTAAACAGGAAAAAAAANTTTCTTATCGTTGCCCACATACTCACTTGTGCTTAAACAGGAAAAAAAAATATTTTTTTTAAGAATGCACAAAAAAAATACTGTAATCGTGTTTCAAAACCGCAGCAAGTACACTTCAGTGTTAATAACATAAATATTCTGCAAGTTATTACTGTTCTAGTTGCTGAAGGGAATCCATATACATTAACTGAAATTGCTCTGTTGAATTATATTTTTACTCTGTAGAAGAAACAGTTTATGAAATGTTATGAAACTTAAAATTATATTTAAGAGACACAATGACAATATGGAGTATGACAGATAGTCCGGCCAAAATCGTCACTTAATAAATACATTGAATGCCTTTACAAGGAGCCACTGAATTTGCCATTCACGGTGTCTTACACATGATCGTCATATATCATATCTCCGGTCTTAAGAAACTTAAATTTTTTATTTCGTTTCTAGTAGGATGCTAGTAGGTTTAAGGTTCCATTAAGCATTTTTCTGTTATTATCTGCACAACTTCTGTTGCTTGAAATGTTCCGTGTTACGTATTCTTATGGTAAAAACATAGGAAACCCGCGAGTACAATATCGAGTATCCACTTAAATTATTTACTTTACAAGTCAGTGTATTATTGGGTATNCATAGGAAACCCGCGAGTACAATATCGAGTATCCACTTAAATTATTTACTTTACAAGTCAGTGTATTATTGGGTATCCGGTCGAATTCCGTTTAACGTATCAAAGTTCACGTCAATTCTAAGTTATTACAATAGGAAGATATTGTTGTAATTATTAAACACTTACTTGTTAACCGATGTTCTGGTTCGAGCTCACTTCAACTAACATTATCTGTAAACACATCCTTTATATAGGCAAGCTACTGGAGTGGAAGTACGGTTAGCTTGTTATTACAGTACCACTTTTTTATACAAAACTGCAACCAGACTTTGTTTGTAGGCCGTGTAGTTCTAACTTGGAAAACGAGGGGAATTACATTCCTGCATGAATAGCAGGAATTGCGCAGCTTATTCCCACGAGGTAAGTAAGGTCAGTTACACATGAACTCGAACTCGCCACAGGAATATTGCCAATTATTATTGAGAAAGGTTAGTTTTGCGTGTAAATGTTATAGGTGAAACCGGGGTCGGTTTCCCGGCCGAGTGCAACATCGTAATAATCCTGGCACGTTTCCAGTTCTGCATGACGTCAATAGGCGTCTTGCAATAAGCGCGAGCCACCTGGTTTTACTGTTGCCTAGCAATTTTTGATATTCGGTGTTGACTTCATCACAAACTCTTTGAGAGTTTCCACGCGGACCGTGTAAATATATAAAAATGAGTATAGTTTTACTACAACACATTCAAAGTCAATAGGCAGACAATCAGCGGCCGATTTAACGGCGTTGTGAATAACATGAGCTCCGCAGCCGATGCCTATTAATTTTCTTCCGAGAGATGTATTTAATTTTGCGTACACATTATTGACTCCTCGCCTATTTGAACCGCCGATGACAACCGCGGATAAAGCAGTATTCAGACGTTTCAATTTGTATGGAAAATTTACAGTTTTGAAATGATTTTTGTGATTAGCAAGTCAATATTTTTGCTCGCTTGATAAAAACGGGACATTTTGGTGTCCCGAAGCTTTCATCAGGGACAACGGGACAGAGTGCTGAAAAACGGGACGTATGGTCACATTAGGTTAGGTTCAATTAGGTTAGGTGGGCACATATTATGAAATTAGTTATACGGAATTTCTCCTAGTACATCTATTCGTGTTCTGCGTAATTAGTAGAGTGGAAATATACCACTTTCCGGTTTTTTTTTACAGAAAAGCCGTTACTCTAGATAATTACCTGAACATGTTCTCACTGTATTGCAATATATATTATCAAGTATTTTGTTGAATCAAAAATGATGTGTATTTAATAAATAAGTTACAAAACTGAAAATAATTGCTGTATTTGATTTTGAGTGAAACTGAATCATTGCCGTAGGTGTCTCTGCAATGTCAACATTCATTTAGTCAATAATGAAACATTTACTCTTTAGAAGTGAATAAACAGACAACGAACATTCACTTTACTGAAGCGAATGATACTTCATTTTAACTAAGTGAATGTTGGGTAAAATTTTGCTTCACTTATGTTTACCAATATTTTCAGCACGAAAACTTAAACGTACTTCTACTAATCGATCAAAAACCTTTATTTATTTGCATTTCTTTTTGTAACAAAGCTGGATAAACAAACCGGGATTCATGACATGTTATCATGCTTATTTTTTGGCAGAGTAGTATCAAGTATTAGCACAACATTATTTTTGCAATAAATGGTGTTTACAAACGAAAGGCAAAATATAGGTATGTTTAAATTTGAATAAAAAGATCGCTTTCAGTTGCATCTCGTTTCTTAACGTCGTGAAAAAATATACGTAAATAACTATGGGCTGGTACTGCCATCTGTTGTCGAGAAGAAAAAATTCAAAACGAATGATTCATTCGGATTCGCGCCAGTTGTTCATCATTGCCGAAGCTCAGAGCGGGGGTAGAACAGGCCCTTGTGAGGGCCCTTGACCACCCAACTGCGGTTTCACGTACGTACGGCAGAGGGTTAAGAAAGGCAAGCCCCTCCGCCCTCCACTACCATATCTAATCTGTGCTTACAGCGGTTTCCCGCCTCGGTCACAATTTTCCACCGCCACCAATAAGCCCACGAGTGGACTCAGTGGTGGTTATAATAATGTTTAAATTGATAATGTTGATTTTAGAGCCAGAAGTTTTCATTAAAATCGCGAGACATTGTGAGGGCGAGGTCCAGGAAGGAAGGTTTTAATTAAATTATCTGTAATATTTCCCTTACCAGCCACTGAGGGTGACTGGTATTTAAAATGCGAAAGGAAAGTGTTTTTCTATAATAATAATCAAATAAATTAAGTTTTGGTTTTAAAATTACATTGAAGATGTTGTTCAGTAATTTAATTGTACTTTATATTACGTTTTTGCTTGCTTGTATGAGTGAGCTACTCCGACGAGCAACGAATTTGTTACAAAATTTCTTAATATTCGGTTATATGCGTGTAAAAACGCTTAGGGCGTATATTATTCCTTGAAAAGAGTTATTTTACATTTGTAGTTAAGTATTGAGTTAAGAGAGTATTTAAAATCAGTAAAGAAATATTTAAAAATCAGTAAAATCGCTTGAATAGCGAGCAAGTAACAGAAGGTAACAGCCACTGTTTGGGTTCGCGAGGAGAGAGCTCTGTGATTGGCCGAGAGGTCCCACCAATGGCGGGGGCTCTGCCGCCGCTCACAAGATGGCCGGGCTGTTCTTGTTTGTGAACGAGAGACGTGGTGATTTTATGAATCGTATCGGAAAAATTAAAGTTTAAGATACGATGGCGAGACATGGGTGGACCGAAGCCTTATGTTGATATAAAAGTGCTATAAAACTTGGATTTGCAAAGTATGACCATATTTAGGTTAACTGGCTATTTTTGTGAAAATCGATAAAAAAATTTAAAATTTTTTACGAAGTGTAGACTGTTGTTGGTATCTTAGCGATCATTACCTTTGTGCTAGTTTTTGTTTATTAAAGTTCATAAGGCTGTAATTAATTAATTAAGATCGGGATGCAGAACATCTAAAGTCGGGATTTTTCTCGTATTAATCGCTCGTCAGAGTTCGTGTAATTGTATAAAGTGTGCCAGGAGTCTCTGGAGTAGATATATGAAGGATAATTAAATTAATTAACATTCGGAAAAGTGCTAAGTGCCTCTAGAAGCAGGAAGGTTTTGTCTTGTGGATTTGAGATGGCTTGGCATTTAGCCATGTAGGGCCGGAAATGCGTCAGAATTGCAGAGAAATTACACTCGGCCAGGAATCGCATAAGCGATCCCAGGTCCGAAAGCGTCTCCCCCAGCCCTCCTGGAGCATTTTGGGGTGTGGGTTTACGAGGCTGGAAGCCAGGCGGGCACGCGGGTTTTTCCTTAGTGGCTAAAGGTTCAGTTGGTGTTTGTTCTGTAGCTGCTGGCCGCTGAAGGCCAATCGATGTCTGCGCATACGAGTGGCTTCTGGGCAGATTTGGTGCGTCGGGAATTTTCTGATATTGTGCCAGGTTTCGAGCCGGCGCTGAAACTGGCTTAGGTTTTAGTTGCATTTTGGCTTTGATCTTGTCTGCCTGAGTTTGTCTAACCTACACTGCTTCCAAAAATTTCGGGTAGAGTTTAGATATAGATTGGTGTGCGCCATGGCAGTTGCAACAGATAGGAATGTTCTGAAGGTTAGGACAGATACCTACGTTGTGTGGGCCCGCACATTTGGGGCAGGTTGTCTGCATGCTACAGTAATTGTGGGTATGGCCTAGTGCCATGCAATTACTGCACCTGGAAACGTCTTGTGGTCTTTTCCTATTCATTCGGATTCAGCGGACAAAAATCTAAAATATACGTAAATAGCTATGTGCTTGTGGTGCCATCTGTTGTTGAGAAGGAAAACTACAAACCGAATGATTCATTCGGTTTCAGCAGACAAAAATCGAGAATTCGATTGTTGTGAAAAAATTGAATTCTCGAATTGTTTTCATTCGATTTTACCCATCACTACTTTTACTGTCTGCTCTTCTAGCAATTACAACCATTTTTTTAAGTAATTATTAGCAAAAATACTTATCAATTTATATATAACTAGCTGACCCAGCAAACGTTGTTTTGCCATATAAATTATTTCAAGTGATTATATAAGCCATGGTGTAATTCCACCTTAATTGAACAATTTGCTTAATCACATTTTTAAACATTGAACCAGGACATGGGCGTTATTGTAGTACTTCGCCATATCAGGAATATAATTTACGTTGACATCTTCGTATTACGATTTAATACTACACTGTTAACTAAAAAAAAATTTGAAGCCTTAAAAAAAAGTTTATGAAATTAAAAATAAGACCTTTTTTTTGGAGAAATGAGGTATAAATGCCATGTCAATGCCGGTTGTTTATTAGTTTATGAGTAGACAAGCTATGAACAAGAATTTTATTTAATTTCAGTTCTGAAAAAGTTAACTATCCCAAATGATATACCTTCCAGTTTTTGGGATGTGATGGACAGTCTTGTTTGTAAAAAAAAAAAAAAACCCATGATGCGGTTTAACACCTATGGAAAAATTGTGAAATACAAATTGCGAATAAAAGGAGGCTTGTTGGGAAAGAGTGGCTGGGGTTCAAATTTCAGAAAAATATTAAATAGTAGAAAATGTGTTTATGGGAGCCTTAGTTTGATAATTTTGAAAAAAAATTTATTACTTGTGTGTATTTATTTTCTAAGTCTGAACTCAAAGATACGGATCCAACACATCTAGCATCGGAAAATATA
>NQII01000215.1:0-159700 GCA_002778355.1 Clitarchus hookeri
CCAAGGATACCAGCCCCTTAAGTATATCGCTATCATCCATTCAGTAAAAAAATCGAAGTTGCAGCACTGAATTTGAATTAAATTAATGGTTCTGAATGTTTAGTTAATTTCCAATGATAGAGTATTAATCAGAAAGTTCAAAATCATCATAGAGTTGGTTTTGTGTGATGCCACTTAACCCAACTGTTGACTGTTTTGATCCATTAAGTTCATGAAGTTTAAAAAAAATTATAATATGCCTGGTATGTATTCAATGTACATAATACTTGAGGTGATCGGGAGTCAAATGGTATATATATCGGCAAAAACAGAAAATATCTTTGGTTGACAGCAAAATGGATTGATCATGTGAGGTAAGCATTAAAATCAATGTGTTTTATTCTGTATTCGTTTGTTGACTCACTCAGCCCCATGGTATCAGACGTGCTAATGACTTGATTATGAGGTGAATGCATGCACATACTGGAGTAGTTGATACTACATATAAAAACCAAAACAAAACGCATTTAAATAAACTTCAAAAACCAGTCTATAGACATGTTATTTTGAGCAGCACTATGATGAACAACAGAGGTGTTCGAATAATTTGCAGGGTCGCTGGGCTACCTGTGGATACAGAGGAAGCTCTTTAGTGTTTTCAGTAAATCCGGTTCAGCTTTACACATACCAACTGGCTAATCGACTGCCTCTATTACACTGTGCATGCACTGCATGCCACATTCAGTGTAAATTTTTTTAGTATTCCTAAATTGCAATAGATGTTTTAAAACTATATACAGGATGAGTCGTTAATGTATGCTGAACCGGCATGTGCAGAATCCTTAGGAAATACAAATAGGGAAACATATGTGTATTTTGTGAATAAAATTATTTCGGAGAGTGGTGGATGCCCCCAAAATTTGAGGGTGAATATCTATACAACGATAAATAGGAAATTACTTGCGATAAAGCAACGAAAAGTAGCATACAGGCAAGTGGGTAAGTAGATAAACACAGAAAACGGTACTGTATTATAAAATAAACTCTTTCATCAATAAAATATGAATTGGAGTCTGATATTGCTTAGAACTTTGTAACATTCCGCTTGAAGCAATTTGACACGGCATGTTAGAAATAAGCATTTCAAAATCAGCAAAAAAAGGTGGCCTTGGTAGTATCTACTAATCGCGACCATTAACTCAGAAATCACATGTCTAGTTGGAAAGCTGATTAGCGGTTGCCTTGGAGGTTGGCAGCCTGTACCACTGATATACATGATAATTCACCTTACAACCCAGCTCATGTTCTTGTCCTAATGCAAGTGAATGACCTGTGATAAAATAGTGGTTAGGAGCGGAGTGGTCGAATGAAAACCAACGTCAGTATCTAGTATTGGTGCTTATTTGAAATTCGAAGAGTTTAAATGGTTACAGCATTTGCTCAAAATTTGAGCTACATGTCTCCACACATGCATGAATGCGACACACTTATGAATGGCACACACACTGTGACATACAGAGATTTAGCTCGTTCTGTATGATACGCTTTTTGACTACTTTTCCAGAGATCCTCCACATTGACTTCTTTAGTTGTATATGGATGTGCCTTCAAGTGACCGAAGTGCCGCAGTGGTATAGAGGTCAGACTATCTGTCTACCATCAAGGCGAACCAGATTGATTCCCGACGTTATCTTTCTCGGATTTTCACATGTGGGAATCGTGCCAGAAGTGCGAGTGGTCAGTGGGTTTCCTCGGGGATCTCCAATTTCCCCTGCACTTGCATTACAGAGCTGTTTACTCACCTCGCTTCACCCTCATCGGCTCTCAAGAACCCAATGTCAAGAGCCACCAAAACCTTTACACTCCACTCGACTTCAAGTGACCTCACAAGTATAAGTCGACTGGGTTTAGGTCCACTGTTCTGGCTGGCCATCTTACTGGCCCACCTCGGCCAATCCGTCGTGCTGGGTACCGCACATATGTATTCCCTTGCTGTGCGACTTAAGTATGGTGGTGCACCATAATGCATGTACCATGTGGTCCCGCAAATTCAGTGGTACATCTTCAAGAAGTTGTGGCAGGTTGTAATTCAAGAAGCACCGATATGAACCTACAGATAGCCTTCCGCGAAGGATGTGTGACCCAATCATAATGCTCACCTTAATGTTAAGAGAAAATAGATAT
Source organism: Clitarchus hookeri (assembly GCA_002778355.1). Taxonomy (NCBI): domain Eukaryota; kingdom Metazoa; phylum Arthropoda; class Insecta; order Phasmatodea; family Phasmatidae; genus Clitarchus; species Clitarchus hookeri. Next base: position 2,164 of record NQII01000215.1, read on the forward strand.
TGGAAGTGGGATTCCAAACTGCATGTGTGGTTATGTGTGCACACACATGGTCCTAGCATCGATTTAACCCACCATATTGTGCTCGATGTCTAACTGTGGTCGGACAACATTGTAGTAACTCGCATGCACATTTCCTGTTTTATGCAAATGATGATGAATTAATGTGAATGCACGTGCATTTGTTAAACATCGGGCTGGAAAAAATTCCGCGTATCAACTATACAAGACACGCATATGATACGTTAGACACCGATTCACCATATGTGAGATGCGTGACCGCCAGTTTATCATGTCTCCACTCTATTATACACTCTATGAATAACTGCCTGCTGTTTAAACTACCAACACAAAGCTAGCAGACTGGCAACCTCGTCGCCACTTGGTACGATATCAAGAACATACGTACACAAGGGGCACTTGCCAGCAGTAATTTCTCATCCATCCACAATCTGGTATATAAAACTGCCGCATTTGGACTAGAACATCGGCCAGGTTGTCGGTTCACACGTCATGCGAGACTGTGAAACAGGCTGCACCACACCCGAGCAACTAAAAAGCTGCTTTCCAAATAAACATGTGATTTCTTAGGTAATGGTCGTGATTAGCGGATACAACCAAGGCTGCCTTTTTCTTTTATTGAATTTTGCATGTCCATTACTAATGTGTGATGTCAAATCGCTTCAAGCTGAGTGTTAACATTTTCTGAGCAATAGGAGAGTAAAAACACACTATTTAATGTATGAAGTAGTGTACTCTCCATAACACCATTGTTTGTGTTACATACCTTGAACCATTTGCATGTGTGCTAATTTTCGGTGCCTAATTGCAAGTAATTTCCAATTTATCAATGCATAACACATTTACACTATCCACTTTCATGGGCGTCTACCACCCTCCGAATCAATTTAGACCCTAAGTATATAGGTTTCCATGTTTATTTTCTTAAGGACACCCCTTTCGCTAGGTTAACATACATCTACCACTCAACATGTATATTGTGGAAATAATATCACACATGAGGTTGCAAATACAGTAATGTTTAACGTCGCTTCTAAACTTACGAGTAATCTAGTTAAGTTCGAACCATTTTACGAGTGTGTTTTGTGAGTGGACGTTGTAGGTAATTCTTATTTAGTTTTTAACTTGAAGCTCCATGCTCTAAACTATTCACATGTAACATAATAAAGAGAGCTCATGGTTAACTGACAGAAATTATTTTCATATGTGGATATACAAATATTATTGAGAGACAGACCAATTGGTTGTAGGAGGAGGCATTCAGAGACAGAGTACAGCTAAGCCATAGAATATTTGTCTTTTGTTTCGCCAATTTGCTGAGACTGGAACATTGAAAGCAGGAGCTTTGTATAGAGAACGACTTAAACGGCTTCTTACACCTCATCTAGAAAAGCAACCTTGAGAATGTGTTAGCACCAGCCACATTGTGGTTGCATTACCTCTAAGACACGTGGCACTATGGAGGATACTCCACCAGCAGTTATTGCGTTGTATCTTGTTCCTTAAAATCACCTTGCCAGAGTAACTATTTCACAGTGTTTTTTAATATTAACATACACTCCAACTTATATTCCTTCGTTTCTGTTTACTGTACAGATAGGATACATTAGTACAAATTGGAATATTAATTTCCCTCAATAATCATCAGTGACAAAAATAATCCATGTAGCACAGTTAATAATCCGTAAAAACAATTTTTAATTAATGTTTTGTCTGGTATTGTGTTTAATAGCCTTGTACGGTCACGTGTATTGTCGCCATGCCTAACAACACGACTTGAAATAATGGGGATCATCCACGATGATGTTCCAGCATATGTCAGTCGATCTGTTACAGCACTGTTGAAAGAAAAATCATCCCACAGCATCGGTATTTGTCTAGTGTGTCCAGTTGCATGGCCCACTTGCTCGTACGACCTAAATAAACCCTTGAGACTTCTATTTGTGGTGACACCTAGAGTGTATTTTGTATGCAGCACTAATTGTAAGTACAGAGGCGTTACACAATACACACGACACTTCAATTATTTGGTACTATTCACAAACATTGTATATATTCGGAAACATATACGCATTCATAATTATACAAGTTTTTACACGTGGTGCCGCACTTGGAAATTTTTAACATTTCTTCTTCTCGGTGCCTACATAAACCTTCCATAAAACAGTACATGTTTTTGAATATAGTATGTGTAACATAATACACTGTGAATAAAAATATAACTGCAGTAATGAATACTGTCTAGTATTTTTTTATTTGACATTATAACTTGTAACAACTCTTTTGGCATCCAAAGTGGCGAAGAGAGGTATTTGCATGTATCCTACGACAGCATGTACAATATGGCAGCAGAGAAGGAGATTTGCGCCTTGCAAGTTTTCAAGTTTGGCCACTTTTAATTTGTATTGTGGCAGGGGAAGACGTGAGCCTTGTTCACCTGGTAGCAGTATGTGATTGAAGTGGCATGGCATTATGGAGGGAGAGGAATAGGTAGGTGTGGTAGCAGGCCAGACGTGGGAGTATATTCTGTTCTACTACAATGTGCGGGTATAAATGTGAAGCTTATATCCGTCAACTGATCTTTTCGGCAGCGGCCACCAACGAAAGTCCTCTGTGCCCACACGAAGCCTGGCATACAAATTGTTGTCCATGTGTTGGTACGCCTGCAAATTGCATGACTACTGTAATTTCGCTGCACCTAAAACATCTCCGTACTCATTTGTGGAGTATTATTGAAGTATACATATTATGTTTTTGTGTACTGTAATTTAAATGGGGCAGCAAGGCTTGTGAGTAGACTTTGGGGGCCATTCGTCTCCTTCGACTCAGAATTGTCGGATATACCTGAAGGTGCTCAACAGTTACGACCTCTCACTCTGTATGTATACGTACCAATTATTGGATGTCAGTAGTTATTTTGGTTTTAAAGACACGGTATTTTAAGTCAAAAATCTTTAATTTTATCTGTTAAAAAAATTATTATTGTTTCAATTTATGTGAAATTTTGCCTAGTAAAAGATGTGAAGCATCAAGCTATGTATTCATTCCTCAATTTCATTATTCAATTGTTGATGGGATAAAATATTTAATCATGATGTCTCATTGCTCTCTCTTCATTGCCTCATCACAGTTCACGAGGTATTATTTTTCGATATTGTAATTGCACAAATATTTTCCCAACAAAGTAAAAATTGGTCTCTAATTTCAAGTAGGTCTTTGGACCAGCAAGTTATTGTAGTTCATATATGTATATAATCTAATAAATTATGGCACTGGATTTTGTAACTTTAAATTAACTTATCGATATAAGTTATGTATAATTATTAATAAAATGTACAATTTATTTGCTTTCTTACGGCATGTGCGTGAGCAGTTCATTTAGGAGGGAGGACACAAAAATAACGAGTATTTTTGTAAACATTGTATATGTGACAGAACTATTTCAAAATGTAATCCCCTACATACGTGTGTACATCAGATGTAATGTAATTGTCCATAATGATTCCCATTGTTGGAAACAGTTTTTAAACCCGTCCAAAGTAATGGTGCTCACTCCCTCCAGCGATTTCGTTTCACCTCTTCTATATCCTAAAAAGGCCTCCCTTAAAAGTTGGTTTTCATACTTGGGAATAAGAATAAGTTGCACGGAGCTAGGTCGAGTGAATAGGGTGGATGAGAAACTATCGTAATTTTGCTTGTGGTTAAAAAATTTGACCCAGGTAAGTATAACGCCTGACACACTGCAACACACGAGACAGATCTGCTCGGCTGGTTACATTCCCAACCTCCAGGGGGAATTTTATCCTGCGACTATCGAGCGGTGGGGCGCTAGTTTCAATGTCTGCCGCTAGGTTCCTACACTAAACATATNACGAGACAGATCTGCTCGGCTGGTTACATTCCCAACCTCCAGGGGGAATTTTATCCTGCGACTATCGAGCGGTGGGTCGCTAGTTTCAATGTCTGCCGCTAGGTTCCTACACTAAACATCTATCTGGTTCAGTTGGCAAAGAATCTTCCTTAACGAAACATCAGTACAATTAGGGTATTAGCTCCTCCACCAAGCTGTTCCGGCTTCATCCGTTACCTTGGAAAAATCATCATTGGAGACATGTCAACGCGAGATGTGCTGAAACAATTTTCCACATGAACTATAGTTACCCTTTCTGCAGAGGTGAGCGCACCAACTGGTTTTCTGCCCGTTGAACGTCTTACTTTGATCTATGTTTTTGGGACAGCTGACACTCCGGTTTCATCACAGTTTTATATTATATATTTAAAAACTCAGCAGTATAAATACACATTCCACTCACAGAGACGCAAAATATCACCAGGAAAGTAGTAACATCCACAATAATATTTTTTAGGGGCAATATGGGGTACCAACCATAGGCCCGTCTTGCCCCAAGCGTACTGCGAACAAACGTAGCCGCCCACCACACTCATGCAAGAGAAAAGAACTGAAACAAAACCCGTTAATTTGAAGTTTGATGACAGAGTATTTATTTAGTGAAGTATATTGGCATACTCTTTACCCGCGCCACTAGTGATGACACTTAAAAATAGCGCAAACATTTAATCAGTACCTACACAAACCAACAAAACGTTATCACAAACGCAACAAAAGATACAATCACTCACCACTTTCTCGACCGACTAGGGAGAGGTCTAAGTAGGGCACGTACATGGTTTTAACCAGGTAGCTGCACTTCACCAACAAAGTGACCCGTGTTACCTCGCTACCCTGTCAGACCCCCCTTAATCCTACTTTACTACTATACTATCTAGCACCTAGATAGAAGATAAAATACTCCCCAGTGGCCGGCATTGTTATGGCCACTGTGCTCCGGGATGCTGAGGGTCTCTTCTTCCAGAGTTTTCGCAGCGCGGTGAAACAATCACCGCTGACAGATAGGTATTTTGAAAAATTACAACTATTAAGGGCTGCAATTCACAGCAAGAGGCCAACTCGTCACCACCAGGTGTTAGGCTTCTTCACGACAGTGCGACCCTCAGACTGCATGGCCAACTCAGAAGATTTTGTGCACCTGTAACTAGTATTATATAGAGCATACAAATATTATTCGGCACCATCGAATTTTCATTTATTTGTACCGTTGAATCTTGGTGGTATGCTATTCTGGAATTACGGAAGTGCACACGAGGCTTACCGAGGTGGACTGGAAGAAGGTCCTTATTTCCACACAAAGGGTATATTTGAGAATTTGCCACGTTGAGATCAATGTATCAATCGTCAAGTGAACTATGTAGTAACAAGGAATAGTTGCAGGGTTCAAAAATGTAAATTTCACTCCTGCGTACTTTACACCTAAACCCTGTAGCATAACCAGGGATCTAAAATTTTTATCCGGCCTTGTATAGATGTTTTGCCAACACCTTTTAAAGGTAAACGTTATTTAACAGTTAAAAAAAAATGAAACTGACGATTCCCATTTCAACATCAGGACGTCCTTGACTTCGGGTTGTGCCTGTTCAACCCTCCCGTGAAACAATTCTTGGAAAGCCAAGTTAATCTTGTTTAATTGTTATGCAATGTGGTTATGAAATTTGTTAAATAAACCACAAAGAACAATGTAAAAAACTATAGCTCTTTTAAATCAATCGTGTTATTATCATTCATGTGAATATAGGGTATTTTTTGGATGGAGACAGTTATAATAGTGAATAGTAATGTGTGTCTTACATGCTACACAAGATAAAATTTGAAATTACTTTTTTGATATGATTTAGACGTTGTAAAAGAAACACAGACCGTCAAAGATATCTCTACATATTTTAGATAAAATAAGTAAATGACGATGTGTTCTGTCTTGCAATAGGCGAGTGTAAGATGGTTTAAAACATTAGTATTTTAAAAATATTGCCAAGATCTCAGTTTCGCTCTTGCATAAAGATATTAACATTCAGCGTCATGAGATGTGAGTGTGTTAGTGTGTTTCATATCAATGGTAATTTTAATGGAGAAGTAAATCGAAATGGGGGTTTAAAAGCTACGTTAACAAAGAAACTCCGTCCATACTGCTCACAAAATGTTTAGCATATTCCCCACTTCTCACAAAAAGTGTAGCATATTCCCCGTTTGCGGGATCCGAAGAATAAACTGGCCAGCTTATTTAGCTGACATGAACTGCATAGATAATGTGTGGTCCTTCCTCAAACAAGCGATTTAAAACCGTACGCAACTACCAATGACCATTCAGACCTTAAAAACCGCCGCAGTTGAGGAATGGGACAATTTGCCTCAGGATATGCTTAATGATCTTGTTTTTGGCATGTCTCGTCGGATACACGCGTGCCTTCCCGTAGGAATCATGGACGTCCTACTCGTTACGGAAGTTTATCAATGCATCCGAGAAGAACTTTTGTTTTGTTATTGACAATGATGATATTACTTTGTTAAAAATTTTGTTCAGTTTGTCATGTTTCTTTCATACTGGGTTGGTGTAAAGGAGTGAAATGTTTTTTTTCCACTTTATTTGGTATTAGGAGTACGGAATGACAAGAAACTACTTTTATTTTCAATAAAACATTCTAGATTCTGATATATCTAAATTTTTTGTGAGCTGTGTACTTTAAATATACTTTGTGTCCTTACGCATGTACAGAATTTTTCACGTATAAGTGACCCGGCTTCATACGTTTGCGAATAGAGGAAAATGCGTAACACGTGACAAACGTCAATCCCACAATTTCCTCTCGTTGTTATACATCTACAAGACCAGTCGTACCATCTAACTAGTGACTGGAATTTCTTCACATTCCGGCGCCAGCAACCCCCAGACGAGTTGAGGACTGTTGATGAAGGGCGGAAAAATGGTTTACTATCGGGAATAAATGATTTACATTTTAGAAACATTCTTCAATACCGGTTCCATTAAAGTGAGTGAGTGAAGAGGTTTGGGCGGCTCTTAACATCGGGGTCTTGAGAGCCGATGAGGGTGAAGTGAGGTGAGTATGGAGCAGCACCAGAATGAAAGAGCGGGGGGAAAAGGGAAATCCCCGAGAATACTCGCCGACCAGCCGCATCGTTAGGCACGATTTCCATTTCCGAAAATCCGGGAGTGGTTTGGCCGGATATTGAACCTGGTACGCCTTTGAAAGAGGCAAGCAGGCTAACTGCTCAGCCGCCACAGCCCCGGTCCCTTTAAGAAGCACCCAAACAACCTGCCGGTATGAGAAAACTTTCACGATACCATTTGTTCTATCAATATGATCGTTTTACAGTGCACGCATTTGAACATTTTGAACAGTCGTTGGAGGTCTCTAAATTGTAAAGATAATAACTTTCAGCATTTTGAAAACCTCATTTTTATACGACTGATCCTCCATGCACGAAATGACTAGGATACAACTCAGAGGATGAAAAAATATGCAAAAAATAAATTTCGTGGTAAGTGGTTTTCGGAACGCAAAATAAAAGCAAAATACAAGTTGAATACGATAAATATCAGGGCTACAGTGAAACCTGAGGGCCGTAGTTCAAATGACTTCTCGGATTTCGGATAGTTTGTAATTAATTTTTGTATGCAAATTTGTGATTGTGTACGTGTTCGTAAGCAACTTGAAAAAGGTTTAAGCAAACCCTAACTGAGAATAATGTTATAAAGACGTGAGTTCGTGACTTCAAACCATAAAAAATACTTACATTTCTGCAGTCCGTCACAAAATTTGGTATTTTTTATGAATTATGTTTTTTAAATGTTTGAAATGAGCTGGCGAGTAGATAAAAAATTAATAAAATATATGAAGATAAAAGAAAGTAAACAAGCAGAACTTTAAGTTTAGTGACACGAAAAGAACCTTAAAGAAGAGCAAGATAAAAATACTGAACTCTGGAATTATTTTTAAAGTAAATAAACATTTTTTAAATATCTTGACCCTCGCAGTAGAGGTTGGGTCTTTAGATCTGCACTGGAAAAAAATTCTGGTTAACTTCCTAAACTGAATAGGAAGTTTTTAACCCATGTATTTTATGGAAATAATACAGCACATCTGGCTACAAATATGGAATGTTTAGCGTCGCTACCATACAATGTTTGGAAGTCTCCTACGCATTTGACTGTTTCCTGAGAAATGAAGGAACACTAGCATGAATGTGTGGGAAATTAATTTACCATTTGAACTTTCTCACTCTACGTATACACACATGTAGTAAATAAGCGAATAATTTCTTACAGTGTGAACTACATGTTGACAATCCCTCGTCGATAATGGACTCGGCTCAAATGAAGTCAAATCTGACACTTTTAAAATCTTTTCGCTACCTGTATTATGCAATTGTTTTTTCTAATATATTAACTCTCACTGGGATTATAAATGGATATAAATTGCCAACAAATGATACTGATATACGTGAAAGGTGAGAATTTTTTTCGGCTGTACGAGTTTCTTACAATATTTAATTTTAAAATGGCCCTTAAAATATTTTGGAATCATTTTGGAATATGTTTCTTTATGTTGTGTGGCAGTGAATACACTATCGTGGCCGTATGTATAGGGAGAAACTGCGGCAAATATGAAAGACCGATAAATTCAGATATTTATATGGCTTTCAGTTTATAAGATTTTGTCGGTTATGAACTTTTTTAGTCTGTGGCTTTTTGAGATAAAATGAACGTAGAGGTCTCGCACGAACCAGTTCGTCCTTCAAGATCACAGTCAGAGACGTTGTCAACCAATACAAAGTTTATCATTATTCCTCTAAACGAATATATTTTCTACCTCCGAAGCAAAACATTTCTATCTTATAATCAGTACAAATAAGGACAAATAATTGGTTCCCTTGTCCCTAATAAAATAAAATTAATGAAATTAACTTAATAGACTGGGTATTGATTTAAAAATTGACACTGACAGTGAACAAACGAAACATTGGAAGTTAGGGTAAATTTTACAATATAAATTTTTGTTTTTAAATTAAATTTAGCAGAAAAAAAAACTGTCACAAAATATTGCTTATTTAATAACTTATTATTTTGAACATTCAATTAATATTTGAGATCTCCTGTTATCTAATGTTATGGAATTTAGAGTATTTGGCAAGACATGAGAAAAAATGTATGTTCGTATAATAAATAAACTTATATTTGCATATCAGAGAAAGCATCACTTACGGGTTCTGTTATGTAATAAAATATCTTGGTTTGTTAATTTATCAGCCGTAAAAGTCTCAAAAAGGTTGTTGGTTTTAATTCCGTAAGTAATTAATGGATACCATCAAATGTTACTTTTTGATTGAATTCATCACATTTATTTAATTAATTTTTAGACGGAAATATAAGCCCATTTAGTAACCACATTGGGATTTGTTACACAAACTTATACATGCTAAATAAATGTTTCTAACTTACACATGTAACTTAATTGGCATACATCGTGTAAAGAAATCAATATGTGTGACAAAAATTATTTGTAATAAATTTAAACTCAAAATTTACAGTTAAAAAAGCTAACTAACTTAGCTGAAATTATTTGTTGCTATAATGCATATAAAACATACACTAAACTAAAATATTAGGAACATATCTCATGGTTTACAAGAGAGATCATTATATAGTATTACACATCTTGGGAAAACATTACACATCATGGGAAACCATTACACGTAATTAAGACAATAATAATTGCAAAACCTCACTTATAATAATTTATAGATGATACATTTCAACTACAATGTAATTCTATTTATTTCACATTTATACACTGTGACACGTATTTTATGTTAAGTTCCACTATTCAAGAAGGTAAGTATTACAGTTACAAGTTCATATCCACACAATGTATGATTACAAAGATAGTATGGAAATGGCATTGGTTGTACAATTTTTATAAGTGACAACAAAGGTATCAGTTTGTGCAAATCAATGCAGGGATTAATAAGAAATTTTAAATTTCATATATTTCCATAAAATTACATTCTTGGTCTGCTTATCAATATTTTCCCTTCATTAGTTCACAAAGAAAGATGTAAAAACATCAAATCACAGCACAATTATGCTACAGAAGACCACCGATCGCATGATATATTTTTTAATTACGACTTTTGGAAAACTACCGGAACAGATAGATAAAGTGTGAAACCCTCAAATTATTGACAAGAGCAATGAAAATATTTGAGAAATGTGGTAATTAATTTATGATTTTACTCAGAACTATAATAAGGATTTATTTCCGTGATTCCGCTGGAAAATGTTTTTGCTTTTTCATACACGATGGTTTAAAATTTGTGTGTATATATTGTAATTTCTATACTGAATTTTTGTTGACTTCATGTCCAAGCATAAAAACCATTCGCATTTCGTCACGGTCTATTACATGTTCGGCACATTGGAAATTGATGATCCTTATTTTCCCGAAAATACCAGCAGTTTGCACTGTCTCCCAAGACTGTTGTCACAGAAAAAATTCAGATAATAATTTAATATTTGATTGTTCGTGTAATCGTTCTCTTTTTCATTTAACAACAAATATGTTCGTTACGGAAGACGTTTTTTACTGTTGTAAAACTGAATCATTATTCGAGAAGAAACACTTATATTTTAAGAGGTGTTCAAATTAATTTAAATTTTCAATGATTTGAAGTGGTAATAAGATTACGCGTAAAAACCGACAAAGAATTCGGCTGTATTGCTATTTTACTAATATATCTCAAGAGATGGAGAAATAAATATTCTTTTTTCTTTGTCACAAAAACCTTTATGTGTCCTACAGAGACATTTAGTTTCAGAAAATAACAAGTTCGGTTTATTTTGGTAAAAATTGAAAAACAATTTTTTAAAAGTAATTATAGAATATATTTTAACGCCCCCCGATATGTGAAAATCATACACTGAACTAGTTTCTCATAAACTCTCTACGTATTAAAAATAATATGCATGGCGTACTTCTGTAGAAAGAAATATGTGGTTTACGGTATTGTGCAAAAAAAAATTAAAAGGTTTCTTTGTTCCAGGAATGTTCTCGTACATCTGTATTAAAAGAGGTGGTGTACCCTACATACCAACATAATGTCGCAGAAAATATTCAGTGTGCCGTAGTGAAATATAAGGAAACACTGCCAAAAACAATCCGACAACAGAACAGAATGAAGTTCAGTTAAAAACCCGTAATGGAAAAGCATAAGGTGTATTGCGATATTTAAAATCAAAGAGATAATGTTTGTTTGTATTCGTCCTCTAACCGATCAGTGTCAGGACACTGTACTATTAGTGAGGAATATATGGGTTTCAGTTGTAAAGAATTCCATTATTCATGCCACAATTATAATTCTCATCTCTTGTTTTATAGTATATACAATTAAAAATAATGCTATACATTCAAACGCATACACAGTGGGAAGTTATCTCCTTGAAGGCTTGCCACAATGAACGTCGTTTTGAATATGCTGTTGAGAATTTACCGCACATGAGCAAGTACAAGAGAAACCTGCAGTTTAGTATTCATATATGAGGAGGCTGCGCTTCAAATCTCTGGAATAGTCGACACAAAAAATGTATGGTTTGGGGATCACCAAACCCAAGGTTCAAAGTGGAAGTAAACGAGGGAGAAGTTTGGTAAAGTATCATGCAAAAGAAAATAAACGGGTCCTATTCTGTTGACTACACTGTCAGAGCCATAATGCTGAAACATTTCTTCGTGTTTCTAATAAAATAATATAAAAAGGTGATGATTTTCAACAATGCAAAACACCCCCACACCATGAAAATAAGTTCGCAAATTCATTAGTGCGAAATTTCTGGGCAGTGAGGTTATATGGCAGGGTGAACCTGGCCGAAACTATTTCCTTATACGCGAATAAATCTCTTGGGCCCTTTTCTCCGAAATAGCGCTGCAGACGTTATGATTTGAGCCCAACGAAAAGCATGGAAACGCTAAGGCCACGATAAATGCTGCAGGTGCAACAATCTCTTTCCGCGTTTTAATTAACACTTGGAGTGGAATGGAATAAAGCCTTGTTGTCCTCGAAGTGACAGACGGTATCTATGTGTGTTGGAACTTGTGATGGGACTTGGTGAGTGTGACTGTAAAATACGGCAAGTATTTCTTTTAAATCTTAAATAAACTGACTTTAATATGTTATTGTAACCATGTAAAGAATTTTGGAACATCATGAAAAATTACTATTTTACATTTAAATAAATGGTTGCATCACAATTCTTCACTACCTGAAGATAGCTGTCAGAAAATGGAAGAAAAATTCTTTCTGTTGTGGTTTAAAATTGTGTCTGATGCTCATATTTCTTCAATATAGGTTAGCTTTAATTCAGTACTGCTTAGAATTTAACTCAAAAATACTTTATAGAGTTTTAATGTTATGTATACAGGCGATATGTTTAACTCTCACTCTTCCACACAAACTTTAATCATGATCTAAACTTATACTCTTTTCTGTAAGAAACTTATTCTGATTTTTGATATTTATAATCACAATTCAATATGGGTAACTTTATAAACCAATTTATATATCTGAATCACACTGCTATGTTAAAAACTGCATGATGACAATTGTCTAATTTTTTGACAGAAATTAATTTTTCGCGAAGTCGATAATTGTGCATTCTTTTCTATGACTTAACATCATTAACATATAGTACGATGTGAATTTCTTTTTGGTAAAAATAAAACGGAATAAAGAGTGAAAAGTAATCAGGTTACTAAATATCTGATATAAATAAAATTATTTCGTGGAACAATAATAGAAAAGCTTCTAGATATTTTCATATCAAAAAGCCAGCACATACATTTTTATTAATTAGTATAATCATTAATTTTTTTGGGATTTCAGCAACCAATACAGATTAGTTTAAGTAAATAAATTTGTATCTGATATAAAGATATGTATCCACCCTTACACCTGATACTCATAGCTATGTTGATAACGCGCTGTATCTCGTTACAAGAATGCTTTTTAATATTCATCGAGTTTTGTGGCGTGTCTAAAAATATTGTCATTAAAACATAATATACTGCTGAATATCTTGGGTAACCAAGTGGGACACCATAATGTAAGTAATAAAAATGTATTTTTTTCAAAATACTTTCATTATTGTTTCTTTGTATTTAGGGGTAAAATTCGTGGTTTTTGGATCAGTGACCTTCCTGCATAATTATAATATACACACAACTTCATATTTTCAGTTATTAACACTACTCGCCATCCTAATACAAGAAAAATAGCTGACAAAAATATTTAACTATATTTTTTGTTTAACTCTACAATATATATACAACAAAATACACTTTAAAATTCTTACACCTATAAAACCATTCAAATTTAATTATGGTTTCTTTACATTCATGTACGACACCAAGATATACTTAGTATTTATCCATTGCATCAAAACACACACATGCTTGGCAATAGCACATCAAGATTTGTTTGAAAGCATTTCAGCGGATACACAAAAGTATCATAAATAATGCAGTTGACTCTGTTATTTAATGTGTGAGCTATCACGATTAAGAGATAACCAAAACTGATTATACTTTTGAAGTGATCAATTTATGACACATACTTAGAAATATTTACATAGAAATACTTAATAATATTGTACATGTCCGTGCTGATAAATATTCTCTTTTTACATGCTACAGGAAACATTGCGGCGGTATTACATCGCAAATGTAAATATCAAACACTGGTGAAATTCCAGAGTATTTAAAGAGTTGCATGCAGATGAACAAAATACAATTCTCTAGTTACTATAAGAGTGCTGCTAATGTCTGCTTAAAAACTCACTTAACAATAGCGCAATGTATTCACAAAATACAGTTTCACATAAGTTTTACAATGATACAGAAAGATACTTAAATGGGAGAATTCTACCCAGAGATTTGTTCTTAAGAATGTAAATCTATATATCACGTTCAATACATATATATATTTCTAAATTTATACATAAAAGAAAATAAGATGTCATATACAACTGGAAAACATTTAAAATAAAATTATGTATTAAGTCATTTTTATAAATATTAATACATTTTTAATAAAAATAAAATAAGTTTAAAATATAATTAACTAAAGCTACAAATATATCACATCCACGTCAATGGAACCTTTCATTTATTTTTAGTTACTTGCTGCATTATTCTCAAATGACAATGCGAATATGTGGCGTCACTTTTAGACAAATTTTGGGCAGCAATATATAATCATGCCATTTTGTTAAATGAAAAATTTCCTCTAAGCGTTTGTAATGAAGACTACATTTATTTCTGTAAAGCAATCGTTATACTTTTTAATTTGTTAGTAAAGGAAATATTGTTCTTCTGTAGTATTCTACGAGATAATAGCATATGTTCTCCAAGTATCGGAATACAGGATCAAAATATAAAGACCCACCACTTTCAATCAAATATAGGAAACGACATCTTGGAACATCTGAAATTGTTTTCTGTAATTTTTGAAAGTCTGGAAAATTTTTGCAACCAGAACAATATTGTAATGCAGTAATAATTGTCTATGAAAATAAAACTTGATGTATTACTAAAAAAATTATATTACAATATTGTTATGTATATTCCTCACAATTTTATCATTGGTCATTTATCGCAATCTTGTAATTTTTCATCGTTAATTTCGATGTTAATTCAATATTATTGAGACTCCAAGCTATGAATGACCCTTGAGAAAAGTTGGGATTGTTTTCAACAAGCAGATTAGTGTTTTTTGTTTGAAGAGACCCGGCATAACACCAGAAACACCTTAATATAAACAACAATGAAAATAATATGTGTATAAAGAAGGATAATATGCCAAATTACAAATATTACTGCAAATACCGTTACTTTGAACTTCCTGTGCAAAATTAATTATACGCTACCGATTAAGATCTAAGGGCTCATTTATGCATTAGTTATTGTTAGATGCTGGTCAAAAAGGACTCTGAAACTCATGATTTACTGGTGGGGCCCGTTTCCACTAGGCTTGATGCACCGTTACTGATTATGAATGTAAGAGGTTGTTAGCATCTGATGTCATTTTTGATACATCGATGTACATAAAAACGCATTAAGTGTCAGCCTTTCTGTCGTCTTACGTTTTTGTAAAGTTAAAACGCTTTCTAGCATAGTGTAACTACTGAGCAGCAACTTGTTTTGCAGTAAGGAAACTCTCGATTTTTTTTTTTTGCCTACATGCCTGTTTGGAATATTTATTTCTCCGACATAACTAATATCGATCTTCCACTGCACAAGTGGTTTATGAATGTTTTCCTTTTACGTTTTGAGCACAGAATGTTGTTTAAATACTCGTATGTCATATCCAATATGTCATATGCAATTTGTAGAGACCTCAAAAATCCGCGAGTTCAATGAACTGCAGGCTAGACTCTACAGTATTATGTACACATATGCCGATATTATCTGTAAATTGGTTGTCTGCTGTCATAGTGGAAGGCGACGGTTTGGCCAGCGTTCTCCAGAAGGTATCAAACACAGTTTGGACCTATGACTAAAATTAAATAAACACACGTGTTTTGAATTCCAGCTTATGTCAAAATGAGTCCGCGAATTCTTCAGGTCTCTAGTCATTTGTTGTCTGCAACACACTATTTCAACATCAATGATCAGCATCAAGGAAAAAATTTATCTGTGTATACAAAATTAGTGTTGTGTCAGAAAATGATACTGGGTGCCTTCGGTGCAAGTACACAAAATGTTACTGCGTGAATGTCATTACTTAGGGCTGAATTATTCACACAGACCGTGTCGTATCGCTAATAATATGAACTTTGGAAAATCAGATAGATTTCAAGATTTTAAACTGGAGCCTCTTCGTATAAAGTTCCTGTATACTTTAGAGTACCTTCACTTCCACAGATCCCAAAAAAATAGATGTTTTTGATTATAAATGTAACCTCTGCCAGAAGTTGTGGCTGGCAAAATCCAAGAACTCTTGTACACAGAGATTCGGCGTTTGGTTTCAACAGACAACACTCTCCTAATCTTTGAAGTTCTTGTGATTAATGCACTTGTGTATGATCCAAAGCTCACTGTTCAATGTGTCAATTAAGATAGCTTATTTCTAGGTTGTTACGATCAGGGATGAGTATTTATCCTTCGGGACATATATTCTTATGGTATCATAAAAATAGATAGCTAATAAACGAGTGAACACATATAATGAAAATTAAGTTATTGACGTAAAAATACGCCCCCAAATTATTATACTGTTGAAAATTTCGGACAGGCTTTATAAGGAGAAATATTAAAATCAGGAATAATAGGAATACTTAACAAAAAGGTCTGAAACATCTCTGAAAGGGCAGTTGTAAATCATTTTCTAACTATTATTTACCAGAATTATTATATAAGCGTGATCACAAATCTTAACATCGTAAACCAGGAATAAGAACAGATTATTAATTCAAAGAGTTTTACAAATAGACTTAATAATACGTAGTTCGGTTATTGTCACTAATAATTATAAAAAAATACAAATAAAAAGTGGCATGCAGGCCAAAATATAATCTTAATTTCAGGTACACATGCCCATACATCTCATAAAACAGACTAAAAAAATTTTTCTTCGCAGGTTGGTGAGCAGTATATGAATGTTGTCGCATAGTTTGTAAGGCAAATATCAAGTTAATTTATTCCACGATCAGCACACACACAAAATCGCTACAGGGAAGCCACGATTTTTTATTCCTAATGTCAGCTAGGAAGCATTATTTGAACGGTACGAAAGTCAAAAGTATGCATACAATTAAAATAAATAAACTGCTTTTTATAAAAATCGTTATAGTTTTCCAGTTTGCATCACTTACCTATCCCAGTGCTCAGCATAAGGGAAGCTGCACTAGAAAGAGGGCATGCAGATGAACTGCTTCTTAAATATTGTGTTGTGTTGACGGAAGCCCAAATGAAGTTCACTAATAATCCCTTTATTTTCCTCAGTGTTATTTTAGGCATTGCTTCGTTTAGTAATGCATACCAAAAAATCATTATGACATTGTTTTTATGCTTGAATGTTATTACACAAAAGTATCGTGGCGTAATTTTTAGCCTTCATAGAACTATTTCCAGAAAAAACTTGCTCTTCATGTAAGTGTTTTGACATGCAATTACTTTCTACTGACCTTGAAAAAAAATACCTTTAAGCTTACCTATTTTTAATAGATATTTAACTCAGTTTTATTATTTCGTGGAGTAATCAAACATTTTGAAATTTATATTTTCTCAATCATCTGTAGTTAAAGTGTTTTTCCCATCTTTATTATTACTAGAATGTTACATTTCTGACATTCTTGTGTGTGTTTGTGTATGTATGCATAAGTGTGAAAATTTCAGTTTCAAAAATAAAAACAAATATAATTGAAATAATTTCGAAACATTGTTTAAATTCTAATATAAAATAATAAATATATAGCAAACAGATTAGCAAATTCTTTTAGCCTGGTCTCACTCCGTTCTTCATCAGTTTGTTATTATTATTATTGTTGGTATTATTAAATAAATTTTGTACAAACCGAAATATTATTTTGATAGTTAATAAATAAATAAACAACAAATTTTAAAATTATAAGTCCTAATTTACTGACGTTTAACACAAGGTCACTAGTTTGGAAAGATTGGGTTAATTTCTTAAATTTATAACATCAAATTCACGAAAACCTTTAACTACTTGGTTCAGACGTAGCGCTTAACATTTAATTTTATGCATTTGAATACTGCATGAATATTTATATTATAAATATTCCTCTAGGAAAAGTTGAACAACAACTCTTAAATTATTAAATGATAGCAAACTCAAGCAAAATATGTTCGTGATTATCTTCTTATTCAGTGATATTAATTTCTCAGATTATTTCCATAAGATTGTCATGCTTGGGTATTTACAGATAAACTTTGAATTGTGGTTGTTCCTTGATTAACTCGAGAGTTAACAACGAAATGTTAGGATGTTGGGGTGTTCGTCAGAATAACATTTCCCAAGTATGCTGTAGAACTATTTTATCATTAGTCGCGTGGAAATTATTAATTGATGTGTTTTAGATTTATTATGAATACTCATTAAATTAAGAGGCTTCAAACAAGGAATCCAGAAAAAATAACGTACGATTTTAAATAGAAAACGTACGTCTCTCAACTTCATTTGCAAATATGTTGCCACGGCGTTATTCCTGATCATAGGTGAATCAGTTTTGTGAAAGATGACTGGGTAACAGCTAAAAATGCCCTAGTGGTGATACATAAAGTATTATTAATTTGTTTAACTTCATTTTATCCTATTTCCTTTAAGATCCAGTCTCAAATTAATGATTTGCTGCCTTTATTAATTACTGAACACTTTTGTTATAATTTCTGCATTGATATTTTTGACATTGTATTTAAAATTCTTTAAGATAGTTTTCACATATCCCTGCTCGTAATAACAAAGATAAAATTAATTGTTATCTTAATACATTCATATGCGCCAATATTTAATCATTTTAACTTAAAAATTAACAATTTATATTTCTGTTAACAGTTATAGTGTATTTGGGTACCACTATTAATACTGTATCAACACAAATTGTATTACATATCAATTTAAATAATAAAAAAAATTTCAAAGCCATTTTCATGAAATTACTTACTAAACATGTAAATTTACGTTAAGAAAAGACAGAGTTATCGAAGCATACATTTTCCGTTATTTTAAAGTTCATAAATATTTTGGAAAACATAAAGTTTTGATATTCTGCTATACGAATTAAATGAGTCAAATATTAATCACGGCTATTTTAAATTTCACATTTACAAAGTAAAACATAAATTCTTGACAATAAAACAAATCAGACTATTTATAGTAGGTAAACACCCACATACAAGAGATGCATGCTTATATTTCTGACCAAAATGTTTCTCAAGTCGAACAAAATACATTTTAAATTATAGGCATGACACATCAGACGCTAATATAGACATTTATATTTCAACAATATAATTGACCAACTTATGTACATCAGAAAATCTTAAGACTTTTAATTACACAAATGTACATCTTTACAAGATAAACTTAACTTTATCAGTTGGGTAATTATTAGTGGAAACAATTTCCATATTTCACTTCATCAAGTTGTCATTTGCGCTGTCAGATCAATTTAAGTTGTTTACATTATAATGACTTTCAATGTGCTAAAATTTGGTATTTTCTCCCCTTTAATTTATTACATATTTATTTTCAAGTTTAAAATTATTCTGAGAGAGTAAACGGAATTACAGTTATAGGAACTTATATTAAGTATATTAGTACGTTGGAGTAGATTCAAGCGATAACGTAATATTTTTGCTTTCTTCGGTTTTTCTAAGAAACGTTTCTATGTATAGACTGATGTTTTATATTCCATTATTCGCATATTTTGACTCTTAAGTTATTTCAATAACTTCAAATGCAGTTCTCTCTTATTATGGAAGTCCTTTTAAAGAGATTCCGTTTCTTAAATTTGTAGTAGATATCATTTTAATGAGGATAACATAGGAGCTGTATTTTTTCCCTCCATTTCTCTTAAATAAAAACAGTGTAACGTCAATTTTAATTCAATAATATTTTATCATTTTCTATATTAAAAAGTGGATGATTTTTTAAAACAAAATTATAGTTGATAAATTGACAAAGTGAGAATTTTCACCGATAAAGCAAGCCATCTGATGGCCAACTACTGAACTAATGTGTAGCAGCATATCGATATAAAGTTCACTGATCTGAGGGTTCACGTAGTTTTTTTTGTAAAACATGCAATTTTCTTGACAATGATTGTGTTGTCATCAAAATGGACAATGTCAGTTTTATCAAAGAGAAAACATAGCTCGCCCATATCTGGGGCAAACCATGCAAAGATCCTAACTTCTTCTAATTAATTTTACGAAAACAAAGTTTATCATTATAACGGTAAACTTTGGCCAAGACACGGAGAAACAATCCTTAAGTGGTCTATCAACACTGAAGTATTTATATCTGCAATATTACAGCAATATTAACTCAAAAAAGACTTTCCGTTACCACGCATGCGGGCTGGTGATGTATTTTTATCCCGTCAACTGCAGTAGTTTTTTTTTTCCTGTAGTATGAGCAACTATATTAGTAACGCATGTGTATGATGAGGTTACAAGGAACAAAGTGTCATTTTATGTTGTCTCACTGTTCTTGAATTACTTTAACAGTGAGAATACTTATAAGGTGCATTCCAGCCGTATTTCGTAAGGAAAAGACGTCCACCGATGAAGCTCATAGACGTAGGTTTGATAAGTGGCTTGGTAAGATGTCGCCAGGAGGCGTGCTTTCCGCAGCGCTAAACACAGCGCGTGTCGAGCCAACGAGCTAAAGATACATGGACCAAAAATAGTTATCATCTCAGATAACAGCAATTATTATTATAATTTTTAACTTGTTTAGGAGTAAAGATTATGTAATTTAATAAAAAAAAATTTATACAATGTAGTGTAACGTTATGGAATTCTTTCCTTCTTTCCGTGACTTTCTTTCATTCGTATTTTTTATCTATAGCTGTAGAAAGCTAAACATTTACTTTACACTTAGCGCATTGAAAGTCTTCGATGAAGACCGTCGAATTCCAACACTAAGCCACAAATTTCTTACAGAAAAACTCTTAACCATTCAATGGCGATAAATAAAAACTATCCAGCCCATCTACATTACATTGTGATAGGTTAGAAACCTTTGAAATACTAAAATGACATAACGCCTATTGCAGGTAAGTAGTCAAGTTGATAACAAGAAGTTGATAACATAAAAAATTAGCCTATTTTCTTCTACATATGTATGCGAGTAAATATGATGACCTTGGCACTATAAGGAACCTGTGTTTAAAAATAANGCCTATTTTCTTCTACATATGTATGCGAGTAAATATGATGACCTTGGCACTATAAGGAACCTGTGTTTAAAAATAATTTTTGGGGTCATTCTGAAAATAAATATCTAACCCATTGAAAACATATCAATTTCCATTGCCTACCGTTGTATTAATAGTTTGCCAAAATTTTGTGACAATCGGTTGATTATTTCCCGAGATGGGGCAAGAAAGTGGAGCTATCTTACAAAACGTTAAAAAAGAGAGGGTCTGTGTTGAAAAATTTTATAGTTTGAATTTAGACTTCTATCAGTTAAACTTAGTTCATGGTTTAAGAGATATTGTACAGTAATCAGAAATTAGCATATGACCACTACTATAAAAATCATCGTCTCACTCACTTTAAACGTCAGTTTATATGGAGCACCGTAGTATTTCTGGTATGTAAAATTTGGTAGGAGTCGGTTAAAATTTTTAGTATATACGATACAAAAAATAAATTTTTTTATGTGACTCCATCTTTAAAAAATTGGTGGATAAAAGAGGCTATGCATTGGCACGTTAAGCGATAGTAGTTGATACTTTGAGCATACAAAGTTTGGTCAAAATTTGTTAAACTGTATGGTGTATGTTTCAAATTAACCAAACATATTTATATGACCACCATGTTGGAAAAAACTGCCTGATCCATTTAAGTTGTGTATCGTAACATATCCTCTCACGGCGTTAGTTACCTGCAAAATTTGGTGGTAACCTATTGGGTAGTTTCCGAGATAATGTAAACGCAAAATGTTCTCATTTTACGCTTATTTATGAAATGGCGAACCAATAACAATATCCCTTCCTAAATTACNTGTAAACGCAAAATGTTCTCATTTTACGCTTATTTATGAAATGGCGAACCAATAACAATATCCCTTCCTAAATTACATATTGATATTTTGTACTGTAACAATAGGAAATTTAGTTTGAATTGGTTAAATGATTCCCGGGATATGAAATGGCGGCCTAGATCTCAAAGTGACCGCTTTTTTGAAACAAATTAAATGACATGGTAGAAAACTTTAGATATCAAATGTCCTTACTAAGTTCTAAATGTGTACCGAGTTTCGTGAAATTCGGTTCGCGGGTTAAAATGTTATAAGGAGGATGCATACACGCAGGCATTCAAATAATTGCATATGCCTACCTCTCACAAGAAAGTAGGCTAAAAATGGCCGAGTTCAGATACAAAACCAACCGCGAAAGTGGCAGGTAGCATGCTCAACGAGATCGTCAATGTTCTTATATACGTTCATTATTAAATATTTTAAAATGCACACTTTTATTTTAAAATCGGGAGCATTAATACGTTTTATTACTAGAATGTTTAATGAACCACCACAAAAAAAAGCCAAATAGATATATTCAGTTAAAAACTAAAATTGTTTCACAAGAACCAACATTTGATACACATTTTGAAAGAGTCCACCATAACACTATTATATAAACGGATCAAAAATAATCTTTTGGGAAACAAATTTTCCTATTGTGGATATTGTGTGTATATTACGCTTATAAGATATATTAACAAATTGATATCAACGTATTATTTATTATTGTATAACGATTTCCCATGACCTATTCCTGTTAAGT
Organism: Clitarchus hookeri; assembly: GCA_002778355.1. Taxonomy (NCBI): domain Eukaryota; kingdom Metazoa; phylum Arthropoda; class Insecta; order Phasmatodea; family Phasmatidae; genus Clitarchus; species Clitarchus hookeri. The sequence continues at coordinate 24,639 of NQII01000215.1, forward strand.
ATTCATAAATAAATTTTTTTTTGATAAGCCATAAAAAATACATATTATCAAAGAAAAATATTTTAGTAATGTTCAAAACCCTTAAACAATAAAAACGTTATTTCATTACGAATTTATTTCTTTTTTTACCATTTAAATAATTTACAAGATACTGACTAAAAAATCTTACGCATGATACATATTCTAAATATTTTGTCAATGTCTTGCGGTTGTTATTAATTAAAATTTTATTTTGGTCGAAACTGGTTGACAACGGTGCTTTATCTGGCACGGAATGAACGTATAATATTGTAAATCGAACAAACCGTAGGCCAGCTCAGTTTTATATAAAGTTGCCGTTTACTTTAATCGTTTGTTACTTTTGAAAAGATCAATTGATTGTGACAAAACTTTATTACGTTCGCTAAGTTTGTAAAACATTTAAATTTGAATTGTTCTTAGCCATTAATAGAATTTATAAAAACACAATTGAATTTCTCGGAAAATTTATTAACCAAAACTTTTTATTTGAGTCGTCACTTCCGAATAACACATGTGAAATGGAGAACTCTGCATCCAAGCTGTTGGAGGACGAAAGTGTGGTTTNAAACACAATTGAATTTCTCGGAAAATTTATTAACCAAAACTTTTTATATGAGTCGTCACTTCCGAATAACACATGTGAAATGGAGAACTCTGCATCCAAGCTGTTGGAGGACGAAAGTGTGGTTTCAAAACCTTAGCAAGACACAAATATGTATGCTTTTTCAGCTATCACTTTATATTAGTTTTTTTTAAGACGTCCTCTAATTAAATTCACAGCGTAATAGCCATAATGGTAAAAAACAATTGCAAAACAAAAACTTTGCCAAATTATGCTACAAAAATATTTACTTATTTTCATATATTACAACTTTTAAGATTAATAATTGGTCTTTTCACTAGAACATTTAAGAACAGTTAGTATTACTGAACATTTCTGTTTAACCTAATGTAGTAAAATAGAGTATTAAAACATTTTTCTGGGTTTTGTTGAGTCATGTGAAGCATGGTTAACACGTTCGCAACCTATATTGATATTTAAACACATATTAAGTTCGAAGGACATCTCTACAACACTTGAGCTGCGAGCACCCAAAATACCGGCTTAAAATTACGATTAATCACACAGGTATATAAATAATATCTTTAATTTTTTAACGTATTTTGTCTAAATATGAAAGATTATTGTATTTAATTTGTAGGTTGTTTTTGGTTTTATTTTTATTGAGACAATGATATATGGTATCTGTGTAATAATCGGTAAAATAATGATTTCTAAATAAGATACAATTTCAAAGTTACAACATAACCAACAAGTGTTTTACTAATTCCTCAGCAGAAAAAAATTCAATTTATTATTATTTGGCATCTAAAACACTAATAGTACTTTTTTCTCAGGTTGGCCAGTCGTTTGAGAAAACGCGTGGTCATGGTCTTACAATATTTTCAATTGAAATTATTGGTTTTGTTTACTTAGATCACTGATGAAAGTCCTATCAACCTGCGCCAGTAAATAACACTTTATCCTTGATTTTATTTCGTATAACTATGTTAATGTATAGCAATACTAGATTATTCGGTTTCTTCCTTATTTGCTATTTAAAGGGGAAAATTTTCGAAAATACAGCCGTAGTCATTTAGATGTTTACTTATCCTGCAGTAGCCTACGAATATAATATCTGAGCTATTTACGTATTTTAATGCTTTTATCAACGTAATATAAAATTTAAAACCAGGTACGTGTTATGTTAACACAGCTATAACTTGATAGTTTACATATTGTTACATGTATACATCACGGCAAGGTAAATAAAGAGCGAATGGACTGAAGTATTTCTGAAATTTTCCTTCTGAAAAAACTATATTTACAATAAAGTGAACCTCAAAAATTTATTTTTAGAATATACGCATAATTTCTGTGAATATGTAAATACACTTAATTATTTATCACTTAGCTTTAATTTTACAAGTGAAAAAGTCAATGATGAAACATTTTGAACTTATTTGTCGTCCAGTTTATCACTCAGTCATTTTAAATTTCTGTTTAGTCCAGTCTATGTGAAAAACGTTAATAATACTTTAGTATTTGATTATATGTTCTGGGATGGGTACATGAAAACTCATTATAATGCATGAATAACGATGAACCATTTCCCTAGCAGTCTGTAGATTAATGTTTGTTAGTTTTCTTGGAGTTTTCACGACGTTCTAAAATGTTTGCAATCCTCATTATGGCCTAGTACCTAAATTGGCCTACTGGATAGTTATTGATAATGATTACATGAATAAAAAATATCGTTTCACCAGCACGTTCGGGAAGAGTATGGGGCAGCATGTCGGTTTTTCCAGTTACGCAGTATCTATGAGCGTTTGGAGAGGATATCTAGTGTGGTTTATTGTTGTCATTAGTTTTTATGCCATCATTGCCTCCTGTTGAGTTTATTGAGATAATATTTACGAAACATATGATATTTGAATTACTTACGTTTTTATTTAACATCTTATAGGGTTTAGTTTGATGTAGTTCAAGAACACGTCCTAAAAAAAATTAAGTGCAATTTTTTATATCGTAATATTTTTGTCAAGAAGTGAGGAAACGACGTGTCCTATGACGGCCACGGGATTTCAGAATTTCAAAACATAACTGCGACGGCCTCCAAATAATTGCAACACCATTCGACTTCACAGTGTAATCCATCGCAGTTACGGCCATAATTTTCATGATAGTCACAGTTAGCAACACAGTCTGTATCATCAGGAGTGTAGATTCTCATACACTCCGGAGTGCACAGTTTGTCTCCAGAGGATACAGACGCAACTGAAGATATCATTATTCATTCAGACAGTTGTAACGATGATGCTCAAGACTTTTGATTTCCTACTATTTCCGAAGGTAAAAATTGTTTCATTATCAAAGGGAAAAAATGGTATTAAGAGCAAAATCGTTGTGCTGAAGAAGGCGTTGATTGTTATAAATGACCTAATTCTCGGCATTGTAGGCATCCAACGAAACATCAGTCAAGTACTTGCGATTGTGCATCAGTTGTGGGCAACATCTAAATTAAGTGTGTGCAATTGACGAAAAAAGACAAATATTATTTTGTACGACCATTCTGTGAAAACTGAGGGTAAAAAAATGGTATATGCTTTATTATTTACTTGAAAAATTTTATAGGCCATACTGAGTACAATGGCACTTTTAATACAGTGTAATACAATGTGAAAACATTTTAATTTTTACTGGAAAATTGTTTGTATTTTTACAAAAGCTTGTAGCAGTACAAATATTTATCTTATAAAACTACTCGTGTGTAAAACTACAAAGACCGTGATTTTAATAGACCTTAACAAATGTTTTTACAATATTGGCCCCTATCCACGAGCTTCAGCAAAATGGCGCACACTCAACAACGTAAAACAGTATAATGCTTTTCGCGTGAAAACTATGGGTGATGTAAAGTATAAATACGTTCAAAAATAACGTAAAACACTTAAAAAAAACTCAAATAATCATAATAAAATGACTATTTCGATAAAATGTAACCGTATTACTTATTAACTGTGAATTTTTCCTAATTACACAGAACTCTTAAAATTAAATAAATGTTTTATTCTTAATCAAATAACTTCCTTAATAGTTCGAAGGTATTTCCAGGAATATTTACTATAAAAATAAGTATAAAGCTAGTAAGTCAAGTTGACCTTAAGGATACGGTTGCAGGTTAATAATGCAAGGGGTGTAGGTTCTTATCCCCGTACTGACCAAGTATAATCGTTCTTGTTCATAAATTACGTTTTGAAATATTGTTTTTGTTATTTGCGGTTATTAATTTATCACGTTTGTTTTCTAAAAGAAAAAAAATTACGTTATGTACATATCTCAATGATGTAAGTTCCAATACAAGGCTATAATTTGTAATATTACAAATGTATGCATCGTAGGTTTTACAAGAAAATTGTGTGTAGTTATACAAAGGATTTTCTTTGCAACTGGGTTTCCAAGGATTTTACTTGTAAAAGTTCACAAAAAAATTTACAGTGTATATTCCATAATCTTTAATATTCTGGCAATATTTATATTACACGTATAAGATTTATCAATTTCAGTCCCAGTTGTTGTAAGGTTACCTTATGAAATATAAATTAAACCTTCGATTACTTGAAACTTAGCTACGGCAATTCTTATCATTTGAAATATAATCATCACATTTTTAACACTTGCAAATACTTTTCTTGAATAAGCATGCGTTAAAAATTAACCAAATATATACATATAACTTATTACGTAGTGAAGAAAACATTTCACTAATGGATATTAATTTACTTGTATTTATATATTTAAAAAATAACTGACACAAGCACACAGTAACGGAATAAATATCAAACATAAGTCAAGTTGCTAATAAAATTTTAATTGGCTCTAATAAAATGAAACACAGTTTACACAACATTTTTAAATGTATTATTTTAAAGTTACTGGTATTAACATATAGCTTTGGCACTGGTATTTTCACCACAGTTATTTATAAGGAATTGACTATAAATTTGTTGAAATGAAAATATTTACAAGATTTAACGATCTTTTAAGCATCGGTAACTATATAGTTCTGTTGAAAGAAGACATTTGCCTCAAAGTTTCTAAAATTAAAGGAGACTGAAAGTTATGAAATACGTATTTAGTTGCAGACTTTTCCCTCTAGGTAATAATTTTTAAGATACACTTAATGCTGTAAAATGTTGCCGAGGTTTATAAGGTCATAAAATGGGTTATAAAATTTTATGTACAATCACCACATTTCCTTGTTTTTTCTAGATAATTTTGTAATGCCTATGGGTAGCTCATAATTTACTTTCTCGTCCCTGGACGTTTACTCATTGTAGTTAAGATAAATGTGTTAAACTTTGTGCCGAAATCGCACTTACGCAATATAATTTAAAAATGATTATGCTTCATGAGGAGTGGAAGAATGAAGACCATAAAAATAGCATTTATCAGTAATATAATGAAAGTAATATAAATACATATACGTGGCTTTAACTCTGCTTTATTGTAATCAGAAAATAAAGTACTAAAACGCATATTTTATAAATAACCGCATGTCATGTTGCAGAATCTATGATAACTTGATAAAATGAATAAGGTAAGAACAATTTAATGGGACGCTTTTCTAGGTATGGAAAATATTACGTTATAATATTTACTATTATAGTGATAAACATGCATAACGGATTTTTTATATCATATGATAAAATATATGGATAATACTACACTTAGTTAAAAGTCAGTTTTTCATCTCTTCTTCAATGAAAACAATGACACAGGTATTTTGTTTATCAGCTAAACAATAGGAATAATGCAACAAATTTTGTCCAGAGAAACGTGAACAAATTTTATGTGATCTAACATCTTAAACATTTTATATCAGACATATTATTTCAACATATATTGTTACACTAACGTTAATAAACATGCACTTACAATATTACCAAACAGCTGTTTTAGTTTGATCGGTTTTAAACTGGTTATATCGGTGTAAAATCACTATTCTGGTTAAAACATATAATTTCGATGATGTCATAAACAGTTGTCTTATTTTCGGAGCCATCCTGAACAACACTTTCAACTTGATCAGTTTAAGTTGTTTTCTTCAAAAGGTGTACAAATACCATCTTAATTTTTCAGATGTTTTGCTCTTTTTTTTTGTTACAAGAATAGTCTTTTTCATAAAAGCAAACCCTTCTCAAATGTACCCATACTAACTCAAATTTATTTATTTTTCAAAACATTACAGTTGTGATGAACTATTTTAGTATATAATGTTTACAATTAAATATATAAACTACTTCAAATTACGAAAGACATGCCTTACTGCCTGAAATATATAATAAAATAATAAACCATAAATTCAAAATATTCAGACATGGTGAAGAACATTTTCGCATATATTGAATAATGCAGATTTACTTTCTTAGGTAGAGAAGAAAAATTATTATCTGTTGTAGGCCTAGGTAATTCACTTTTAAAATTCCACGCACTTATTAAAAATAACTCTATCCACAGAATCCTCCATTACAAAACATGTTCGAAAATAAGGTTTGTTCTTTTTGAAGGCTTTGATAGGAGCGCATTCATTTTCACTTTGTATTATTTAGGATTTACTTTATATCGTGAATGTAAAAAGCCTTTTACACAATAACTAAGAAATTGGTAAAAGTATTTTTGAAACCAAAATGTTACCTGGTTTGAAAGACCATACATGTTTGTATCAACATTACAAATGTTTCCTGTAAGAAACTAATTACCTCACATTTAATGCTTTTTTTGGTAACTGAGTTTTGTTAAATGAATTATCTCTATGTAAAAACATATTTAATAATAAACTTATGTTTTTATCATTCATCCCTACGTGTAGTAGGGAAAATTTATGAATCTCACAATTTAAAAATATCCGTTACAGATGTTTTAAAATAAGAACCAATCAATTTAATGTTTCAAAATCCTTCGCAAACCTTAATAATAATAATAACATAATGATTTTTGAATAAACAGTTTTTTGAAAAATTTATTTCGTAAAAAATTTACCAGTCTATTTATATTAAGTGCTAATCTCTCTTATGTATGCATTTACATGCAATCAGCTTTCAATCCGTTAGAGTAAATTGTTAAAATAAATTCAGTCTTAGCCGGTGAGAGTTGTTTGCACATAGGCATAATTTTTTCCATGATTTATTGTTGACGGATTTAAGTGTCTGGTGATCACACATAAACTACGTGAGGTGAGTTCTTTAGTATTCCATTAGCAGTAGAAGTGGGGTTGTACATGTTCATATTCCTTGAGTCAGGTATTCCATTTTCTCCCTCCAGACTTTCCCATGTAGCTACTGGACGTTGGATATGCACATCTTGGTTAATAGAGTCTTTGTGCTTTGGTTCTTCCTCATCCGTACTTTCGACATTAGAGTGTTTAGCAACAAACATCAATAACGTCCCGTTTTGTTGGTGGTTACGGCAAAGATGTTGGTGGTGGTTGTGATGATGATGACTATGAAAACTACGGGTAGGAATTTCGGTGTCCATGTCTTCAGGCTGGTTTTTTCTCTTCTTGCACCATCCACCATTTCCCAAAAAATACATTACTGTACATGCAATACTCATTAAGGAAAACACTACAACCGTTGTAACAACAATTATCGCAAGCCAAGTAGCGTCGCATCGCACTTCTGACTCTGGAACATCCACCATGAGCATACTTCCTCCAGTATATGGATTTTTACACCTGATTTGATCTATATCAAGATGTGGCAAAATGTCGGGAGAAGAAGTGGGGCTTGCAGTCACATTCTTCAACATAATACCTTTCTGTTTTCGTGCCAGCAGCCACAGCCAAAGCATTGAACAATTGCAACGGAGGGGATTGTCACCAAGATATAAATAATGAAGCTGATCTAACGGAAAATGTGAAGCGTCTAATGAAGTTAACGAAGCCCCACGAACTGACAAGTGAGTCAAGAGTGGATTGCCATGAAAAAGTCTTGTCGGCAAAGTCTCTAGGTTAATATTTCCATCCATCACCACAGTTTCCAGCTTAATGTTATCAACAAATGCCCTCGCATCTACACGTTTCAAAAACACCATTTCACACATCCACAGAGCTCTTAGATCAAAAAGGTTTTGGAAAACAACAGGTCCGATGACTGTGAATTTATTTCCACTTATATCCAACTCTTGTAAATTTGGTACTTTGGACAACTGCTGTGTTGGAACTGAAGAAATGTTGTTATTGCTCAAGTTAAGACACTCCAACTTTTGTATCCCTTCAAAAGCTGACAAATGAATTTCTGATATAACATTATACTGGAGAGTAAGTACTTTTAATTCGCGAAGTGTCGGGAACGAGTCATCTCGTATAGTCTCTATCAAATTTTCACCAATTTTCAACGTGTGGAGTGAATGCAAATTTCGAAGAACATGAGTTGGGACGCCAAGAAGTTGATTACCGTCCAGATTTAGTGTATGAAGTTTCTTCAGTGTATCAAAAACACCTACACTTATTGCAGTTATATGGTTGTTTGACAAATTTAAATGCGTCAATTCAAGTAAATATGAAAGAATGCTGCCTCCAACATGTTCTATCACATTGTTACTTAGGTCTAAAATCTGCAGTGAATTCAGTCCTCGAAATATGTCTCTATCCAAAGCAGAAATGTTGTTGTCACTTACATTAAGGTTCTCTAGTTTGGCTTGAAGTACAAAGTTCTGAGCACCAAGAGTTGTAATTTTATTACATGAAATGTCTAATTCTCTCAAATTAGCATAAAATCCAAGCGTGTAATGAACACTAGAGATTTTATTATTTCTTAGGTTAATGATTTTCAGATCAGGGTTAAGCTGTATTGGTACAACCTCTAAGCCTGCCTTTTCACAGGAAGCGTTCAGCATTACATCGTCACAAAAACATCTACTTGGACACACAGCAATACACCTGTGGCACATAAGAAAAAGTAACAACCATAATAGAGTCATCTCAAGTTTGTCACGCTTTACTCTGATATTTCCTAAATCACTTACTGATAAAGTACTTCGAATATTTTAATTCACTGATATTTTCATAAGGGTAAATATTTGAGCTGTTACGCTGATGGGTAGTGTTGGTGATGGTCACGTATATTTGTGTTGCTAGTTGTGTTGAAATTTGAGGCATATTGACTTCAATGACAGATCGGCCTTCATTTATGGAGGGGCCAACCTCGGAGAAAGCCAATGACTCAGGTTACTCTCTGCAGCTCACGCCTATGGCCGCAGACATCTGAAAGTAAAACAGATTTCGTTAAATTCTTTCAAAAATGTGAAAACATTAAAAAAAATAATAATAAATAAAAAAGAACTAAGATCATATTTATTAGCCTAAAATACGTGGAAGTAAACATCAATAATTTTAATTTATGTTCGAAAGGGGGAATACCCTTCCCGCCAAAACACATCCAAACAACTATAATGAAAACATGCCAAAATTGATTTCAAATATCAAATTATATTAAATTGCCTTATTATTGTTTTTATGAAATGCTGTAAAAATAAGGATAAGAAATTCCATCACATTCGTCCCCTTCTTAATATATTGGCTAAGCGATAAAGATTTTGTTTAATAAAATTGTTTTAAATGTTTTAAAACTGTAATTTTTTGAATTATTCGCCTGTTTTAAGTTATACTTAATTGAAAACAAAATACATACACACTTAATAAATTACTAATTGCAAAGTTGAGTAGATTATTAAAAGGTACTCTGAACATTAATGAGAACATAAACATTGACATAGTACAACTTAAATGCTCATAACTGTACGTATTTTTAGCCTACTTTCAGAAAGAAATAAAGGCTTATGTGAGCACTTTCCTGCCTTTGTACAAGTGTTTGTCTGTGTGTGTGTTCCCCTTTCAAATTTTTTAACGCATCAACCAAATTTCAACAAACTCGGTACACATATAGTACTTAGTAAGGACACCTGACTTGTACAGTTTTACATCATGCCATGCACTTACTTTCAAAATAGCGTCCATTCAAATTGTATGGTTGTATGTCATAACTCGGGAACCGTTCTACCGATTTAAACCAAATTTGATATGTTGACAGCGCATCATGTAAACAATTAATAAATAAATGGATGTTGTTGGTCCGCCATGACTTCATGAAAAATATTAAGTTTTTTAATTTGTATCTAGAAAACTACCTGACCAAACCTCGCCAAATATAGCATATAGGTAATATTATAGTACGCCAATTAAAAATATGCAACTAAAATTGCTGAGGCACTAATTTCAAAATGGCGACTAAACAAGTACTCTAGGTTTATTTGGTTTAACTACCATACTGTACAACCAATCTCGACCAAATTTTGTATACTGACAGTATTCATTAGAACCATCAGTTATGCGTACATAGATTCTCTTATGCAAACCTTTATGCAAAATAGTGCCAGGTGAGAAAATTCACATTTTTGCCATATTTCCAGAACAATTAAATTTCTACCAAATGTTGCACGCCGTTAGTGGTACAGAAGACCATAGAGTGTTACATGATTAAAGTGGAGTATATCATTGATTTTCAAAATGGCGAAAATATAAATGCATTAATATATTTGGTGTATCTAATTCTAAATTTGGCCAAATTTAACGAAAAATTTTATTCTGATAGTATGTATTACACGAATCATATAAAGAACCATTTTTAAAGCAATTTTGTAAAAGAGCGCCACTTAAGAAAATAGGTTTTTATGCCATATCTCTAGGACAAATCAACCGATTTCCATACAAGTAGCGCTGCAGTAGGGCATGTAAACTGACGTGTTTTAAGTGGCTAGACATTTATTTTCAAAATAATGGCAATGTAAATATTTAGGTAAGTAAACGCTATCATTCAAAACATTAGACTGATTACATCTGAAGTTGATGCTCCAAACCCTTCTCCCGTGATGCTGTTGATTGCACGCTACCTTACTTTTAACGACGTTTTCTGGGTTCGAGTACCGGGTAAAGCACGTGTGTATTTTTAATTGTCTCTGTACTATTTGATGTGTTTCTGGTTTAATCTCTTAATGATATTGCTTCCAACGAGACGTCCAGTCAAACATTCCATCTAAAATTTTAAGGACTTCATAAAAAATGTTTTGCACCCATGTAGATGAAAGTAGGCTCATTAGTTATATCAGTAACTCCATTATAATTAACAATTGAACAACTGAAAATAAAAATGAATTTAACTGTTTAGTAAAAAAATAGCTTACGTACACATAAAGTGACAAACAATTAAACTAAATTGTTTTAAAAGAAGTTTCTCTATTTTTGAAATAGAGTGCACAAAATCTAATATTATATATGGTCAGTACAAAAGCCATGTAAGTGTAAACATTTGCAATGTTTATTTTATAAATATTTAAAAATGATTTCATATTAAAGATTTTTTAACAATATCAAATTAAGAATATATGTTGAAATTAACATACTTTGATTGAACATCCTGTGCAGCAACAAAAAAAATTCCGCTTCACAACAAAAATAGTATTTGCCAGAAATAGATATGATTCAAAAAACAACAACGCAAAAACCAAAATTCAAAATTTTTTAAATTACATAGAAATATTTCAAAACCATTAAAACACAAGAATAAGGAAAAACATTTACACATCATTAAAACTATTTTTTTTTAGGACACTCGCATTGATGCCTAAGTAATAAATATTGACGAAAAAGTTTTAACGCAACGTTAAAATAGAACCGAATAATTTACTTTATCCAACTAATGGGGAAAAGTATTATTGCATTTTATTTTAAGGAATACATTTTAAAATAAAATGGCAAACTTTGTGTTATAAATTTTTGAAACGCCAGCTTGAGGTAATTTGGTATCTGGTTCTGAATTCTAGCTTAGGCACTGCTGTCACGGCCGTTTTAAAGAAACTTCAATTAAGATAATTGTGTAAGCCTCCTACTGCCATGAATCAGATGAATTACAAATCATAACCAAACACATTAAATTACTTATTTTCAAGTATGTGATAATAAATCCGAAATCGGCGATAAATTACACTAGAAATGTTGGTTGATAAGGATATAAAAATAGAAAGTTTTTCCCACACTTCAATCTAAAGATATTTCCGTTAAAATATTCAAAATGATCATCTTCCGATATGCAAGAATGTCAACTGGTTATGGTATAATTTTATTTTTACGTACAAACTTTATAAATAAATTATTTCATGAACGAAAACGAAACCCATATTTTACTTTCTTCTTTGCTAAAATAAATCCAGTGTCGTCGATTCCTTCTATGCCATTATGAAGCCAAGGAAGTTTTTAAAATAAACATGAAGTTATAACATACATATATATATATATATATAAATCTCTATGAATAGTGTTACAGTTAAAGTATTATACATTAATACCAAACATTAAAGTTATGAGCATTAGAAAATAAATAAATAAAAATATTTATGTTCTCATACACATATTAGTTTCAATTATATAGCATGAGCAGCGCTACACAAACGGTCTTGAAATGAAAAACGAAAAAAAAAAAAATCATTCTGATCATTAAAATGCGGTTAAGAAAAGCTTTAAAGCTCGCTGATCACGGCGAGACAAGTGAAAGTGCTGCGCTTTCGTCCTGTGGTGTGCCCTGGTTATTCGTAGGTTCTTGACAACCGTGTTACCAAATGCTACTTTCTTTCGTTTCTCGAAGTAAATTAATGACACAATTAGAAAACTATTGAGAGATAGTAAGGTGTAAGATGAAGCACGAACTACGTTGATTGATTCAATAGCAGAATTAATAAAAATCTCTTCGTAATCGTTTTTTTTTTTTTCAAATATATCAGTAAAATATATTTCTCAATATGAAAGTTTATTCCTGATACTATAATGAACCCTGTAATTTCATGCTGTGTGTTCCCATGTGTTCTAAGGTGTATGCATTGTATTAATTTATTATCATTACTCTGCATTGAATTACTTGTATGTATATAAATGTTTTTTTTGGCAAGTTATTTTGCATTTAAATGCTAAGAAGAACAATAATAAATTAAATAAAATTTTCAAATGACTTGCACAAATAATCAAATACTGTTTTAATAACCGTAATTAATACACGATTGGTAACAAATGTTTTTATTGATGGCTGTTGGTGAATGCTGCATTTTTTATCTCGAATTTAATACAAATTCTGCGTTGTATTTATTAGTTTATATATTTCAAGTTTCATGACGTGTATTTTATAAATTATAAAATATATGATTGGATTTATCATAAACAGAATATGTGATGTTTTGCCCGCTACAGATTTCAGAATGTAGATATTAAGGTGGTCTTTGCCCACGATAGCTAACAATGGCTTCAAAAAAATATATACAAAACCTAATATTGAAATGTATTTGTTGGATTGATTACAAATTTTGTACAATTTTGAACAATTCTGTCTGAAAAGTTTCGCTTTTTTTGTCCTGTGATTATAATGACTTTTTAACAACTACGTTTACAAAAATAGGCCAACCCTTGAAGCCTTTTTGTTTGGTTATGATGTTATATTATGAACTTTACGACAGTGCGTGCGAACTTCTCCAGTATCCACGATTGTCATATGAATGCACAAGAAGTTGAACTTTCTACCCTCCCTACATATTACCTGGGCCTTAGAGGCATTTGTGCACCTAAGCGAACACATTTTTTTTATCATTTTCACTAGGCACGAAAGGCTTTATTCACAAAGCAAACGAAACAGTAAAAGTAGTGTATATATGGGGCTACGGGAACAATGTATTTTAAATGGGAGTGTGCGGCTTGTGCGGCTTGTGTCGCTGAGGATTGCTTCTTCGGCGGACTTAGGACTTCGGCTGGACTCGGGATTGCTGGGCTACTTGAAGGCGCGCAGCAGATACGCCCGCTAATTCTTCAAGTATTTATGTCTGTTTCTGGTAGCCATATCAATTTTATAGGCATAGAGCATGTCAGATGAAAAACCTGTATTTATTATCTAATTTCAATATTTTTTTTTTGTTTTAATAATATCAAATTATACATGGTATATTGCGGAACAATGAAAAAGTATGTCAAAAATATTTCTATTCTCCTATCTTGAAGACTAATTACAACATGATGTCACAATCTGCAAATTATTCAGTGCCTGAACTGTTCTGCAGGCATGAGTAGGCTACTCGAATTTTTTTTAAATGTATATATATATATATCTAAACCAAGCCCATCATACTAATAGCGACCACATGCACGAGTATGTTATAACCATGGTATGGATCAGAATCTACAATCACTTGCATAGTTGGTCATAATTTAAATACCAATAATGCTAGGCCCTTGAGACTTGCAATGTACGAGGGCAGCTCGGGTAATAGTCTTATATCCCATGCTCATCTGGACTATCACAATCCATCAATCGCCGAATCATGAATTATTATTTTCATCAATACATAAAATTTACCATCTTTCCATCAATATTTCCATCAATCTTTCGCAATATATCCATCAATCTTTCGTAATATTTCCATCAATTTCCCAATATTTCCATCTATCTTTCGCAATATTTCACAATGTTTCCAACAATATTCCAATATTTCCATCAATCTTTTGCAATCATTCCATCAACCTTTCGCAATATTTCCATCAATCTTTAGCAGTCTATCAATCAATCTTCCAATATTTCCATCAGTCTTCTAATCTTTCGATCAATCTGGCAATCTTTTTGTCACTCTTTCGACCAATCTTTCCATAAATCTTTCGCAATCTTTCCAACAAACTCATAATCTTTCTCTCAATTTTCCAATATTCACATCAATATTTAGACCAATCCTTCGATCAATACTTCGGTTTGTCCCCACCCATATGTATAGAAATTTCATTCATTCGCCAACTGTCTCTAAAGTTGTACATGGCGGACGACTTAATGTTTTGTATGCAGTCCACTATCCATGAATTTTATACTTTAAGAATTCATTAATATTCTGTACGCGGATCTTAATCATAATAATTAAGTGATAGTAGCACCACTTTAAAGTCGCGAGGGAAAAAAGGACACGGCACACAGAAAAAAAAACATTTATTTTGTAATAAAAAATTATTATTATTATTTAATAACACTTTTAGAAGAAAGTAGTTAATTGCATTATGCGATATAAACCCTCCCCTTTAGTACTGTTATGATTAAAAATATATCATTAATGTGCGAGAAATCTCCACCTTGTAGAAAGGCGATCCAATATATGAGTCTATCAACAAGTTCATTTGGGTCTTCGGGAAATACAGTCGGTTCACGACTGGAAGAAACTTTTGAAAATCAACCTTTGAAAAACACCCTAGCCGTTAGCTACATGAATATAACATTACAAACAGCGGCGAGCACGGATACAGTTATGCCGTTAGGTTGTCAGCACAAAGAGAGGAAATAGTTCCAAAGTTTTAACGTAATTGTTAATTTATCGCTTACAAATGGGATTCGAAATGACTTGTATCTTGTTATGCCAATTATTAATGACGTGATGCTAACGTATTTAGATTTCAATGTTTCTTGCATACTCACATGATGACGCTCAAGGTGAAAGTAGAGCGGCCATTTTATACAAACCTTCGTTCCGTGTGTTGTTGGCGAGATGTGGTCGACACACGTGCCAGAGAATTTGTGCGATTATCTTGTTTAACCTATAATAATTAATTTATTGGTTTTTATTTTTTACTAATATCCGCTCTTTATTATTTTTTTTTGTGCCGATTCCTTTCGTTTCTGATACCTGTGTAAGAGATTACTCGTTGTGCGTTTTCACGTGTTTAATATTTTTTAAATATATTTCAGGTTTGCTTAAAATGTTAGTTACTGTATTTTACGTTGTATGTTGCGGTGGTTTTTGTGTGCAGTCATGAGTTCTAGCAAGGTGAAGAAAAGAGAAGTCACCAATCATCAACGCCAACAGGACATCATTAACCTCACCGAATCGTTGTATTCCCTAACTAGGCAAGGTGAAATGAAAACCTGCAACGTCGCGGAAAGAGCGGCAGAAATGTTGAAACGCTCCAGATCCACAGTTCTAAGTTACGTTAAAATATACGTAGTATTAATAATTGCATTTGCAAGTTGTGTGTGCTAAGGTCAATTATGTTGGCCTACGAAATGTGTTTACAAGAACATAAAGAAAATGTGTTAATAACTTGATAACATCGTCGAACGTTGTCTAGTGTCTTTTTGATGTTTTATTTGGGTAATTATTAGGTTTAGGGGGCTATTCTGTAAAAAAAAGAAAAACAATGATTTCACGGAAAATTGTATATTTCCACTCCACTAATGATGCAGAACACGAATATACGACGGGCATTAACGTCCGACTAATTTCGTAACATGTGCCCACCTAACCTAACAGAACCTATCCCCACGATGGGTGAATCACTATTTTACATTTTTAAACTAACCTAGGATTGTTGGGTTTTACACTAACCTAGGATTGTAGGGTTATATAGACTCAAATGTGAGTGTATGAATCACCTAACCAAAAGGTGGTATTACAATGTGTAATTAAAAATAAAAACTACTTTGTGTTGGAATTTGTGTACCCCTGCGAGGGATTCTTCATAAACAACCCAATATATACAGTGGAAATTTATTATAAAGACAACTGACAATGGTAAGGAAAATTGCCTCTATAGTGAGTTTGTTATAGTCAATTAATTTTATATAGGTTATGGAGAGATGGTGCATTTTAAGATTCTGAAGAAGGAGCTTGTTTTGTAATTATAAGTTACATTGTGGCATTAATTGACATTGTTATACATCACTAAATAGATTACAGTCGATATAACTGGAACTTCCCCTACTATTAAACATATCTGTATCACTTCACTAAACATGAGAGGACATCGTAATCGATGAAATCGCAGTCATAATCTTTTAAGAAAACAATTGTGTATTAATGCATTTCCCCAACACCACTGTTCTACAGCCATTGTCTTTTAGTTATTGTAAATTATCAGTGTCATATTTTTCACTTTCAGTACTACATAGCCAACCTAATTTGCATAATTTAAAAAGAACCATAATTCAGTTTCTGGGTCAACTACAGTTACTGATACCAAAAACATACAAGGGTCATCGTCATGGACAATGCACCATATCACAGCACACAGGTTTGAGCTCCAACCTTTTGTTTTTGAATAAATGAAATGTTTATATTGTTTGTGACATGTTAGATTCTGTGCTTGTCAACACAGATCAGGAAAACAGTTACATGTAATATGATAAAAAGTTTAAGAATGCCGAGCACAGTAGTTAAAGTCATTCTTATCACGTTCACATTATAGAAGTCTCAAATCATACATTTGGTATTCAATAAATACTATGCAACCAACCAACTGTTTAAAAGTTTATATTTTTGAAAGAATTGTGCTTAATTCAAACATTCTATACAACAGACATACTGTTGGCAACATTCAAGGTTAATACATTTTAATTTGTTGTATAGTGTGGTGATTTAAGCTGGAGAAGTTCCCCAACAGTAGCTGGAGGAAGGATGCCATCATCAATTGTGCTGCAGGAGCACAACATTCCGTTTCCTATCCTTTTTTTGCAAAATCTTTTTGTGTAGTGTTAAATTGTAGAGTAATGTTGTTGAGCATTGCTTTATAGCATTATGTGTAAAGTAGCAGTCTACATCAGAGAGCAGCTATTGAAGTATGTCATTTTTTTTAAGTAATTGGTTTCTAATTTTTGGATGAAGATGGATGTATTAATTTCTTTTTTTTAATAGTTGCTGCTGTGTTGAGTTGTTTATGTACTTTTTTGTTTTGATCTATGGTAGTTCTGTATCAAATGGAATCACTTCAATCCATAAGTTATTACCGGTACTTCTAACTAACTAATAAATAAATAAACAGTATTTATAAGTACTGCAGCTACTGCCTTTAGGATGTTTTAACTTAATGCAAACTGGAGATGTTAGGATACACCATTGCCAGCTTCTTTAATTATTGTAAACAACAGTCCTCTCTAATATTTTGTTTACTGAAGCCACATTTTTTAGTTATGTTCAATTTGTTATTGTCATTTCTTTACTAAATCTGTGGCACACTTATTTTGTTCCTTCTCTAAGCATTTGCCTATCAACATGTTTAAATTTAATTGTTTGAATATTAGACATTAGTGAAACCAATGTCTTTTCGTATTAGTTTTAAGTTACTTTTTTGTTTGGAAAAATATTTTAAGATAGCAACAGAGGTTAATAGCATTAAATACGGGCCCGGAGCCCAATTAAAACATAAACACAGCGGCCCACCGCCGTCTCAATTATTTGAAAAAAGTCTGTCGTGTTGCATTTTTGTTGCAAACCCACTATAAGGGTTATGGGAACTGCGGTTCTGACCTCGTGACAGCACGGCCATCCGGGGGCTTATGAGAGATCCCCCCCCCCCCNCCAGTCAAAATCAAACCTACACGCCACATCTTAAATATGTAATCAAATTCAAAGTTTTTCTCCACCTCCCAACCCCCTCAACGCCCTCTCCTAAGTCAAAATAAAACCTATACACACACACGCGCACGAAACATCAAATTTTTAATACTCACATTTTGGGTTTATAGAATGAAATATTTTTCGCTTGCATTGCATATTCTTTTGTGTGAAATTCTCAAGATTAAAAATTTTGCGCTTGCGGAATATCCATTAATAATATATACATGACTTTTATAATGGGTACGTGCATGTACGAACACATGTACACACACACAGTGGAATGTGCACATTGCATGGCAATGTTTGTTTACATTTGGCGGAAGGATACGAAATGGGCTTGAAATAGATCTTTAGCAGGGCTTCAAGAAAGTGTCTTCCAGTCGTGAACTGACTTCTTCACGTCGCTCGTTATAGAAAAAGTGGTAAAGGGGTGTGTCAGTGCATTGAGAAAATCTCCATTTTCTTCAGCACCATAACTGTCTTCATATTCATTTTCATGAATGCTGTATTCAGGGTCATATTAACCTCCGGTTTCGTNATAGGTAGCTAGTATTCTCAGAGTCTTCTGCCTTCTTCACGTCGCTCGTTATAGGAAAAGTGGTAAAGGGGTGTGTCAGTGCATTGAGAAAATCTCCATGTTCTTCAGCACCATAACTGTCTTCATATTCATTTTCATGAATGCTGTATTCAGGGTCATATTAACCTCCGGTTTCGTCCTAGGTATCGAGTTTACTTTTCTTTGTAGCAGGANGTCCTAGGTATCGAGTTTACTTTTCTTTGTAGCAGGAGTTGTATGATCATCAGTATTTAGAGCTGAAGGCCAGCCGTTTATTTTGAAGTTCATCGATTTCACGCGAAAGTCCCGCAAGTGCACATTCTACACAAACCGACTCTACTGCGCGACGCAGTTTACTCATTCCGTCTTTAGCATTAACCGCCTCATCGAAATCGCCTGACGAATCGGTATTCTTCGATGCAGCAAGCGATATTAGCGGCAACACTTGCTGTCTTCCACTAGACGAATCCTTGCAGTTTTTCATGTGGTTCTTCACTGTATCGTCTTGCATAAACTGCACGGGACCAATATCGTAATTCTTCATCATGCGAAAAGGACTCTTTGTACAGGTGATTCTCTCATGTCGCCTAGCATTTTATCCATAGGTTAAAACTCGATTGTAGAATTGGCAGTCGGCAATCAGGCAGCGATGATGCTGGTCGCTGCTCTATGTACGTTGAGGTCAAAGGCAGGCCTTGGTATTCGCAATCCATCTTCACTGTATAACGAGAGAATGCTTCCAAATCGATATTAACTTCTCAACTTCTGAATATCAACTAAGGTATCAGCGTGCGTCACCGCTGTATATATACATTCTCCCATTACTTGGAAATACGATCAAATTTTTCCAAGTCCACGAGAAAAATAATATTATTTTGATACGTTTTCAGGCTTCAAACTTAGGCCCCTACGCCTTGTATAACATTTACAGATTGCTTGAATCCTTTATCAGGTGCGCATGAATACTAAACAGTGAGAAATTAATGTACGAACATCGCCAAAAGGCTTACAAAACTCGAGTCGTTAATCGAATGGCGAAACTCTTATCGCACTCTGATTTACATATGCGATGCACAAATCATACATTTACCCTTTATTGTTCATTCCTAAAACAGTCTCCGAATAAACGGGAAAAATACAAATTTTTTTCTAATTATGAAAGTAAATTAATACATTTTTTTATAGTTACGGTTCTCGAACTTTGGTCCTTACACTATCCTTCGCCTTTGCAAATGGCCTTAATCCTCATATCAGGTGCTCATGAATACTAAAAAATTAGAAATTAATGAATTAACTTTGCTAATGAGCTTCGAAAACTTGCGCCATTAATAGATTTGGAACGTAGTATACCATCAAAATTAATGATTTGCCTTAAACTTACGTTTTACATTTATTTTACATTTGTGAAACATTCTCCGATCACTGTGTTAAAGCATTAGATGTTCATTTTCCTAAGTCCGAGAGATATGTATTATTTTTATGATTTCAGGTTTAGCAGGGCCCTACACCATACCCAACCGACGGATATTGCTGTAATATTTATATCGATTGTACGTAATCAGTCAGAAATTCACGTACAAATTTCGTTAAAAATGATCAAAAACACTTGCCGTTAATAAAATTGCAAACCTCTTATTTCATTCCAACTTCAGAATAAGTGATTAAAACATCCGTTTCGCCTTCATTGTAAATTCCTGATGCATTCTCCCATCACAGAGTGAAAACAGTATGCTTTTTTTGTAATTCTGATAGAAAAATTATTTTTTAATAATTTCGCGTCTCGAACTGATGGCCCCACGACATGCTTAACCGACGGGTTTTATTTTAAAAACTTATATCGGGTTTTCATAATCAGCCAGAAATTCATGTACAAAGTTCGTTAAAAATGGCCCAAAAATCGTGCCGATAATTAAAATTGCAACCATCCTATTTCGTTCCGTGAATGTAAAACTCCCATTTCGCCTTCTTTATATATTCTTGACGCATTCTCCTATCAAGAGTGAAAACAGCATATTCTTTTCTAAATCCGATAGAAATATTATTTTTTAATAGTTTTGGGTCTCGAACTCAGGGCCCTATGCCATGTCTAACCAATGGATAAGGCTAAAACATTTATATCGGGTGCAGGTGAGTGCATGATCAGTCAAAAACGAATGTACAAGTTTAGCTATAAATGATCCAATGAACAGTATGGTATTCAAACTGTGGACCATATATTACTCAATAGCATCTTTATTCTATGTTCAAAATAAGTATAACAGCCTACATGATATGTTTAATACACTATACATTTACACCAAATTTATTCCAGCGATTTTTAATAAGATGCCTCTTAAGTGGTTTTTCCATGGAAAACAGTCGCGTGGTTTAGTATGTTCGGAGTCACAGGGTAACAAATATGTCCGCCATGACGTCACAACATGATACCCAAGACAGCCGAAGGCGCCCCACGTGGCCGCCTGTTACGCACCCTGAGTGTGACGTCAGGACGATTTCTGAATTCTTACCCTGGACCCTGTGTGCCCCAATCAGCTTAATCCCACTACTGAAATTAAAAATAAAAAGCCATTGGCTCTAAATACTGATAATCATACAACTCCTGCTACAAAGACAAGTAAACATGTTACTGAGGACGAAACAGGTGGCGAAGATGACCATGAAGACACCATTCAAGAAAATCAATATGAAGACAGTTATGGTGCTGAAGAAGATGGCCACTTTATCGATGCACTGGAACACTCCTTAACTACTTTTGCTGCAACGAGAAACGTGAAGAAGGCAGAACACGCTGAGGATATTGGCTACCTACTTCCTAAATACCCGAATGAACTTGTTGATAGACTCAGACATTTTATCGCTATCCAAGAAGGTGGACATTTCACGCACATTAACGAGATATGTATTTTCAATCATTAGAGAACTGAAGGAGTTGGGTTATATCGCATGATGTTATGAACTGCTATCTTATAAATTTGTAATTGCATTATAATAAAATTTTTATTTTAAAATAAAAATTTTTTTCTCTATTTTTATGTGTCATATCGTATTTTCCCTCGCAACTTTAAAGTGGTGCTACGAGCACTCAACTATAAATGTAAATATTCGCATACAGAATATTAATGAAGACTTAAAGCATACAAAATGCATGGATAGTGGACTCCATAAAAACGTTAAGTCTGTTGACATGTACAAATTTAGAGACAGTTGGCAAACGAATGTTGTGGAAGGTTAATGGAAGTTGGAAGATTGTTGGAAAGATGGCGAAATATTGCATAAACTTGCTGTAAAGATTGGAAGACTGATTGAAAAATTTNGTTGGAAGATTGTTGGAAAGATGGCGAAATATTGCATAAACTTGCTGTAAAGATTGGAAGACTGATTGAAAAATTGTAAGGTTGATGGAAAGGTTGCGAAAGATTGGAAGATTTATGGGTTGATCAAAATGTTGATGGATTGATTCGACGATTGACGGATTGATGGTCAAGAAGAGCACAGAAACTAAGAGTATCACCAGAGCTGCCCTCGTACATTCCTAGTCTCAACGGCCTAGCACTATTGGTATTTAAATTATGACCAACTATAACTTAGTGATTGTAGAATCTGATAATCTTCAAGAGAGGAGACCGGAAATGTAGTTNGTTGGAAGATTGTTGGAAAGATGGCGAAATATTGCATAAACTTGCTGTAAAGATTGGAAGACTGATTGAAAAATTTTAAGGTTGATGGAAAGGTTGCGAAAGATTGGAAGATTTATGGGTTGATCAAAATGTTGATGGATTGATTCGACGATTGACGGATTGATGGTCAAGAAGAGCACATAAACTAAGAGTATCACCAGAGCTGCCCTCGTACATTCCTAGTCTCAACGGCCTAGCACTATTGGTTTTTAAATTATGACCAACTATAACTTAGTGATTGTAGAATCTGATAATCTTCAAGAGAGGAGACCGGAAATGTAGTTNTTTAAATTATGACCAACTATAACTTAGTGATTGTAGAATCTGATAATCTTCAAGAGAGGAGACCGGAAATGTAGTTGTGAGACTTTTGCATTGTTCCGCAATATTTTATGTATTTTTTTCGGTACAATTAAAACAAATGAAATTAAAAAAAAATTTTAATTAGATAGTCAGTACATGTTTTCAATCTGACTTATCCTATACCTATAAATTTTAATATGGCCACCAGAAACATACATATATGCTTGAAAGATTAGTGGGGATAACCGCTTCGCAACTTCGGGTAGCATAGCAATCCCGAGTCGAGCCGAAGCCCTAGGTCCGCCGAAGAAGCGATCCTCAGCCACTCAGCCCGCACATACCGCACACTCCTTTTTAAATTACATTGTCCATGTAGCCCCTTATATACACTACAAGTAACATCGATAATTTAGATGGACACTTCGATAAATATATTAAAAATGCACTGTTGTATGAAGCGGGATGTAATAGCTTAAAATTACAACATATTGCTTGCATTAATGAAGTACAGGGAGCATCGTTTAAAAAATCACATACTGTTTCCTAATTAGATTATTAAATTTTGACGTCACGAACACGCAGAATATTGATACTAAACATTGTGAAATTCTTGAGCGGATCTTGCTGACAAACAAAAGTATAAAATTGTACACTAACTCATTAACCTAACACAGTTAAAATTTTCGACTAATCCTTGCACATATTTTTTAACTTATACTTATTAAAATTATATAGTGTTTTCTAAAACAAATACAAAGTATGAATTTGGAAAACGTTTTAAAAAATTTAAATAAAAACTCTTTCATATTTCTCGACATACATTGTTTACTCCACACGAAGAGTGACGACAGCACCATAATACGACATGTGCGCAAACGCCATCGCAAGAAGGTTTCGTCGTCTGCAAATCATCCATCGACACACATATTTAGCAGAATTCCCGATAGCAGAAACATTTTAATAGGGTGTATAAAATTTTTCATGTCAATAATTATATATTTTTATTTACCACTGTGGTTGAAAATCTTTATTGATATACAAGTCATTTAATACCGGGTATAGAAAAGTAATATTTAAAAAAAAGTTCTCCACTTCGCGTGCAACAAAATTTGAACGTTGGCATAAACCATCACATATTTCTATGTGATTATAGAAGCCTTAACTTATTTGAAAACCAGAAACATTATTTCACGGTGGAGGTAAAAGAGAAGTAGAATAAATTTCTTCGTTCGGGCACATGAAACATGAATGTAGTGTGTGGAGCAGGTCAATGACCAGTCAGCCGGCGACCATCTTGTGACAGCCGGAACGTCAAAAAATCCTATTTTACCACCAAATTACTTCCAATGACTTAAATTCAAATCACGTTTTTTTCCCCGTAAAATTAAAAACATATTGTAATATATACATTTTCATTTTTTTAACTTTTCGCACAAGTACGCAAATTATCAAGCCAGACTCAAAACAATTTGAAAAAGTCCACAAATAAGACCGGCACACTAAAGGTACCGCGTAAATCGAAACGGATCAGGAGGGACAGCAGTTATGTTTGATTATATTATTGTCCCCAATCGCCATATTGGGTTTCCATATCTTCGACTTTGTCCCGGGGTGATATTGAAATAAAAAAAATTGAGAAATATAGCAAAATTTTTTTGGAAAACCGAGAAAAAAAAATTTACGCTATTGACCCAGACGCACATATTGGATTGCCATGCACTTAACATTGACCCCAGGTGACGGTGATCTCGAAAAATCGACAGCAAGTCGAAAACTTCTTAAGACAAGGGGGAAAAGTTTTAAGAATAAAAATACAATAGCAATTTTTTAAATTAAATAAATATAGAGAATTTTGGAAATAAATTATTTTCTAAAGACCTACGTTTAAGAGGTTCGGGGTTCCACTCTCGTAAAGATGGCAGAGCACACCCACACCCAGTATTGTGACCAGCCAGATGACTGAACGCCCGCGCCTATGTAACATCTGCGACTTAGCCACGATCCAGTGACCATTTAAAAATTATTTGCTTTAAATCATGCCCGAAACCCCCTCGACCCTTTCTCAAAATGTGTCATTCAACCACAACCACAAACACCGGAGAAGGATATTCATTTAATAACGACGTCACATTACTCGATCGTGATATCGTTATTGTTCACGTGACATGTCGACTTCTGCAGATAAATAATGCGGCAAAATTCGCGCGAACTCCTTTGATGCGAGGGGCATCATATTGATTTCTCTTTCGTGATGATAATAATATTCAGCCATGGAGGTTATGTTATGTTTGACTCTTACATTACTGCATTTAGCTAGGTATTATAAATCGTGCTCGTAATTACATATACATATACACTGAGTGGCCAAATTATTATGACCACTAGAACTTATACGCAGATTGGCCATAACTTCACGTTGTTGCCGCTAGAGGGCGAGATAGCTATAAAAAGGGAATGTAGGACAAGTGAAGCATCAATTGCACTGTGTTGCTTGTAAAGAAATGTGCAAAAAACGCGATTTAACTGAGTTTGAACGTGGGATGATTGTAGGTGCTCGAAGCGTGGGAACCAGTATCAGCAAAACGGCTGCATTTGTGAAGTGTTCGAAAGCAGCAGTTAATAATGTTTACAGAGAGTGGACTACCAAGCAGAAAACCGGGTCTCAACGTCAGGCTTGTGGTCGTCACAGGCTACTGAATGCTCGATCTGAAAGGAGACTTGCCAGAGTTGTCCTGTCCAACAGAAGAGCAACAGTACGTCAAATTGTGGGGAATCTTAATCATAGAGAAACTGCGAAGGTCTCTGAACTAACTGTTCGCCGCACATTACACCGTATAGGCTATGGAAGCCGACGACCTGTTCGAAAGCCTCTACTGTCTGCCTTGAACAAGAGCAGACGTCTCCAGTTCACAAAGGAGCACAAGGATTGGGCAGTAGATGACTGGAAAAGGGTCATGTGGTCCGATGAATCGCATTTTCAACTACACCATGAAGATGGCAGGGTGCGAATATGGAGAAAACAGCACGAAAGCATGGAATCCAACCTCATTGCCACAACAATTCAAGCTGGTGGAGGCAATGTTATGTTTTGGGGGATGTTTTCTTGGCATTGTATAGGTCCTTTGATTCCTGTGGAACAACGTGTGAATGCACAAGGGTATTTAAGTGTTATCGCAGATCACGCACATCCTGTTATGTTAATGGTGTACCCGGCGGGGGATAGATACTTTCAGCAGGACAATGCTCCCTGACATAAAGCTGGCATTGTCCGCAGATGGTTCGAAGAGCATGACAGAGACTTTACCTTGCTTAGTTGGCATGCACAATCACCGGATCTCAATCAAATTAAGAATCTGTGGGATGAGATTGAACAAGGCATCAGGCAGTTGGATCCAGTACCATCAAATCTTAAGGAATTGGGAAGTAAAATTCATCGGATATGGTCTCAAATTCCTCATACCACCTACCAACATCTCATAGAGTACATGTCAATAAGAATCCATGCAGTATTAAGGCAAAAGGTGGTCCAACATTGTATTGAGGGGGTGGTCATAATAATTTGGCCACTCAGTGTATATGTATGTATGTATGTAATATGTTCCACCAAAGCAAATATTACACTCAAATTTCAAGTACCTATTTGGAGCAGCAAGTTACAGGAGTATACACATATAACCTTATAAATTACAGTACTGGAACATCGTAACTTTAAATTATCATACCCATAACGGTATTTATAGCAGATTCCGTGTCACATGTCGCATCTTGTACATTCTCCATGAACATTTACGCAAAGGTTTCAAGATTATGTACCACCGTCGTGTGTCAGTCCGGCCCCCAGAATCTTGGCATTTCTAGGAATATTAATGTTAACGGCTTCGTGGAGGCAGAAACATAGTGCAGGACCAATGTAAAAACGTACATGTTCGAAAATACATTTTCGACTTTGGCAGATTGTTTATCTGCACAGGTTGAGATGTCACATGGTAAACAGCCAATCACGAGCGGGCAATGTGACAGCATTATTAAATAACTAGTGGATTCAGAGGTAGTGTTGACTATTGAATTATAGTGGTTAAATGGCGGAATAGGGGCGAGGGGCGATTTGGGCATGATGTAAAGCCAATGATTTTATTTTGAAGGGGCAGATGAGTGGGGTTGTCTAAATAGCCAATGCAAATATGTGAGGGTTTAGTCGTCTGCTGGTGACTACACTGGATTTAGGTTCTCATATCTTTAAGAAATGTAACCCCGTACCTCCTACATGCAAGTTTTTAAAAAGTAATTTATTTCCAAAAATCTTCTCAATTGTATTTATTTTGACTTTTTTAAATTTTTTCTAATCTTTAAATTTTTTCCCTTGCCTTTCACGATTTTTACGAATTTTCTGTCGATATTTTGAGTTCAATGTCACCTGGGATCAATTAAAAAGTCATGGATATCAAAGATGGCGGTCGCGGTCACAAATGCAATTTTTCCCTTGTTTTCTTTTGACGATTTTTTGCGATTTTTCTGGATTATGGGAGCTTAAGATCACAAGGGGTTAAGGTCGAGAACATGGAAATCAAGGATAACTGTCAGGGTTAATAATGTAGTTTTCCCTTATTTGTTACTACGTTCTCTATATGTTTGTGAATCTTTTAATTTAACGATTTCAATGTCATCCCAAGGTCATTGCGGTTAGAGGTCAAGGTCATGAAAATCCAATATAATGGTCGGGGTCTATAACGTAAACAATCATGGCTGCTGTCCTTCCTGATCCACTGCGCTAGACTCTGAGCTGTAATCGGCCTTGCTGATTCATCGAAGATCCTCGAATCCATATTGCTGATTTGCGGAATTATGAAATAAATAAAAAAGTAAAAAAATTAGATTAAAACAATTTTTAANTGCGGTTAGAGGTCAAGGTCATGAAAATCCAATATAATGGTCGGGGTCTATAACGTAAACAATCATGGCTGCTGTCATTCCTGATCCACTGCGCTAGACTCTGAGCTGTAATCGGCCTTGCTGATTCATCGAAGATCCTCGAATCCATATTGCTGATTTGCGGAATTATGAAATAAATAAAAAAGTAAAAAAATTAGATTAAAACAATTTTTAAATTTTTTGCCAGTTTTGTGCGAAAACAATTGATTTTGGGGTTAAATCGTCGATTTCTGAAGCGACATTGATGTAAAATGTAATATTTGGACGGCATGACGTCACAACTGGCCACTGGCTGATCCTTCTTTGACCCACTCCACACTCCACCTTCATGCTCCATGTGCCCTAATGAAGTAAATTATTCTACTAAGTGTTGTTGTAAGTACCGCAAACTGTGTGAAATGAGAGACAATCAGCTCCACGCGTGTAAGCTATTTGACAATATGTTACTAGTTTTTCGGGAATGAAACCGCAATGTCATACCGGGAAAGTTCTGTTTTATGGCGTGACCTGAAGTACAAAAATCCCCCCCCCCTTTTTTTTTCCTTTCCCAAGAAACTTACATGAAATGTGAACAATTTTTTCTAATACACATATGAGTTTTTTTTTGCGAGAGCGGCTCAATTAGTTGCATAAATTATTGTTTTCATTGATCTTTTCGCTAAGAGTATAGGAAATAGAATTAAGTGCGCTTATTCAAAGAACAACATTCACCTTCACTACCACCACCATTACGACCGCCACCAAAAATGATAAAATTACACAGTAAAAAAAATATGTTTTACACAATTCCTTGGAATCTACGTGTCAAAGATTTTTGTATCAGTGTAAGCAAATGAACAAGTTTTAACAAATCTGAGATGTAACAAATTTACGAAATTAATAACATATCCCCATTTTTCAATGAAACCGCGTTGGAGCAGCGTCTAAAGCGGTCTTCTCCCGCTAAGGCGAACCGGGTTCGATTCCCGGCGTGGTAATTGCCGGATTTTCTCACTTGGAAACAATGACGCGGGATGGCGGGTTTTCTCGGGGATCTCCCATTTCCCCCATCTTTGCATCCCAGCGCTGTGGCATACTCACCTCTCTTTCCCTTATCGGCTCTCAAGACCCCGATGTTAAGAGCTGCCCGAATAGAATATTATTTCACTTCGAAAATTTTTTGGTTTCAAAAATGAAAACAAAATGAAGCACTGAAGTGTCTGGATTCACAAATGTCCAAAGAGTCTCAATTTTGATTCAGGTGTTCGGAATTCAGCTTTGTTTTAAGATTTTTTATTCATTTATGGCTCTTGTTGAATACTTCTTCTAGGTTGCGAAATAAATAAAATACATGGAATTGTATCGGCTACAACCGACATACAAACACTTCAAAGTATTTCCAAAACTGTGGCGTAGTACTCAGATAGAACTGTAGTTAAGTGACTTGTTCAATCAAATAATCAGCGTAACGCAGTTATGATCATTGATGCGACCACAGAAATTTTTCCTTATTCAAAATATTTTCTCCTACTAGATAACATTTATGCATATGGGCTACTGTACTCGTATTTATCACAGAATTTCTTTTGCGCATTTAACATGTTTCTTAAGTATTTTTGATGAAACGTCAAGTTCTAAGTATTTGCTCGTTTTTTATGGGTTAAAAAATTAATTTTTTTTCTAAAGCGCTTCCAAACATTGCATCTTTCTTCGTTTCAGATCCCAAGTGATTTTAAAGAAAAAAATATGTAAATAATTTTACCATGCGGATACTTTATGAATTTACCCTGTCGCATGATATTTATCTACGATATTAGTTTAACTTTTAAACGTTTTCAACTATAACACGTGCCTAAAAAAAATTACACATTATCTTAATTGACTGTTGATATGTGGAGTTGGCAGGGAACTAAATGTGTTTTACTTTTTAAAGATTTATTTAATCTAAGTATTTTACAGTGAGCTAAATAATGTCGTATGTGATCCGTCGTATTTAAATTTGACTGCGTAATTCAGCATTTCAACGAAGAACGTTTTTCTCTAATAGGTAGTGAACAATTTGGTTTAAACACTATATTCATATTGCGGATAATACAATATATTAACGTCTGCAAACACTCCTAGAAATATGTTTTTAATTTAAGCTTTCCAGTCAAGGAGTTGGCCGCTAATTTGTGCTTTATGTTGAGGTGAAAAAGATTAAAATAATCTCTGGGTCTTTTAAGAAGTTCGTCAATGGTTAACATACAGAAATAAAGGTTAAATACTATATGCAGGTTTGACAAAAATGTAGCCACATTGGAGTATTGGGCATTGTTGTTTTTAATGTAACATGTTACTGACTCATTTTATTTCCAAACTATATACTGTTCGAGCAAGATGATGAACTAGCAAAGCGACAGTTTTTCGGCTTGTAAGTCTTGCAATTAATTTCTGTTGAAAAAGCGTTTACGTTGCGTTGTAAATATTAAACTATATATGTAAAATATAATACATTTTTAAAAAATATCTGCTGTTGGTTTAAACTCAGCATGTAATCATGAAAATAGAAAAGTTGAAATGAGAGAGCTTGTTGCTGAAGACTTGGAGAGTTATCAGCATCTTTCTGTTTTCCTCTAACAATGGAATGACTTTGGGCAAGAGATATTTTTTAAAATAAATACAACCATGGGAAACATAAATTAATTGACAGCAGATTACATGACTTTAAGATCATCGTTTGTAAAAAAACCAGTTTTAATCAAGACTCAAATATTCTCCAGGGTTTTGCATGTCTCAAAAGAACTACCTTTTTTACAAGTATCGAATACATCCGGCAGTTTGAGCAGAGATATGATCTGCGTCGAAATGATAAACTAAGGTTATTGATATGCGGTCCGAATGCTGGAATATTGCGTTCTTCGCTTTTGCTTCAGCCTTTTCCTTTTCGTATTTTCTACCCGCTAGACACCCTAGGAGGGATTTGGGTGATATGAACTACGTAGCGCCTTCGTAGCAATCAGCTCTCAGAGAAATCTTCGAATTTCAACTGCGTTTAATGAATTTCACTCTCTAGGAAAAATATACTAGTATCGTTCATACAAACTCTTCTGCTAAGCTAACGGAGTCGAATCCTTAACTGTGAGAAACTAAAGACAAGGGTTCTTATTCTTTCACATACTGCACTAGGACAAGTCAATTAAAACGTGTTATTTCCAAAATAATATATGAATCTCAAAATGCTTTGTTTTCACCTTGCCTGTGATATTTTTTTCAATTCTATATTAGTATTTCAGCGGCATCCCCCGAGAGCTTAATGAGTACATAAAATTACTTACTTCACGGTTTTCATCACCGCGCTGATATCATGGGGCTACTATCAAACTTAGGTATGTCCTAACTCAACTTCATCACAATCACCATCATTGTATCATCAAGAAACGAAAGTAATATGATTATCGTCGTTCTGGGGCAAGAGCTGGCGGCGGTAGAGCGATGGAGCTAGCCACCACCATCTTAAAATTCCCTTTTTTTTCTTTCTTCCCTCAAAATTTCAATTATTACCCTCTAAATCGAATAAATTTCCCTCAAAATCTTTCTTTTTCCCTCAAAATTTCCCGTTTTTCAAACCAAAAAACCCATCCGCTCAACTGCAAAAACGATCCCCGAAAGGTACTTTTCGAGCCATCGGAAAAATTTGGGGGATAGTTTTCAAGGTCATAACAGTGGCGGCCGTATCGTTTTCGTAGGAATTGGATATGCCAAATCGATACACAGGGTCCAGTGTCTAGAGCCCGGCCTGACAATCAGCGATTTTTATTCTTTCAGCCATCTTGTCCGCCATGTTAGATGTCGGTGACACTTACCTTGACCCCACGACCATTACATTGAATGACCTTAAACCCAAAACAATCCAAAAAGTCCCCAAAATGGCCAAATAATCGCAAAAAAATTATAAGAAGTTCCTAAAAAATTAAAATACAATTATTTAAAAAAATTATATAAAACTTTCATATAATAACTATTAAAATTTTTGTTAAAAAAACTTACATTTCCGGAGGTTTCCTCAGCACCATGTCCAGCAGACGACTGATCCTCCTCCAAACAATCACATTGTCAAAACATTTCCCTCCCCTACCAATGTTACTCATTGGTTAATTAATTGGCAGGCCTCCATCCCCCTCATCCATACTCATTTTGTCGAATGCACTACACCAGCCATATTGTTTTTTTTTTCGTTCGTTATTTGTTAAATTTTTTATCACCTTGGTAGCACTAGTGTATTAATTTTAGATTTCGTCATCAGGCCAGCTATCGATTTAGTCACCAGGTGGCAGTCATATCTGTTCACAATTATTTAAATGTGGGTGTTGCTGTCTGCGCCAGACATTTTCGATTCTATTTCCATCACCTAAGA
The DNA here is from genome assembly GCA_002778355.1 of Clitarchus hookeri. Classification (NCBI taxonomy): domain Eukaryota; kingdom Metazoa; phylum Arthropoda; class Insecta; order Phasmatodea; family Phasmatidae; genus Clitarchus; species Clitarchus hookeri. The sequence goes on from NQII01000215.1 coordinate 56,498, forward strand.
GTTGTTTATTTCTCGGTTTAGCCACCAAGCGAGCTGATGAAACAAACATTCTCTAATGCTCGGCCATGATATGTTCACCATCTTTGAATTCGTTTTTTTTTCTTAGTTATTATCCTTTCATTCTCTGTCATCCCTTCTTAATATTGTCACCACGATTAAGTCACCTGTGCTCCACACACCATCTTACATTGTATTCATGCTCTGTTATTCCACCCCTCTCTAACCACCGCCTTGGTTTAAATCACTTCCGATATCTTTGATTATGCCATATGGTCTTGAGTTTCAACCATCGAAATGCATTTAGTTCCTCAATTTTATTTACTGGAAAAGTAACTGTGTTGTAATAGAGCAACACCTGTCATGTAGAAATTTATGTAGGATCTCTCTTCGCCATATACCGCACTGAAGCAGGTCTTGCTAGGCCCGACTCGACCTTCACTCTTCCCTCTCAGAAAGTCGTAGTGTCAAAATTCTACCACTTTAACACCATATTTTCATGTCTGTTGCATCGAACCTGCTTAAAATGTATTATGATGGCAATCCATTCTTAGTTTATGTATAGTTAGCTCCAACATATATACTTTATTACCATATTGTTGATTATGCACACACAGTGATGGGCCTACGCAAGTAATATTTAAGTACTAACTTTCGAAGCATTATATTTTGACACATCATTTCATTAATTTTTTTATTGTGCTCAATTAGAGTACCATCATGTGGTAATATATATAAAAAGACAAGACAATCATATTATATATGTCAGGGAAGTACGCATGCTAGGGCAAGGTACATCAAAACTAGCGAGAAATAAAACATGTTTTCATTTAAATCACATATACATTTATTTACATACTGCAAACATAAAAACAGAAACATCACATTCTCCATGCAATTAACGTAGTGTCTTTACTGCAGGATGTTAACTTTTCACATAGTAATTACAATCCGCTTATACGCAGCTCAAGGAAGTATGTGCTACCTAGCATCCAACCAGAACACTTAGCCATATATTCTTCATCTTCAGGACAAAGTTTTTCTTTCAAGGCTTCTATAGCCTCTGGAATGCTATGAACATTGTACGATGCTACGTTCGTAGTCTTTAATGCTCGCCCACTAATGGCTTCATCCAAAGGTTGAGTCTTTTCGTAGGTACACTCCAGCCAAACATTATATTTGATTGGACCTTGTTCGACTTCTTCTGTTAAATGATTGATAAACCTTTGCTTAATGTGTTCAAGGTTTGTACATATGTTTTCTGTACCAACAAAGTTATTCCCAATCACATAATATTTTAAAGTTCCCTTGAATGCTGATTGTTTAAAGTAGAGTCCATTAGATGTAGTTTCGCCAGGAGCTATTACATGGCATTTCTTAACTGCAGGATCACGACCTTTATAAATTTTGCTATGTCTCTTCAGCTTATCACGTCGTTTTAACAGGTGTTTGCACTTGACACATCGTTGCATAGCAGAGGAAGGTCCCTTCGGCACAAGTAGTTATTTCATGCTTTCTTGCACCTTGACTGTAGGCAAATATCTTGTCACAGTAACAGCAATAGGTAACCCATCCGAAGTTGTCAGTGGCTCTGTCGATGTTATGCCTGAAAATATCGATGGTTGCACTGCTGTAGGTAACCCATTATAATAAGTCGATGACATTCTCGAAGAAGTCGATGGCGACACTTTTGTAGGTTACTCATCCTAAGAAGACGATGATACTATTGGCATCATGACTGAAGAAGTCTATGGTGACATTGGTGTAGGTGACCCATTCGTAGAAGTCGATGTTGCTGTCGGCATCATGCCTGAAGTATTCGATGGCGGCACTGCTGGTAGCAACCCATCCGAAGAAGTCGTTGGCACTGACAGCATCATGCTCGAAGGAGTTGATGGCAGTACTGCTGTATGTACTGTTACTGGATCCGTAACCTCTGTCACCATAATAATTTATAATTGTTTTTACAAGCTGAGGCAATGTACCTTTCACATCAGCTGCTGTCAAACTAAGCCTCTGAGCAGATTCCCCAACTGCTTATAATATACCAATATGCAATCACTATTATGTCATGTTGACAATGAGCCAATCATATTACACCAATAATACATTTGGGGCAAAAGGCAAACCAATCACTGAGTTGCCATGTGACTGCTGCTGGCCAATCGCATGCAGGACTTGGACCATTACATGCATGAGTCAGTCGGCTGGTGTCAATCTTTCCATCAATCTTTCGCAATACTTACCATTCTGCACCGCGCGAACCACAATCACCATCATATGTACTGCAATCAGCACCGCACGCACTGCAATCTGGTCCGCACGATCCACAATACCCCCGCCATATGTTCCGCGTGCTCTGCAATCCACTCCACAATCTGCACTGCCTTCTGCACTCCAATCATCTCTGCATGCTCCATATTGAGTAGTCAACTCTGAAGAGTCAGCTCTGAGGAGTTAGCTCCGAGGAGTCAACTCTGAGGAGGTTGCACTGAGGAGTCAGCTCTGTGGAGTCAGAACTTCTCAGTGTTTACTCCTCATTGCTGACTCCTCATTGCTGACTCATCAATGCTCACTCCTCAGTGCTCACTCTTCAGTGCTGACACTTCAGTGCTGACTTTTCAGTGCTGACTCCTCATTGTGGATTATGCGGAGCAAATTGTGGAGTGGACTGCGGAGCGGATTGCAAAGAGGATTGTATAGTTGATTGTGGATCAGATTGCAGAGCGTGCAGAGCAGATTGCAGAGCGTGTGGAGCAGATTGCAGTGCATGCAGTGGTGCATGCGGTGCTGAATGGTGAGGATTGCAAAGGATTGATGGAAATATTGAGACCTGCCAACAGACTCCTGCATGTGATGGTCCAATACATGCATGGGATTGGCCAGCGGCAGTTACATGGCAACTCTGTGATTGGCTTGTCTTTTTACTCAAAATGTCTTATTGGTGTAATATGATTGGTGAATTATCAACATGACATCATAGTGCTTGCATAGGGGTATATTATAAGCCGATGGGGGGATCAGCTGAGAAGCTTAGTTTGACAGAAGCTGGCGTGAAATATACACAATGTCAGCTTGTGAGAGAAATTATAAAATATAATGGTCACAAAGGTTGCAGGTCCAACAACAGTATCTACAGCAGTACTGCCATCGACTTCTTCGGGAATGATGCTGACAGTGCCAGCGACTTCATCGGATTGGTCGCTCTCTCCAGTGCCGCCATCGACTTCTTCAGGCATGATGCCGACAGCACCATCGACTTCTTTAGACATGATGCCGACAGAATCATCGACTTCTTTGAATGGATAACCTACAGCACCATTCACTTCTTCGAATGGATCATCTACAGCACCACCGACTTCTTCCAATGGGTCACCTACAACAGTGCTGCAATCGATGACTTCGTCAAGGCTTCGTTGCTGTTACTGCGACAAGATATTTGCATACAGACAAGGTGCAAGGAAGAATGAAATAACTACTTGTGCCGAAGGGACCTTCCTGTGCTATGCAACGATGTGCCAAGTGCAAACACCTGTTAAAACGATGTGATAAGCTGAAGAGACATAGCAATAAAGGTAGAGATCCTCAGATAAGAAACGCCCTGTACTACTCCTGGCGAAACCACATCGAATGGACTCTACCTTAAAACATCAGCATTCAGGAGAACTTTAAAATATTATGTGATTGGGAATAACTTTGTTGGTACAGAAAACATATGTACAAACCAACACATTAAGCAAAGGTTAATTAATCATTTAACAGAAGAAGTCGAGCAAGGTCCCACAAAATATAATGTTTGTCTAGAGAGTACCTACGAAAAGACTCAACCTTTGGATGAAACCATTAGTCGGCGAGCATTCAAGACTGTGAATGTAGCGTAGTAAAATGTTGATAGCATTCCAGGTTCTATAGAATCACTGAAAGAACACTTTGTGTTGAATAAGTAGAAAATATGGCCGAATGTTTTGGTTGGACGCTAGCTAGCATAAACTTTCTTGAGGTGCGTATAAGCAGACTATATTCATTACGGGAAAAATTAGCATGCTGCAGTAAAGACAGTACGTGAATGGCATGGAGAATGTGAGGATTCTGTTTCTATGTTTGAAGTCTAAAGTATGTACTAGTATATGTAACTTATATATGTGTATGTGGTTGATTTAAATGGAAACATGTATTATTTTTCGCTAGTGTTTATGTGCCTTGTCCTAGCATGCCAACTTTCCTGATATAGAGAATATGATAGCCTGGTTTTTAGTATAATTTACTTCAAAATGGTACTCTTGTTGAGCACGATAAAAAAAATGTAATGATTCGTCAAAACATAATTATTTAAATGTTAGTACTTAAATTTTTCTTCTGTAAGCCTATCACTGGGTCGGCATAATCAACAATATGGTAATAATGAATATTTGTCTATTTTAACTATACATAAACTAAGGATGGATTGCCATCATAATATTTTTTAGGCATTTTGGATGCAACAGACTTGTAAACATGCTGTTTAAGTGGTCGAGTTGAACTTGGCAAGACCTTCTTCAGTGTGGCGAAGAGAGGTCCTACATAAATTTCTACATAACTGGTATTGCTTTCATACACCACAGTTATTTTTCTAGTAAATATAAATAAGGAACTTAATGGGTTTCGATGGTTAAATGTCAAGAACATATGGCATAATCAAAAATATCAGAAGTGATGTAAACCAAGATGGTTGTTTAGGGAGGCCCAGTAATCAGCCGGCTACTAAATCGAGGTGGAATAGCAGAGCATGAATACAATGTAAAATGGTGTGTGGAGCACATGTGATTTAATCGTGATGACAAAATCAAGAAGGGATGACATAGGATGAAATAATAGTAACTAAGAAGAAAACCAATTCAAATATTGTGAACATGGCATGGCCGAGCATGAGAGAATGTTTGTTTCGTCAGCTTGCCTGGTGGCTAAACCGAGAAATAAGCACCATTTATGCGATGAAAATGGTACTCAAAATGACAGGCGCAGACAGCAACTCCCTTAATATAAAAAAATGTAAACAAATATGACTGCCACCTGGTTGCTTAAACGATAGCTGGCCTGGTGACAAAATCGAAAGTTAATACACTAATGCTTCCTAGGTTATAAAAAGGTAAACAAATGAAAACGAAAAAAAAACGCAATATGGCTGGTGTAGTGAATTTGACAGAATGAATATTGGCGAGGGAAGTGAAGGCCTACAAACTAATTAACCAATGAGAAACATTGGAAGGAGAGGGAAATGTTATGACAATGTGATTGTTTGGAGGAGAATCAGTCCTTTGATGGACACGGTGTTGAGGGATTCTCTAGAAATGTAAGTTTTTTTAACTAAATTTTAATAGTAATTCATTTAATTAAGTTTTGTGTAAATTTAAATTTTTTTTTATAAAATTTAAAATAATTTTTTTAGAATTTTTTTTCAATTTTTTTGGTTTTTTTTGGATTTTGATTTGGTTAAAGGTCATTCAGTGTAATGGTAACATGGGCAAGGTAACAGATCAAGGTCACCGGCATCTAACATGGTGGACAAGATGGCTGACAGAACCAAAATATCTAATGGCCAAGTCTGACTCCGGACCCTGTACCCTGTGTGTCTATTTGACATACCCAGTTCCTATAAAACCAATATGGACACCACTGCTCTGCCCTTGAAAACTATCCTCCCAAATACTTCCCATGGATCGAAAAGTGCCTTTCAGAGGATCGTCTTTGCAAGTGGGGGTATCGGTGCTTTTTTGAGGGAAAAATGGAAATTGTAAGGGAAAAAAGAAAAATTTTGAGGAGATAAGGAAAATTTAGTCTGTTATGAGGGGAAAAAGACCAAATTTGAAGGGATAATGGGAAAAAAGGTACTTCAAGATGGCGGTGACTGGCTCTGTCGCTTCGCCTTCCTTAGCCCTTGCCCCATAACGAAGATAATCATACTATTCACGAATTTAGATAACCACTGTATTAACCCACGTGTTAAAAAATCTTCTAGTCCTGGGCCAGCTTGTCATTTATATTAAACCATTTTCATATTAGAATAAAGTGAGTACACTAGAATCGATGCTGTCACTTGTCCACTGAACATCTCAAAATTTACACTTAAATGTTTCTTTTGTAGTTTTATGAATGAAAATTTCGTGTACAGAAATGGTTCAAAATTAAAACAAGTGAAGAACCATGTTTACACTGCGCACTATCATGTGAAGTTTTGTGAGATTCACTAATCAATATCAACATTCTGGTTATAACATCGTAATAAAGAGTTTCAAAGGATTCCCTGTCTTCAGCATGCACCTCAATTTCTTCACTAAACTCTAATACTTCTTGAGCTATTCTGGATAGCAGGGAGCTCCTCTAATCGTACTTTAATTGCATGCACATCTGCACCCCTTTAATAATGTAGACACACTTGTGAGACTACCCTTAGCCGAAGCTCTCGCGCAAATATTCCTATTTTTGTGATTTTCATCCATGCTGCTTTGGAAGAATATAATGGAAAGGGAAATATCAGGAGGAGAAGGAATGCAAATGACAGAACTAAATCAGATAAAGTGTGTACTTAACTCGCTCTAGCATGGCTGCCTCCCATGTAATGCTTGGTCTGCTAGCTGGACTCCGGTCTCGTAGGTAGACTGGGAAGATGTGTTTGCGTCCAGAAAAAAAAAGAATTACTGTCGCTCGCCCATAAGGAAGGAAGGTGGGTGGCGCGCTAACGACCCTCCATTGTCCGTCTAACGGGCTACCTGCTGGCACTGAGAGTGCACCATCTTCCCACCGTACTGGCGCGTCCACAGCCCCGTGTAGCAGCAAGAAGCACTCTCAGCACCATTATAAATACGCTTTACCATGCACAAATCCGTTCCGGAGGACCACTGTTTTAATTGCTGCATTGAATGATGACATCAACTGTATTAAGATTTATACGTGCGATTAAATCTCTGGATTTGCACATGTTTTCAGCACTTCATTAGCGAGTAGCCTCATGCGGCCATACAACACGCCTGTCTTCCTCCAGACTCTCGTCTCAACTCGCCACGAGCGACCCCTTGCTGTTGAACAAAGAACTTTTTCTCGTGGTCTCGGCCTCGCACACCACAAACACAAACACCAGCAAGTATGGAGTCTCAACAAGTACAAAGATTTAGTTAAAAATTTTCACAATACTTAAAACAGAGAGCATAGTTTTTTGAAGTGACTGGATTTTTCCACTTAAATCAGGACACACAATAAAAGGATAAAATATATGGTCTTATTTATTACCTCTCAATAACAATTTTACCGATGGCTTTAATATATAGTTATATATATAGTTTTGTTAATTAAATGTATATTTTTATTTTCAAATCACGTCCCATTAAAAATAATAGAGCAAATTACCTTATATCCGAACTCAGAAATAAAGTACCTAGATACGTAGGCAGTGCACTTAGTTAAAGAATTAGATTTTGTAGTGTCACACGAAAAGAGTATGTTAGATTCCATAGATAAAAAAATACATAAAGCTTAATCCCATCTGTATGACACTCAAGTCCTGATATACAGAACAGTTAGTATAATTATGTATGTATTTTAATGGACTATAAATTCATGTCCAGTTTTCAACCCTTGTATCGTGTTACATATGCCTTTCATATTTTTATGGATTTCTGCTACACTTTTCAGTTGTACGGTCAGAGATTTCCATTATTATATTTAACCATTGCTTGTAATTTTTTGTTTTAAATGCTTGATTCTATTGTAGAAGATCAAATCTACAAAAATATCACTCAAAATATTTGAATTTTGGTCTACTGATAAACAGTACTAAGCTCACATTCCCTTAAGAAAATGAAATTCAGTACTTTATATTTGCAGCATATTTTTTTGGTAACGTAATACACTTAAGAGCAAATAAACTGGTTTAGGCGTGCGTATGCGAATAACAGAGGTATGGAACCAATCAGAGTGAAGTGATGTGGTCGGTAGCGCCTATATAAGACAACAAGCGTCTGGCAAAGTTGCTAGATCGGTTACTTCTGCTACAATGGCAGGTTACCAAGATTTAAGTGAGTTTGAACGGGGTGTTTTAGTCGGCGCACGAGAGATGGGACATAGCATCTCCGAAGTAGCGATAAAATTTGGATTTTCGCGTACAACCATTTCACGAGTGTACCGTGAATATCGGGAATTCGGTAAAACATCAAATCTTCGACATCCCTGTGGCCGGAAAAAAATCGTGAACGAACTGGTCAAACGACGACTGACGAGAATCATTAAACGTGACAGACGTGCAACCCTTTCTCAAATTGGTGCAGATTTCAATGCCTCCTGCATACCTTCAGACATAAGTCGAGTCCATGCCACGTCGTCTTGCGGCACATCAAAGTGCTCGCTGGGGCCCTACATGATATTAGGCAGCTGTACCAGTTTTTTTTGGCTCTTCAGTGTATATTAAAAACATTCGAACGGTTTATATTTATTTTCATAAATTTAATCCTTTTCCTTAGGAGTCTTACATACTGTTATAAGTTTTATTTAGAAATTTTAATAAAAATGTATTGTTTCTATATGTTGTTAACATTTTAAGCATTCCTTTTTTGAAAAAATTGGTTTATATCATCGGAAGACTTTCTATTTATATGCATGTCCCCCTCTCCTTAATACTCAATAGTGATTTAGCTATTGAACACACTTTAATAAAATTACGAAACTAGCCATACCAATAACAAAAGTCGCAATGCAACCTTTCATAAAAGCTAACGTACTGTATTTATAAAACTCTGAATGTGCAAACTTATAATTGTATGAGCGTAGTGTTGAGCGTAAAATGATGGATGATGCATAAATCCTTGTTTCATTTATTGTAGTGTAATTTGCGTTAACTATTTACACGTTGTTAAAGTCTCTTATCAAAATATTCCACTGTGGGGAAATTTTGGGCTTATTCTTTAGGCACAAATTAAAATTTTTATGTGAGTATATAATTTTTTTTATGATTATAATTCCAAAATAATATGATATGATTAATAAATTAATGCCATATACTTATACACTATAGAGACAGGTACCAGATATCTTGCGTATTTCTGCAAGAAAATAGACAGTGTTGGCATTTATTGTCAAATTATGTGCGTCAATAAATGTTATTATTGTGATAATTACTTAAANTTTTATGTGAGTATATAATTTTTTTTATGATTATAATTCCAAAATAATATGATATGATTAATAAATTAATGCCATAAACTTATACACTATAGAGACAGGTACCAGATATCTTGCGTATTTCTGCAAGAAAATAGACAGTGTTGGCATTTATTGTCAAATTATGTGCGTCAATAAATGTTATTATTGTGATAATTACTTATACCAACATAATGGACTAAGAAAATTAAACATATTTCTTTTTTGATAAGTTAATTTTTAGAACGGTAGCCAATGTATAATTATGAACAATAAAACTCAACTTACGAAACTTAAGCATAGAGGACAATATGTACTAACATACATACATTTACAGTTGCTTAATTGATATTGTAGTGGCACACTTACTGTCAGGTACTTTTTGTATTCTTTTCAGATTTGTTCATACAGAGATGATCGGTATTTAAAATACTTCTAACGAGGCATGTACCAAAATATAAACTTATAGAACGAAGAGTAGTTGTCTTTTGGTGGGTAGAGAGCTTGTTTGTAAATACAAAGCATGCGACCTGTGTTTCTCAAAATTTGAGCACGATCCTATTCACATCTGTTAACTGTAACACCGACCTCGCTCAGAATTCCCAACCAGTAAACACATTTTAATATCCAGGACCAGCCCAACCCTTTGTCCAGCAAAGATCTACCATAATCACTTTGATTACGATCTGATCATAATCAACGCCCTCAAAAACGTACATCATTTAGTAAAATACTATTTTTACCATATCACTAGGGATTACTCAACTCCTCGTTTTATTTTTAATTACCAACCAACCCAACTTGCCAGATTTCCACCATTTACTCTTTTTGTGACCTTTTAACTAGTACATATATTTGCACGGTATTCCTTAACAACTGAAGTGCATACATGATTAAACATGACCAAATAAAGCCAAAATATAAACAGCTCTAAGGGATCATCCATTCCCAAAAAATAACACTTGAAGTAACTTTTTCTTTAAGATTTTGTAGAATAACGGTTTAAAGTATGTGTAAGGTAAAAGATAAATGGGAATTTGTATATTATTAAGGTCTTGTTTTAATGGTGCACCGTGCTCTAGAATATATTTATACGGTGCGACAGGAAACATAATTTATTGTGGGCGAGTTCCAGCATGTGTGCGTTAAAGAGTGAATTATATCATTAAAAAAAAAACTAATTAATAAGGTAAGCGAAATACTTACAGAAATTTAATGAGAAAAGAAAATGGTGATTGATCGTTAAAAAAGATGTTTTATTTACATGAAAAATTGCCTATAGTCAGAAGGGTGTATTCGGTTAGGTTCACTTATTAAGAAATTATTACGTTTTTGTATTTATAGCATTCCATAGAAATTTTTTTTTCTGATTACTTGTCTTTAGTTACATTTTTTTAGTTTGGTTGAATACGACAATGGTTTGTCCCATTAGACAATCACTGGGTATGTTTCGATTTATGTATTCATTTATGGTCTTATTTTGGGTGAAATAGGCATCATTAATTCTCGTTTATATGTGTACCTTACATTATGGCCACATTAGAACACATTCAACAGAGATAAGGTAAATATGGTTACATAAAAGTAGGCAGTGGAAATACATGTAAACGCATTGGAAGATGCACATGTTACGGCAAGGACTTATGTGCGAACTAAAATAACCAATGTCCTAGAGAATCCAGCAACAGGGGCAGAAAATGAAAAATTTCATGGTGACTCAGACCTCGCACTTCCAAACAAATATCTCAATCTTTCACTAATCAAAGCGAAGAAGGTCGGGCATTCTTCCAATAACTATTTTTTTTTCTCCGATATCTTTTCACAGCCTCATGATCAGTGTTCGAAAATGAGAAATTATGCTATTCATAGTAATTTCGTGCCAGGTTGAAATATTTAACAATACCACGGTGGTCCTAACACAACTCCTGCTGCCTGGATATGAAACTCCGATAAATGTTTTCATCTGCCCTGTGACGAAAAACATGGACACCCCCACAAATGGTTTGTGATATCGCCAAAGTCGATAAAGGCTGTTCACGGTAAACTGAGCACTTTTGAAAGTCCGGCTTAAGATCTACTTTTAAGCACATTGCGTATTATTCCACCATATATAAAATTAGCATGTCGAAGTGCCTGGCCACTTTATTCATGCGTCGGTCAAGAGAAACTGTGAAATTAGTGGAAAATTAAATATTTTACAAAGTTGCTCATTCTTAAATGTATGTGCATCTAAAATATCAGAAAACAAAAGAAATAATTTCAGTATTCATAAATGTTTCCGTAACACTTTTAATTCGACGTTAAAGCATGGAAGTACTTCCCCTTCGTCTTTACTATCTTTACTGTGCGCAAGTCGGCCATTGTGCCCATTAAAACATGTGCAGATAGATACAGTGACATTTTTCAAAGGCCGATTTCGAAAGTGCTCACTTTATCAAGAGCAGCCTTTAATATGCGTACAAATGTACACGATGTACTGGTATACGAAGCAGTGATGGCATATGGCACGCATCAAGGTTCTTTCATAATCTGTATAAATAGAGCCCAGACCTCAAGACAGTTGACTGTATGGCCTCCTGGTTTAGGTGGAGAATACCACTACACCTTCAACACACTCGGTGCAAAGAATTAGGTCACAATGACGACGGCTTCCGGTGCACGCAGTGGGATCACTTGCAAGGATACGAACCGAATACACTTCAATGTTTTCATAGATATATAGAGACAGAAACACTCTTTTGGTGCTGCAGTTACCAGGGTGATGCAGACCCAAAATTCCAAGAGCTACCACAATACATTGCAGTGCCTTGTTCTGCCGCCCTCCGCACTGAATGAATTTAGGCTGCTGCTAGGATGCTCAGCGCAACAATTTCATGTCAAAAAATTGGCCGATGTCAATACACTAATCGTAACGATTGGAGTACGAGAAATATTTCCTTGTGTTTGCAGATAAATTGCTCTCTTCTTAACTCTCAGTTCAGACTGCCAAATGTCCCGCCTAAAGAGAAAATGAGCGGAAAACTGCCTGCAGAAACAAAGAAGCGCTCCCGAATCTGCACGATTAACTACGGAGCAATCCAAAAGTCCTCCACCGGAGAACTTTCTGAACGTGACTATTCTCTAACCAAATTTAACTTGTTATCGCCAAAATGAGGAATAAAAGTTAGTCATTTTAGTTATTAAAAGTGTTTACAGTGCTGAATCCAGGTCATAACATGGCTTTTCCTTTAGTGCGAGGAAGCACTGAAAAACTCTACGAGGTGTGAGTCACGTCAATTTTACAAAGTAGCTGATAGTCAAATGAGAATGGAAAATATGTTTTTCTATAGTAAATTTGTACAAATAAAAATAATTTAAAACACTATGAAAAAATTAACTATATCGGAGAGAATTGCACTCGTATTGAAGTAACCAGTCTCTTAAATTGGATCAATGAATTTAACCTGCAAAATTTAAACATTGTTTCGTTATTCTGTTTAAGAATTACAATGCCTATATAAACACATAAAATTACTCCCTGCATATTTGTAACATAAAACTTATTTTCGTCTAAGATACAATCTTTACTTAAAAACTGGTCGAAAAAAAAACGTACCATTTTTTTTTAAATTGGCCTGGTTACTGGTGCTTATAAGACGCTATCACATTATTTAAACTTTTACTTTGATGAAAACAATTACTTTAAAATAGTCATAACAAATCAATAATAATTAACAATCCAGTTTTTTGTGTGGCTGTAAAATGTCAAACATTTTTTTAAATTTAAAATTATTTATCGCAGTTTGGTAATGTAATTCTTCTCTGTACAATTGAACAAATCCATTTTTGAAGTTATACTTCTTTTGGCGCGTTGAAGGTAAAAGTTTAGTGTGCAGCGGAAGTTGCGCGCGCACAGTGTAACGAAATTCGACAGGGAACGTGGTAGGGGTATGACCCAACGTGCACGCGCGTATTGTCAAGCTATATACAAACGCAAGGTACACAACATAGCATGTGGTTATATTTAAAACCAACGGGAAATCAGTTCATGTAATAAGCAAATTGAAAAAAACATTTCATTTATATTTTTAATTCATTGTGAATATCTATATATATTATTTATTAATTTTACTTACATTGTGCCGTGAAAAATTTCTTAGTGATAAAAATTGTATAATAAAATTTTGAAAGCGTTTTCAAGTATTTAAGGTAAATTTTTGTAAGTATTATTTTATTAAGTTATACTTCTTTTGGCTCGTTGAGGGTAATTTAATTATGTTCTTTAATCAAACCTTTATTAATTGTATTTAATGGATTTCTTCGGTCATTTTATCGTTTTTCCTACTTACATAAATTATTTGCATACGTAATAAAATGTTATTTTAGTAACGCCAATGAAGTATAACTTCTTACGCGCGTACATAAGTACACGCACCCATTTTTTTATTTTTTAAGTATTGCAAGAAAGTAAAGAATTTTCTTGGATTTTTTGAAAAAAAAAAAAAAATTTAAATTTTTTACAGACTTGATTTATAACACTCGCAATGATTATTAATAACGAAATCATTGATATTGAGTATATACAGTTGTTCCCCTTCCAGTTTTAGTTTAATGTTATTTTTAATGATTGTTACGATATAAGTGATTTGAGAGGTACCTGCATAAAAATATTAATAATTTAAAGCAAGACTTTGTTGTAGAATATTCAATAAATTTATGCAATTAACTCATACATATTATTTGAGTTTGATTTACAAAGCCTTATTCTTCAAGTTACGGAGCACCTCTGTAAAACTGCTTAGTAACACAAACAAATTAGTTGAAATAACAAATGCTTTTTAAAGAGTTAATAGTAAGTTAACCATAGAAATAACTTGTTTCGTTTTTAAAGTATTTTATTCTGAATCAGGTAATCTCTTTTACAGAGGCAGGTCAGACTTTATCTTCGAGTCACTTGGTTTCGTGTTTGAATCTCGTCTAATCCTGGAATATTTATGCAGTTTGTAGTTGCAAATTGATGCTTGTTTAGAAGTAAGCAGCTCTTCCTTCTAAACCAGCGCAATCATTGGTTTAGAGGAAAATTCAAAACATTCACCAATTGTGTATACTTATGCATAGTACGACTCGTATTATGAAATATTATACCCGAAGAAACCCGGTTGCACTTGAAACAGTATTTCTAGTTCAGACAATATTTTTATAAACATAATTATGTTCATTATCTTATGTTTCATATTTCATAGTTCTAATTCAAACCTACAGTAAATGAGAAATTTTTCCAAACAAGTAAACAAATATGCATGGACGTAAATAAATTTAACACAAAGTTTCATCAGCGTGTCATATACTGGCTTATACTTTATGGTTTGATAAATCGTATTTTTAAAATACTGTATTTTACACCAGTCAAACACGCAAAAATACATGGGTATATCGTAACATCAATGGTTCTGTGCCCATTAAATATCCAATGAATTAATTTAAATAGCAATTTAATTTCATTGTGTTTGCTGTTGTTCACGCAGTTTGATATAACATTGCTAAATAATACCCGAAAAAGAAATTGTGTAGAAATGTATATTTCAGAACTCTATATTTCCTACCAAGGACTTTCGAGTGAACGGTTGACGCGGGTGTGGCACAAAACCATAGGGCAAGAAAAATGCCCTAAGCTCGTAAAGGAACAGAGCCATTTATATATTGTGCGCAGCGGTATTTTTTTAAAATATTTTTCATTGTATTTCTTTGCTTTACTTGTGAAAGAAACTCTTTATCTTTTCATTTTTATCGCGGGAGCGGACTGCAATCAGAAACACATGTTCGCACGGCATTACGGTCGGGGCGAGGAGGAGGGCCCGGAGAAAAGAGGAGAGAAACTGCGAGCCAAGAGTCCGGATACAGGAGAAGTGTGTAAGAGATACGAAACTTTGCACCACACTTAGGACGGGGCCAGAGGAGAAAGTTAGTTTGAAAAGTGGCAGTATCCTCTTCGTCTCTTTTCTGCACTTCACTTCCACCTTCCTCTTCTTTCAATGTAGGTCAACACCCGCTACGCATCGCGTCGCCTGGGCGACATAGCTAACCAACACCATCTCCCACACTCTACTCTACCAAAACTTCGTCACATCAAATGAGATACACTTCTTGACATGAAACAAGTCTTCTACAACCCACTACCCATATTCATTTTACAGAAGTGTATAGTTTTTTTGAATACTTGGGCGTTTATGTTTTCTAACTGTGTCTATTGCAAAATTTACCTTTTTAAACACACTTCATAAACTTTTAAATTAAGAAAAAAATAATTCTAACTTATTTTTAAGACTGTACCCCTAGGCTGTTATTGTAAAATACTAGCAGTCTCTTTGATAGATATGGTAGTATGCTCGGTGAAGGGGCATAGATGATACAATCGGTTAATGACTCGTGTATGTACTAGTGATGCAACGAATATTCGCATTCGCGAATATTCGCATGTTTTTGAACATTCGCATTCGCAAAAATGATGCCAATATTTTGCGAATGTATTTGGCAATGAAAAATGAAAATGTTTAGTAAATAAAAATGCAACTGCTATGATTAAGACATTTTTATTTATTAACATATTTTTTATGTATAAGAGTGTATTTTAATGATATTTTGGAAACAACGTTGTAGTTATTAACTAGATTACATAACAGAAACACAGTCTTGATATTCTTTTATTCTTATTTACCTAAGCAAAATCAAATTAAGGCAGGTAATTTCTTAAAACTTCTAAACTATATTATAACACAACTGTATGATCAAATACCATTGAACTGCTTTAACACAAAACAATGGAATAAGATATAACCCGAAATTTTTAATTATACAAATAAACTTTAAACGAGATATTTTGTAAAAACACTTAAAAATATGCATTTATGCAACCTAAAAGGTATCTTATTCAAATATGTGAGATATTTTAATGAACTAGTAATCATGATTAATTTTAAATCAAATCGACTTTTTATGAATAAAGTTAAAAATATATTGTGAAGAGAAACAAACAACATAATAATCTTCTTTTCAATTAAAACAAATATGTTCTTAACATTTTGTAAATTTTAACTTTGGTACTATTAATAATTCAATAATTATGTAATTTTTAAGATATCCATTAAACATTACTTCTTGAAATCGTAAAATAAATCCATGAAAAATTGTTTATATCTAAGCACAATTAAGTTATAAACACTTAGTAATTAAATAAGAGTAGAGGAATATTAAACTTCAGAAAGAGAAGTTTTGATGTCTTTTCTCCTTGCAGCCTATTTAGGTGGGGTGTGGAAAGAAGACCAGTCCCACTAAAGACCCTTTCGCCAGGCACACTAGTGGGTGGTGTTACTAAATACTGCCTGGCTATGGGAGAAATAATACCATACTTCTTATTATTTACCGCCCACCATGTAAGTGGATCTACATCATTTTCCACACGTTTATCTAATAAATATTCATTGATGGTTTTTTTTATCAAAACTTCTATAGGGTTCGTACATTCATTTTCTTCTTCTTCACTTTCGCTGGAATCCATCAGCAATTAAATGGTGTCTCTTAAAGATATAGATTTCTCTGTCAGACTGGCACAGGAACCAGATGTTTCAATCCGATGAGTAGTCATTCTGGCACGCTTAGGATTTGAACAAGACGATAGGCTTGATTCATCGTTTCCTATAGACTATAAAATATTTTTCACAACTTGATGTCTGGTTGAAGAATTTTTGAAAAATTTAATTTGTATCTCGGGCCAATAAAATTTGCCGTAGCAAACAATACGTCAATTTCCAAATGGGAAAATCTACGACATAGTTCTCGTTTAAGAACTAAAATCGTATTCCCAACACATTCGTCGGTCACATCAAATTCACCAATAATTTTTTCCAAAGTGGACAATAATGGAATTACTGAGGATACAGAAATATTGGCTGCACTTAGTTCTTTTGTAATTTCTTCAAAAGGTCTGAGTAAAGTTATTATTTTTTCCACAATAATCCACTCTTCGGAAGTTAGTTGTGAAATCTTGTTATTCTGGGAAGCATAAAGACATAACGATTCTTCGTTTTTCAAAATACGCTCTAACATATACAAGCTGCTATTCCATCTTGTAGTACACTCTTGTATGATTTTCAGCTTTGGCTGATCGAGTCTTTCTAGTTGAGAAGCCAGTTCATCTTGAGCTACATTTGAGTGATGAAAATGTGTTGCCATCTTTTTACATTTTGCAATCACTGTTATAACGGAATCTTGTGCCATAAGCCCCTCCTTGACAACCAGTTGAATCTGGTGTGACGAACAATCAATATCACTAATTAATAACAAGGAAATATCTTTTTTCATGTTTGTGCCGCCATCTGTAACAATGCATTGCACTTTTTCTTTAGGTATTTCTCAATGCGACAACATGGTTTCAAGTTTTATAGCTATATTTTCACCAGTATGTCGGCCATCGTTAAATACCTCTGCGTTTAACACAATCATTTTTCTCTCTAAGTTTTTTGTTATACCATGACATGTAAGACTCAGCAAAGATATTCCTGAACAAGAATCAGACCAAATATCAGTTGTAAACGCCAATTTTTCAAATGACTTAATTAATCCCAAAATTTTTTCTCTATCTTTGCCGTAGAAATTCTCACATATAAACTAAGAAAAATGTTGTCGCCTTTTTATATTATACGACGGACAAAAATGGTTCAATAGTCTGACGAATCCAACACTTTTGACAAAACAAAAGGGTAAGTCCTCTAAAGCAATCATTTCGCTTATTAAATTATCAATTTCCAAAGACTTGGCATTGTTGTTATCCCACTTTTTTGTTTTTTCGACGCAATCAGTCAAAGACATTTGTTTCAGGTCAGTTTTCGTACATTGTCACGAAGTGGAGGCCACAACACTTGTTGTAGAAGCATTTCGCTTTTCATTTTCCCTATTCTTTAAAGCATTATACTCGTTTTTATGCAAAGCTTCCAGGTGATTTCTCATAGCACTCGTTGTTCTTCCTTTGCGCGAGTGTTATTTATTACATATTTTGCATTTCACATTTTCAGCATCACATATTGTAAAATAAGTCCAAACTTCGCTAACACACGACCGCTTCATTTTGAAATATCACTTATCACTGTACAATTACAACAATAGAGTCTTTACAAGTTAAAAACAAAACTTAAGTATGTTGACTCGACGCTGCTCCCACCTGTACTATACAGAATGGTGGATAACAGGGTATGTAGTAATTTGTTACGGTGCTGGCTAACGGCACCTTGGGCTGCTGTACGAGGGGTGACACAAAGACGTAACTGGGTTCGGTTTATTCACGCTTAACTGTTATTGTCCAAAGTGACAGTGGCCTGTACATTTATGAGACCTAGCCTCTTTTATATGTCCTCGGACGGTGGAATCTAGCTATCCTGCGCCCTACACACGTCTCGGCGAATTTTTGGGCCATGGTTGGGGAGGGGGGGGGGTTCGTTTCGTCGGGTTTCTGAAATTACCTCAATGCTGGTGACTGGCGTTGTCGTGCTGTCTCGGTGTCTCTCCTGGGAAGTCCTGGGCTCGATCCCTGGACATGCAGTTCTCTTCTCGTCACTCGTCGTTCCTCGTATCTGACTCTATCGTGACTCCGGCGTAACTCTCGACTCCGTCGTAACTCCCGACTCCGTCTTAACTCCGTCGTAACTGTCTTTTCGCTGCTGCTCCATCGTAAACGTCTCGTTACTCTCGTGTAACTGACCTCAACTGTCCTTCACTCTCGCCTAACTCTCTTAACTGTCGCGTAACTGACTTAACTGTCCTCCGTGGCTCCTGTATATATACGTTTCTGTTCTATTTTCCATAGAACTCGGGACTTACCCTCTCGTGTTTGCGGTGGGATAGGGGTAGGCGGGGTTCACTGTTTTTCCCCGATTTGTAATTTTTTGTGGCGAGGGGCGATAATATGCCCGGGACTCCCCGCGTTCGCAGCAACACATCGTGACTCAGGCAACATGACAGGTACAGTTGGTTCGAGCTCGGGGATTCCTCTGGTCGTTAGGCCATCGGTTTACGGCGTGGGTAAGAATAGCATCGCCACTACTGGTAGGTATGAGCGGTACGCGTCAAGGTAACCTCAAACTAAATTTTTACGAAAACATTATTAGCAGCTAACATCATTCAGTAAGCCAGCAATCACGATTTGTTTACTTTGTTCAGAGTCGGTGCATATGGGCTACTCTCGGTTTTAACATTGGTTACTTGAAAAAAATACTCTGGGCATTTTCTATAAATACTTTCATTGAGTCAACACTGTACAGCAGTGATAATGTCACTAAAGTAAAAAAAAATATATATGTGAAAAATTTGTATTTTCGCTGCATATGATGTCTATTCAAAAGTAATTATCCTTTACATTATCTTTTGTTATTTAAGTTTTGAGACATTGTTTTGAGCATAATAGCTGGTGTTGGGTGATTTCTGTTATTTTGGTTCAATACTGTATTCCAAATATATTGTTAACATTGTATATTATTAATAATTTCTAAATAAATTTTCATATAATGTATTTTATTTGTTTGATTGTTTAGGTTTTTTCATACGAGCAATCCTTTTAAACTAAACAAACATTAGCGTGTTGTGTTTGCGTCACTAATTGTAAAGCATACAGTTGTATCTGCTAGGAAGGTATATTCGTATAAATAATTTGGCCAACACCTTCATCTGTTGGCATTTGGTTGTTGAGGTTAGAGATATGTTGTATTGTAATCCAACTTTTTAGCCAATGTTTTGGATTAAAATTAGAAATGTATCATCTATTCATCATAGACTCCACTCATAATTTAAAATTATAATTATAAGGGGGACATTGTATAAAATAATTTTTAATGCATGTATTTACTTTCGAGTAATTTTTTGTAATATTTGTAGTAACTAACATCTAATTATTGTACGAACTTGAAAGGAATTTATAGTGGAATTGAGTATTATATTTTAACACTTAAAATTTTTTTGGTATGCAAATATGTAAGTTAATGGTGGGTTGTATCTTATGTTCGAATGAAAGCTGGCATCATTTTTCGTTACAGTTTCACGCACATGTGAGAGAAAATTATCCGGTGACATTGTTCGTAGTTTTATATAGTAAAATTGCGTCCATTGACTCAACAAAGGGCATAAAAAGAAATATGCACCATACTAGCTGAAAAACGGGTACGGCTTAATTTTAAATATATAAATTATTTTGCATGGGATGATAGCTAAATACAGTTTAAAAATAGAAGAATGTGACGTATTTATAAGTTTCGAATTATAGCAATAATATAGTGAACTGAAATGGTTGCAACCATTTCGTATTACTTCACTACTTTGGCAAAGTCGGAGAGGTGTAGTGGATGGCACAATAGGCTGGTTACTCAAAGGGCGTAGGTTTGTGCTCATTTCCCACCAAGCATATTTCAGAATGTAGGTTGCTTATATAAGAGCGAAGAAATAGCCCTGGTAAGTACATTTATTTTGATTTTCAAATATTTTTTCAAATTTATTTAAACATAACTTACCAATGTTTGCAAAGCATTGTTTATTGGTTGGTGTTGTGTACGTACTGACGCGTCTTCCCAATTTACCACCAATGTTGTGAAACGTCAGTAAGTCATCGGTTGGTAAATGGCTGGACATTGATTGGTGTCCAATAAATAACACTATTTTCGGGCCAATGTAGGCCAACGAATTTGAACCAAAGTAGGCTCGAGTTTCATTTTGAAGTTAAGCCAACATAATTGTTTGTACGTTGGTGCCGCCTTAATGCAAAGGTTGGGCGAACGTTAGCTCGACCAGAAGTTGCTGCTGGGGATACTGAGTGACGCTGCCAATAGTTTGCAGCCCAACACTCCATGTTATTAATCGACTGAGGTGGGGCAGTATAAAACTACTGAACTCGCGTTCGAGAAGACACGTGTTCGATCCCTAAACCGTGCACTGGTTTTGGTATCCCATGCTTTTCAGAAATCACTCCGGGAGAATGCTAGGATGGTTCCTTACTAAAGGTCATAGTTGATTATCACCCCGTTCCTGCTTCTCTGAGCAATTTGCAGTTTCTTATATCTCCGTGCTGTCTACGAGATGTTAAGTCTTCCTGCATACCTTTACGTGATTTTCCATAATGGGATTATTCAGAATGGGTAAGTTGTAATATTAATTTCACTCAGTTTGAAACTACTGAGACTCACCAAAATCTTACTTTCAGTGAAATGGTGAAGCCGAACTTGTTGACCGTCCACATTATATGTATACTTCTTGTCGCAGTCTGGTCAGCGCTACACAGTACAAAATTTAAGCGAAATGATAAAGCCGATGGCAAACATTCCACACTTTTAAGAAAATTCTCAGCCATTTCGGTATTGTTTTTTAAGTAATATGTCTTGACAAGACGTAAAATAATAATTAAACAATCAAAGCTGCGAAACCACAAGCACTCGATTAATCGATGCAGTTATTACAATACTAATTTTTTTTGTTATAAAAGTGCATGTTATTTACTGTAATATTACACTACATAAAATGCATTGAAAAACCGTTAACTGATGGGGGTTTGACTCTAAACCACAAACTCCAATCTCTCTAAGCAAACCTCTTAAATTTTATTTTTAATTATTTATTCAAAAATTTGACTCGGTTAGAGATACTCAACAGTTTTCCAAGTCTGATTGTGAAATCGTGACTTATCAATACGAACACAATACGCATGTGGGAATCGTACTGCCCGGTACGATTCCCTCATGCGAAAAATCCGGGAACGACCCCGCCAGGAATCGAACCAGGTTAGCTAAGGTAGGAGATGAGTAGTCAGACCACTACACCACCGCGGCCCCGCCTTGGTGGGAGACGGCTCCGAAGCATCTACGTGAACCGCCGCCCCCCGCGGAGTGTCACGAATCATTACTGCCGCCAAGATGGAAGGCGCGGAGGTGGTTTGTCGCGCGCCTGCAGGCCCGCGGCAAACTCAGACGAAATCTTCACTTCTATCGTAAGTGGTAGGACCAGTATTTCACTCGCCTCCAAGCGCTTTTTCTCTGACGCCACCGCAGAACCATGACACCAGAGTGTAACCGAAACTTTTCCCACCCCTTCAGCCGAAAAGAAAGCCTATCTCTCGTATTGAAAACCGCAGGCACTTCAATAATAATGTGTGAATACACACAAGAATGAAAGGTCCCGTTTTCAAGGGGGTAAAATTTATTTCAGAACAACAAACATTTTTTGCATTAGTATGAACATACCGTTAAATGTAAAAATGTCATCATACATTTATAAATAGGATGTACGCATTATCTATTGCATCCGACAAACCCATACTTGACTTGCTGACTTGCTACTGGTCCATGTTGTTCCCGAGACGTAATCTACACAAACAACAATTAGTGTCTAAATGATTGATATTTAAAAAATATTTTCAACAGTTATTTAAACCAAACAAAAAACGATACATATACAAATGGTATAAAACTACCTACACGTTTCTGCATCTAATTTGTTTCTCAGATAAAAATTCCGATTCCACCTTAGCTATATGGTTAAGAAAAAAGTTTGGACACTTTAATAGAGTACCAGGCGGTTTCTCGGAGAGGTTCAACGAACTGGTTTTAGCATCACTTGCATGTTTTTTCCTAAATATCATAGGCATATGTTAAATTAAGTCGGACAATAAAAGTGGTAACATTTCCAAGTGAAGCTGTGTTTCCGTACTTATACATTTTTTTTTAAATGATCATAATATAAGTCATTGTTACTTTTCTTCTACCAGTAACTAACGATGTGGTTAATATTGGAAATGGTGACCTGTAATACAAGGTCGTCAAGGCGTATTTGGACGTCAATGTTCCGGGATCAAATACCAGGTATACCTTGAATATGATGGCCGTTTTGCAACGCTCGTTTGTATGCTACTCTCCTACTAGCTTACTGGGGAAAAGGTGAGGTTTTTAATAAGGCAAATTAAACTTTATGTATAATGTAAATTCTATATGATATGCTAATTTCAGTATTTGTTATTTAACCTACCAGCAATGTAGTCATATTGTGTTGGGGCAGTAAGATATAGATTTCATTAGAACATATTATTGCAACTCGCTATAGCCAATAGGCACTAGCCATCGATAAGGCCGTGCAAGGATTAAGGCACGGGAGCTAATTAAAAATGATCATGTGTCTGAGGAAGAATCCTATTTTATAGGTTTGAACGTCAACAAATACACCTTTCAATAAAATGTTGCCCCTCGAGTTTTCAAGTACGCGTGATTACGCTCAGTTTACTTAATTGTTTGCAGCCGCGGTGGATGAGCGGCTAGGTTGCTCGCCTCCCACTGAGACTAAATCGATAAAATGCCCGGTTGGGTCACTCCCGGATTTTTGCAAGTGGGAATCGTGCTGGACGATGCCGCTGATCGGCGGGTTTTCTCGGGGATCTCCCGCTTCCCCCGCACTTGCATTCCGGCGTTGCTCCACTCTCGCATCATTGCACCCTCACAGCCTCTCAATAGCTCGTTGTTAAGAGCTGCCCAAATATCTCAACTCAACTCGAAACCTTTTACTAACCTCCATTTGTAAGTATGAGAGAGTAGGTATTTGCCAACTTCGTAGTTGATACAGTAATTTAATACCCTATACTAAATTTTAATCAAAATACAAATTATTGTGTTAGCACGTCACATTTGATTTGTTAAGTGCACCGTAACACTTAAATATCTTCATATATTGGAAGAAATTTCCACGGAAATGTGCAAATAATGTCAGGAAACGTGATCCATAGTGAATAAGAACAGAACTGAGCTATAAACATATAAAATACAGAAACTTTGTAAGTTGTTTTACAGCTTTGGGGAGCGGGGATAAACTATTTCGAGATTACACGAAGCATCTTTCGCATCCGTAACTAGCTAATTATCGTTCATGTGACTGCCAGAATATCATTTCTACTTACACATGTATTTTCGAACATCGCATAGCAGCGAAAAACACATTTGACGAACGGTGGCACTTTAAGTATTTTAAAATCACCAAAAACTGAAGTAATTATTTTTCTAACATATTTTATTTACAATAGATTGCTCTCCTCCCTCCCCCTCCTTCATGAAAATGATTGTGGATTGGTTAAAGCAATGCGTTTAATTTTTCCGTATTTAGATCCCTCTCTAGAGCTAAATTATTTAACTTATTTTATTTAGTTGCGTGCACAGAAAAAGATTGTACAGTGAAACTAAAAGTTTCCTAATCATACTACACAAATAGAAACCTTAAAAAACGACTTGAGAAATTTACAGAAGATTCCGAGGATTTACAGAAGTTCTGTGAAGATTACAGAAGTTCTGTGAAGATAAGAGAAGATCTGTGGAATGTACAGAAATTTCGTTACTGAGAAAATGAAGTATCCGAAATTCTATGAAAATTTGAGGATAGTTTTTCAGCAGCAGATTTCCAAATTTTCGCACATTTGTTTGCAACAGGGAAATTGCTTCACTATTTTCAGATACATGGCGCTCGATCATAAGATTTGAGCAACTGCCACATTTAAACATAATTCAAAGATAAATTATAAAACCGTGAAAAATCAATACACATGTAACGCAGTATATGAGTGTTATGACTGATAGATATAATTACGTATGTTTGATGCTACAATTATATGTGTTAGGAGAACAAGATTTTTGTACAAATCTTTTGTGGAAATTCAGAAATTAAAATTTTTCTGCAGCAACAGTTTGCTTACTTTCATGTAAACTGCAGTTGGTTATTTAATAAAGAGAGTACAATTTTCATTATTTGTAATAGAGCACAAGCATAAAATATAAGTTACTATTGGTTTTCCCGCCATATGTGATAAAACTAAGTTTTACAGAAAATAAGTGAAAATAAACTAAGATAACAAAATTGAGTAAATAACGTGTTTGTTCATGTTTTTAATAGTTCGGGCTACAATAATAAATACATTTATTTAACAAAAAACTACTACGACAAAAAGTACATCTACCTCAATTTATAGCTGGTAGATTAAACTGAAAAGCAAGAAACCAGTTTTGTATTTACATTATCATAAAGAAGAACCGTTTAGAAACTCATGTAAAAGTATTATGAATAGTCGGCTTTATTTAATGTAAATACTTGCGTTTGCAAAAATGTTTCTATAGTTAAATAATTTTATCGCAAATAATTATTGTTTTATTTATACCAAGCTCGTGTATGGAACTTTCCAACGGATAAGCTTAAAATGGTAAGTCATCCAACTCCAGCAATGTGAATACTTGCCAAACTGGTGAAAGAAACTGAATATTAAGGACTGACCTCAATACTAGCCATTCGTATCAAAATAACGAAAATACTGTATGTAAAATCTTCCGAATATGAATAAAAACCAATGCATTTGAGTGAAAAAACATAAATAAGGGAAAACAACATTAAAAGCTAAATAAAACAACATTGATTAATAAAATTTAAAAAAAGTAAACAGCAATGAAAGTATACGAATTCCAGTAAGATTGAATAAAACTAATGCAATAGAGTGTAAAACAACAAATACAAGAAAAATGCAATAAAATGAATTGAATGCGAAAAAAAAGAGTGTACAAATACAATATAAGTGAAATTTCAAGAAAAGGAATGAATTTGAAAGAAATTTTCATAATGAATCTAAAATTATGTAAAACAAAATATTTGGTTTTAATAAACTAAATTAATTTCAGAACAACATAAACAAGCAAAATTTGATGAAATTATTAGATAAATTAATTAAAAATAGCAAATATAAGTAGAATTTTACGAATATATATAAAAACCAATTAAATACGTTGAAAATTAAATTTTAAGCTCATCCGTTCGACTCCTCCTTGCTTATTTTAATAAATATGCAACTAGATGTGATACTTATATTAAAATATACATACAGCTTTGCGAACACAAGTTACAAGAGATCAAGATTACTTATTACAAAACTGTCTAAACAACTTATGTTTATGAGAATGTTTACAAGCACAAGCATGTATCTTGCTTTTTAGTTGAACATACTGTCCACAGAGTATAACGAATGTGTACATTTTTTGTGTCTTTTTTGTAAAGCGTAGTAGAAAAGCTCACCAAATTATTCAGGGAACTTCACAGCGGGTAATAATTGTCGCGGATGAGGAAGTGCTTTGGCGAGGACGTCACTCCAGAGAGACGCGACGAAGAGCGGAGTTGTTCACGTCACTTGTCGCAATGTTTACAGTTGCACTCGGGTCGGATAGCCGTAGGATAGCGGGAGAGCGGGGGATGAGAGGTTGGAATACAGCAGGGCGAGTATCTGCACTAGCACGAAGGACTAAAACTGGGTTTACAATTGAAAAATTAAGCGTTAAATGATGCGTTAAGACGTGTGCAGAAGAAGAAACGAAAGTGTGTTATCATGTGTAATGGTTTCCAATGGAACTCAGCAGGTCGGATTTCCTTAAGCGTTAATATAATATTTTATATCTAAGGTCAAACTTAAGAGTCGGCGACTAATCAGATCAGAGTAATCGGTGTTGTTGGCGGGGAACTGTTATTTACTGTAGTGTCAGTATAAAAAACATATAAAAGGCGTGTGTGCGCACATGTTAACAATTATATTTGTACACAAAAATTAGCTTCTCTGAAAGAAAATGTATGCTGTGAAGTACACTGAAGAGCCAAAAAAATGGTACACCTGCCTATTATCGTGNAGGGCAGTCCACAAATCCAATCTGCGCCAATTTGAGATAGGGTTGCACGTTTGTCACGTTTAATGATTCTCGTCAGTCGTCGTTTGTCCCGTTCTTTCACGACCTTTTTCCGGCCGCAGCGATGTCGAAGATGCGATGTTTTACCGGATTCCCGATATTCACGGTACACTCG
This sequence comes from Clitarchus hookeri, assembly GCA_002778355.1. NCBI lineage: Eukaryota > Metazoa > Arthropoda > Insecta > Phasmatodea > Phasmatidae > Clitarchus > Clitarchus hookeri. The sequence continues at coordinate 83,528 of NQII01000215.1, forward strand.
TGAAATGGTCGTACGCGAACATCCAAATGTTATGGCTACCTAGTCGTGCGCCGACTATAACACCACGTTAAAACTTACTTTAATCTTGATAACCTGCCATTGTAGCAGCAGTAACCGATCTAGCTGCCGACCACATCGCGTTACTGTGATTGGTTCCATACCTCTGTTATTTGCATACGCACGCCTATACCAGTTTTTTTTTTTTTTTGCTCTTTAGTGTATGATCTGCTTAAATATGGTCGTGATGCACGATGTTAGGTTAGGAATAAAAGCAAACACGGCAGGCTTGTAACCTGTTTACATTGGCTGGAACTAAGAATTAAGAATTAATTGGAAACTGCAAATAACAGAAGACGTGTTTTCGCATGCTGGATCAGCGCTTACTGCATATTTTTGTTATTGTAAAGGCAGCCACACAGTTGCACTCGGGTCGGACAGCCATGTTGATGAAGGAGAGCCGCGGGTGAGGAGTTGGAATACAGTGAGGCGAGTATCCGCACCAGAACGAGTGAGTAGCGCCGCGCTCGAACAATGGAGAGGCGCGTGAGGGCGGACGGGAAAATGAGAAAGGCCGCGAAGTGTGGCCTAATTAGTCTCGTCGAGCACACGCTGCTTGAAGAGCGAGATCCCTCGGGGGCAGCCGGCCGGCGTAGCAGCGGGAGCTGGAGCCAGCAGCCAGCTTCGGCTCGCGTGCAGCCAATGGCTAAGCGCCTTCGCAATGCTTTGTGCGTTTTGAATTACCCTCGGAACAGCTCAACGCACGGCAAGCAGGGGCTCGACATACGGAGTACGCGAAGAATATCAAGTACTCTCTACTCGCGGTTTCATCGCTTTTCGAATCAAACCTTTGAAAAATCACTCCATGTATAACGTGTTTAATTGTTTCCTAAAAACATCGAGTATCACGTACATTTTATATTTCTCTCAACATAAAATTACTTTATTTTTGGTTAAATTGAACCTGTATTTATATTGTATCTATTCAATTAATATTCTGTCGATAAACTGTGATAATCTATGTATAAGTAAAATGAATAAAAATGGAGAAAATAGGCTTGTTGTTTTTGCCTAGTAAGATATAGTTCTTACGCGAAATATTACGAGAGTGCGCAAGATTGCGGTTCGTTGTCCCTCTGGTGTAATTTTAAAGACTTAGTAAAGCTTTGTTTGCATGAAGCGGAGGAATGTTGTACAAGTAGAACTTGAGGAGTGCTTCAGAAAAGTTGGAGGTAACCGTGAATGAACTATACACGCAATTGTTTAGTAACTCGTCACTTAGAAAATTGTAATCCACGGAAAATGAAGTACTTCATTACAACTAATAGTATCATTTTTCAAGCCAAATTTTTACTGAATAGAAATACTTGTTACCTTAGAAAGGTAAACGTTTACCGTTCATGATCCAAGGTTCCCGAAACATTTAAGCAAATACAGCAAAAATAATAAATGTATATACAAATTTTGAGTGGAGTGGGGAGATTTGAGCGACTCACATTAATGAGGTCTTGAGAGCCGATGAGGGTAAAGCGAGGTGAGTATTGTGCCGTTTTTAAACACTCGCTTAGTTTTAACTGTGTTCTTTTAACCTCGTATTCCCTTTCTGGGAATATTATTTTGTTTCTTGGCAAAACTCGTTGTGTTCTTTTCCAGTACCTAACTTTATTATTCATTTTTATGCTAAAGCAAGGTTTGATGATGTTTTTGGCACTGTTTCTGTAATTTTGTTTANCCTAACTTTATTATTCATTTTTATGCTAAAGCAAGGTTTGATGATGTTTTTGGCACTGTTTCTGTAATTTTGTTTATTTATGTAGCAATATTCCAAGATGTCGTTACTTTTTCATTTTTTAATTTACTAGTGACCAATTACTCTGATCTGGTTAAGCTATCGTGTCAACCGATTGAAATAACTTTATTTAGAAACGAATTGTGAATTTCGTAATGAAAAATCCCGTATTTCACTTGTGGATTTCATATTTAAATACTTTCCTCTCAGTACAATTGTATGTATTTTATATGGCATTAATGTAAAATAGTGCATTACGAAACAGGATAGTATCACTGGTTTTGTGAGGCAACTTGATACCTTTGTTAGTGTCTGGCATTTTCGGAACGCGCCCTTATTCCTTCTTCTTGCTTTCAACTCCTAATTGTGTGACCAAATTTTTAATTAGCTCCAGCTATTTTCCTACTAATGGTGTAATCTTTTGAGTTTTACCGCTTTTGGTGTTTCTTTTCCGGTTGTTATTTGTCATCTCAGTAATGTACAGGATGAGTATAAAAGAATACACCAACTTTGAAGGTCTATAATATCAAAACCAAAAAACCTACAACCTTGATTGACCAATCAAATGAACCGTGGAGCCGTGAAGTTTGTTTATTAAAAATTCATAAATGTTCAATGTGACCACCATGAGAGACCCGAACAACATCTAGGCGATAATCAAACTTGTTCCACGCTCTTGTCAGCATGCCCGGTGTTACGGTTTGGATGGCGTTCGTAACTCTCGGTTTGAGGTGGTGACGGGGTAGCGAGCTCGCATTCGACACGTCAATGTGAAGGGACGGTCTGATGTTTACTTTATGGTGCGCCACCCCATTGGTACCTAGCTGTTCGTGGATACCTAAACGAGACGTTGCCGTAACGCTGGATTGGTCGAGGAGTAGCTAGTTGGTGACCAGGCCCTCCATCACTGGCCCCCAAGAAGCCCAAATCTTACGCCGTGCGATTTTTTCTATGGGGTACATAAAGGATCAAGAGTTTCGTCCACCATTGCCGGCTAACATTGACGACCTCAAAACGGGAATTATGGACGCCATCCAAACCGTAACAAAGGACATGCTGACAAGAGAGTGGAACGAGTTTATTATCGCGTAGATGTCGTTCGGGCCTCTCATGGTGGTCACATTGAACATTTATGAATGTATGGTAAACAAACTTTACGGTTCCACGGTTCATTTGATTGGTCAATCAAGGCTGTAGGTGGTTTGCTGTCGATATTATAGACCTTCAAATTTGGGGTATTCTTTTATTGTATAAATGTGACGTTGCCTATTTATTTTGTGCGTAAATTTTGTATTTACCGCGGTCGACCTGTTGGGTCGGAAAATGCTGTATTGAGGCAATTTCTCTACCTTGCTGCCAAGGCATCGCAGACTTTTTTTTAAGTCACCTTTCGTCTTCTTCATGCTTGATACCGTTTTAAAGATGAAGGAACAGATATGCTGGCGTTGGAAAGGGAGATGTCCCGAAGATGTGCCGGGCCACATCTCAGGAAAGTCCAGCCACCTCTTTTATTTTCGGCGTATGCATGAAATGCAGCATATAAGTCGACAATTTATTTCGGACTTAATATTTTATAAATTAGTCAACCTTTAAAGTTTTTTATGACTTTACATATTCTGTAATTCTGTCTGTGTTAATCTCATATTGAACAAACTCTGTAATTTTAAAAGCAAAAGAACTTAACCTCCAAAAGGTTTATTATTGCTCTAGATATATTGTTGTTTTGAATTTTAATTTTATTATTGTGAGATCCGAACAAAATTAACAATATTTTTTTAAATAATAAAAATCAAATCTTATGATATAACAGTTTTTGTACCANAAAAAAAAAAAAAAAAAAAAAAAAAAAAAAATATATATATAGAGAGAGAGAGAGCGAGAGAGAGAGAGAGAGTTATTGTTAAAAATTTGAAATATTTATTATTATTAATCATTATTGTTAAAAAAAATAATAATTTCGGTTACACGAATCTCAGTTCTACTTTATTTAACAAACAGCTTTATGTATGTGTAAGGGTGCTGGAGTAGGAACTACGGATCGGTCTCTTTGCTTACTTTTACATTGGGGTCAGACCCACACATCTAGATCCTAAGAGTTTTCTATTTGTGGCATGCTTGTGGTTATTTCCACTAAGTCTCTCCTATGCTACAAATGGTAGAATTTGTGTGGAGGGAGCCCAACACACTTCAGTATGAAGCGACGGGAGATCCCCGAGAAAACTTGCCGACCGACGGCATTGTCCAGCATGATTCCCAAATACGAAAATCCGGGAATGGCANGGGGGGGGGGGGGAAGTCTGAGCACTACACCATCGCGGGTCCTATAAATATTATGAATTTTGAGAGATTCACAATGCTTAAATGACACGAGAGCAGAGTTTTATCATTATAAATATCCGACTTCAGATGTGAAATTTTTGAAACACCTACATTGGGTGTTTGAATTTCTGTGTTTGGACCCCGGTAAAACACGTGATTGTATGTGTTTAGGTAAAGTAACATTTGGTAAATTTGGCAATGCCCACTCCTCCCCAAAAAAAACTAATGTTTAAGTAATTAAACGTAAAATATGGGTGCAAATAAACAGCAATTTACAACCTTCCATGAACAAAAATGTACTGGAGGAGGATAAGCTAATTCAGGTTTATACAACAGAAAATAGGTTTATGTAGGAAAAACAGAATATGATATACAAATCGGTAAATATTACGTTCTTATATCTAGAGACACCCGAATTTCACGAAAATATTTCATGGCACAACTGTATTTCAAAACATTTTATTCCAGACTCACCTTCGCGATTGGATTATTATATTCAGTACGTGTCTCAGCTCTCTTCCCGTGAGTCATGGGCGTTCAGTATTGGATCGACCTAATTAAAGGTTGTTCACGGTAAACTAAGCACTTTCGAATGCCCTTCTTTAGATCAACGTGTATGAACATTGTGTATTCTCCCGCCATATGTAAAATTAACGTTGCCATGGGCCTGATCACTTTATTCATGCGTCGACCAAGTAAAACTGTGGAAATATTGGGAATGTAAATATATTTCATATATACTAATTCTTATATTTAGACGCGTTAAAAAAAACAGAAAGCAAAAGACATAATTGCAGTATTCACAAATATTTACCTAACACTTTTATTTATACCTTAAGATATGGAACTACTTTCCCTTGTCATTACCAACTTTACTAGGCGTATGTCACTCACTGCGCCCGTTAATATGAATGCAGCTAGGAGCAGTGATATTTTTCAAAGATTGAATTCAAAAGTGCTCACTTTATAGTGAACAGTCTTTATAATTGGCACAGCCAAGTAAGCGCCTTCTCACAGAGACGCGCGGCCAGTAAACAAAATAGCGTGAAATGTTTTGGGTGGCTTTCAACATCGGGGTCTTGAGAGCCGATGGTGGTGAAGTGAGGTGAGTACGAAGCAGCGCTGGCGTGCATGGACGGGGGAAACGGGAGATCACCGACCGCCGACCAGTGTTAGTGTCCGGCACGATTCCCTCGTGCGAAAACCAACGTCAAACTGTAGTGTTCAGGAAAATATCAAAGTCCAGACTTCGCGTATGTTCTTTCGCGAAAATTGTGTGTCCCTTGAAGTAGAAAAAAGATGAGACGGGGGCAAGGGCGTGGGGCGTCGGAGAGTTCATGCTCGGTCATTCCGATCCCCCGGTGGTCATCTTGTCCGCCGTATTGAATGTCGGTAACCTTGGCGTTGACCTTTTACTCTGACCTCGAAGCACATTGACCTTGAAAACCAAAAAAAAATCCCAACAATTCCAAAAGTTTATAAAAAATTATTTAAAAATATTAAAATGTATCAATAAAACAATTATTATTAAAAATTTATTCAAAGAAACTTACATTTCCCGAGGTTCTCCCCAGCAACACATCCAGCTTACCCCACCACTCCAATGCTTCCAATATATTTAATTGCCCCACCCCCACCACCAATAACTCACCTTCGCTCGATCAAATATATTTAATTGCCCAAATACTCGTATTCGCTCTATCTCCACCCATGATTCCCATTGGCTTATTACTCACCCCCGTCAATTACTCACCCCTTCCAATGTTTCTCATTGGCTAATTACTCACCTTTGCTCGATCCCCTTACCACCTCACCTTTGCATATTCTGTCGGATGCAGCTTTCTTGCGGTTTTTTTATTTGTCATTTGTTAATATATTCAACACCTAGGTGGCACCATTTCTTGATTTCGTCACCAGGTGAGCTACCGAATTAACCACCAGGCTGCAGCCATATTTTTTTATGTTTTTAAAGTATAGGTAGTGCTCTGCGCCCTCCATATTGGATTCTATTTTCAACACATAGGTAGCATTAATTTCTCGATTTCATTGCCAGGCAAGCTGTCGGTACCCGCTCATTCCCTCGGTGCAGCCACCAGGCAAGCTTATGGCACTCACATTTGTTTTATAGACAGGAAAATCTGTAATATTCTATCAAATTAAAAATATTATTTTTACAATAAGCTGTATATTATTATTCATAATTTTTTAAATCGACAATATTTTTGTATTAAAAACTTCAAATTAAAACGGATCAAACACATTTTTCTTTTTAATGCTAAAGAAAGTACCATTGAAATTGTGTATTTATTTTGTTTCCTAATACTGTGCCAATTTACTCCTACCAATTATTCACCCTCGCTTAATCCTTTACCACTACCGCTCTTATTTTCAGCATTGTTCTCTACAGTATGCTAGTGTGAGGAAAGTATATAATGGGAACTATGTCGACCCTCGGCGCAGTTTCTCGTATGATGGCAGAGGTGGCAGATCGCTCTCTCACCCTTCGTCTTTTAGCATTTTGACTGGTAAGTTCAGATATTTAATTACATCAGGTCGCAGAATATTATCAATCGTGCACGTAATACGCATATATTTTCTCACGGAATTACAAATCTGCTCGTATTTGGAGTATCGGTTTGGGCCAGTTAATCTCTGGAGGAATATGTAACCTCATAAAAAACGGTACTAGAACTTCACTTTTTTTAAGTTTATATATATATATATATACCACGGATTTAATATGTAAAGGCGTTAACTCAGTACCCGTGACGCTAATGTATCACTTTTTTTTTTGCATTCTCCAAATGTGTTCGAAGACACGAAATATATGAATGTTCGAATAATGCAGATCGAGTGGCATATACGTATGTAAAATGTGGCATGGCATTTGCTAGGGGCGATAAGTTGCAGAGGCATGCAAACAACTGCGTAGCTGTAGTACTTTCACCTGCCAAAATCCTTGGTGTACAGTCATCTTCACAGCAGCGTACGAGTGTACTTCCCACAAAACCAAGTGTTTAGGATGAGCATTCACCATCGTGCCAGTAACCATCACGCCCAAGAATCGTGGCAGGGTCTGGAGGCCAAAACTGCATTCCATCGCAGTCTAAAGAGTTATGTCCCCAAAACGAGAGCACATATCCAAAGGAAATTTGCATATGTAAAGCTTAATTGGGGGAAAACATCACTGGTTGCTCTCCACATAATCACGCTACCAATACAATTTCATATATGGCTTGAACACAGCATTGCAAAACTGACCCCGTTAAACGAAAGGAAAGTATTTGAATCGAAAGATAAGATAACGAAAATACTGTAAAACCTTATACTGCAAATATACGTCACGAGAAAGAAGCATACATAGAGCGTGTTTCAGGGTAAATATATCTTCTCTAAATAGTATAAAACCAAGTCGCTTATCCGTGCCGGTCTGTGTATTCGCTAAGTTCTTCTAAACAACTCGATGGATTTTGATGCGGTTTTCAAAATCATTTAGAAAATTTATTGAGGAAAATTATGGCGTATAAGACATTTATATTTAATGTAAGGATAGAAGAGAATGTCGAAACGTTTTTAATAAAGTTGTAGAAAACCGCTTTTAGGGCGCTTACATAGCTTGCGCTGACTAAACTATAAGAGATAAATCAGATTAAACTACAGAATTGTAGCTCTTAAAAATGTCTACTGAAAATTTCATGACAGCATATGTTTGTCTTTTAAGGGTGACCCACGGTAACCATTTTTGTCTTTCAAAGTATCGCTGTAAAATCTAAATTGTTACCAGNTTTGTCTTTTAAGGGTGACCCACGGTAACCATTTTTGTCTTTCAAAGTATCGCTGTAAAATCTAAATTGTTACCAAGCCAAGCCGGGCCGGTTCGCTAGTTAACGATGAAATCAATTACCAAGTGTCCCTTAGCCTCTAAATGACATGCTTGCCAGCCCCCTCCCCCCCTCCTCCCTCTTTTTTGGCAAATTATTTGTTTAAAATTTATTTTGTAAAATATTATGTTNTTTGTCTTTTAAGGGTGACCCACGGTAACCATTTTTGTCTTTCAAAGTATCGCTGTAAAATCTAAATTGTTACCAGGCCAAGCCGGGCCGGTTCGCTAGTTAACGATGAAATCAATTACCAAGTGTCCCTTAGCCTCTGCTTGCCAGCCCCCTCCTCCCCTCCTCCCTCTTTTTTGGCAAATTATTTGTTTAAAATTTATTTTATAAAATATTATGTTCCGTGTACGGATGCACTATCAGCTTTCTATAAAGTAATCATGGCTCGAAAGACCCAAAAACAGAGTTAAAACCATTTTGCTAACCCGTGGTATGCGATATGGACAGTGGATGATTCCATGCATTCCCCCTCACTAAGGCATAGACGATTATCATTAAAAAACATTTCCTCCCAAGTTCAAAATTAGTACGTCAAGAAATTTAGGCAGCGGGAAAAAAATATCGACATGGTTACTCCACGTGCAGCGATATTTTTAGCTCCCAGTGTCCGGATATAAAACTCTTTATACATGCAAATAATAAATATATAGTAAGTTTTTGGGGGGGGGGTGGAATTATGTATCTTGAGAAGACGCAAGCTTAAATGTACACCCACCACAAGTACAAAATCATAAAAAACTGTTACCTCCGTCAGACAAAATTACTGTATTTTTATACATTCGCGTGTGCTCGCTCTATTAATCTGTACCGCGGTAAAACACCCCCGCCCTCAAACTCTAGAGTCCTACGTCACTGCTACGTGACTTCATCCGATGGAAAGTGACACGGGAATATGTTGTTATGATGGGCACTGGCGTGAACCTGTCTTTTAACCTACATACTTTCTGAACGCACCGCAGGAAGACACCGCTGTATCCGGGACAATTTGCAAACACCAGTGGCGAAAGAATACCAATACGATGCTAGCACCGAGGACACATCAACATGGGCCTACGGGAACAAAACCAGCTATCAGCAGTTTCGCCACGAGGCGGAAGGTAAACCAGGAAAAGTTTACAATACAGAATCATTAATAAAATTATATCGCACCCGGAAAAACTGTCTGTCTGCCGCCAGCCATCGAGACGAGAAGATGCTGCTCTGTATGACCAGCCTACGGCGGCGACTCAGTAGAAGGTGAGCGTGCAGATATTAACATTAATCCTACTAATACGAGGGCAAATTAATTAAAAAGTTACACTTCTACGTTACGGCAATGTATGAAACCACCTATACATAGGCAACACGGTTATGACAACATACAATGTATGTTCACTTTTCCACGTAGTCCCCAAGAGACTGTAAACATTTCTCGGAACGGTCAAACAACTTTTCGATTCTGGATGCGTAGACATCTCCTCCAGCGCTATGTAACCACCCGGANGGCGGCGACTCAGTAGAAGGTGAGCGTGCAGATATTAACATTAATCCTACTAATACGAGGGCAAATTAATTAAAAAATTACACTTCTACGTTACGGCAATGTATGAAACCACCTATACATAGGCAACACGGCTATGACAACATACAATGTATGTTTACTTTTCCACGTAGTCCCCAAGAGACTGTAAACATTTCTCGGAACGGTCAAACAACTTTTCGATTCTGGATGCGTAGACATCTCCTCCAGCGCTATGTAACCACCCGAAGACAGCTGTTTTCACCTCCTCATCGTTTCGGAATCGTTGTCCACCGAGATCGTTTTTCAGCTTACCGAAAACATGAAAATCGCATGGCGCTAAGTCTGGACTGTATGGAGGATGTTGCCATACCTCCCACTTGAATCGCTGCAGCAGTTCGGACGTTTGGCGGGACGTGTGAGTTGTTGTGNGCTAAGTCTGGACTGTATGGAGGATGTTGCCATACCTCCCACTTGAATCGCTGCAGCAGTTCGGACGTTTGGTGGGACGTGTGAGTTGTTGCGTTATCGGGCAACAAAATCACACCGGCGCTCGTATTGTCAAACGTTGAACCGGTTGCGTAAAGCAATTAAAGAGAAGCGCCGGGGAAAATTGAGCGCCAGTGTATGTTTGTTACCACTCAGCTCCATAACGGCTGAGCGGATTTTGATGAAGGATCTGATGTAGGTACTTCAGGTCCTGTAATAGATCAAAGGATACTTTTATCCCGGTAAATTGTTCGGCTCCTGTGGAATAACAACATAACGTGAGCACGTGACCGAAATATTATTTTTCCCCTGGTGTCAGAATTTATTGGGCCAACCAAGGACCTATGAAATGGCTTAGCAACTCCTATCAATCGATAACAACCGGGACCGAATATTTAACGTGCCCTCCAAAGTTCGGAAGTGCTCAGATGTTATGCCACTAAACGGTCACCCATCCAAAGGTGTGCCGCTGGGAACGTTGTTTATATTGGTGATAGATTAAGATGACTCAGCAAAGCGAAAAAAAAAATACTTAGGTACACTTATTTCTAAAGTTGCAACTTGATGAAACTCACGTTTTGATTTTCATACATCGATGCTGGAAAGCGCAAATGTGGTAACTACGCGATATTTGCACATTTACACTCCAAAAACAATACCCTTCTTCTTGGCTATCAGGTAAAAAATATTTCCATCCTTTTGGGTTGCCGTAATAGTTAAAATCCTAGGCCAAGATAGTACAGTATAATTTTATAATTCTGTTTTTACATAAATTAATTGTCTTTTCCCAATTAATTTATAAGTGTTTCACTGTAAAACTCAATTGTACCCGGGCGAAGCCGGGCCGGTTCACTAGCTCTAAATAAATATCTGGCACTAATCTAACGTAATATCCCTCTGCGCGTTACAGTAAATTTAATTGTATTATAATGTTTAAAATCAGCTATAACTCTAAATATAACAAATTTTACACTTTGTATCTTGTGCGTTATGATTAACTAACTCCAAGTCTAAAAGGCTAAATGTATGGTTTGCAAATATAAATATAACAAACCATACCAGTGGTGGAGGCTTGGGTTTTTCCCATCTTTCAGTAGCCAAGCTTGTAAGCTCCGCCTTCCCCCTTTGTATCTTATATATTCACCACAATCTTACTTCTAATAAGCTGGTGAATTTTGCAAGATAAAAATAAAAAAGCCACCTCGCCCTTAAACACCCTCCCGCCCACATCAAATAAAACAACGCAGTTCTAGTGCCAATTAAAAATAATTAGTAACACTTACTGTATCGCATTGTGCAAACTGCGAAAGTCATTAAAACAACATTAAATTTCAAAATGAATATGGTAACTTAACGGAATACAGTAAAGCCTCTTAGTGCGATGAACGTGTTAGGAAATGTAAATAAACAAGACACCTTGCTATTATTTTGCTAATTTAAATAACAACTGCATGGAAATAACATGACATAACGTGCTGATTTTAATAAGGCACTTAATGTGTTGAATGAAGTATTAAGAGAGAATTCAGTAGTAACAATAATAATATATATACATGTTATAAAACTCAACGTGTCTCTGTCTGTCTGTCTGTCTGTTAGTGCGCTTACCACCCAAGAACCACCTATCTGATTTAGGTATTTTTTTTAAAACTCATATCTGTTTCCACTAGTAGTATTTAAGTATATATTTTGAAACGTAAAGTACTATAAGGAATAAGCAGTGACGATAATAGTGAATCAAGTCGGAAAAAAGTTTGCCCCCAGCGCGCTCTCTTGCAATACGCTGTCTAAACCATTAAAGAAGGAACAATATCCTGTAGTAAAGAATTGTGTATAATAAAAAAACTTAAAATAAACTTCGTGGTAGCATACATCTATATAACTAAAGAATAATTATAGTCCACGTGAGCGGAGCCCCGGGCCTAGCTACTTTTCCATAAGTCAAAAAAAATTTAAGAAGGGAATATGGATATAATAATTTTAATGCATTAGGGAAATGCATAAGATTTCACGTTAAAATACTTTTGTCATTTTAAAAACCAATATTATTAAAATTTATGTGGTATGTTCACTAACGGTCATACACAGGCGTGCGATGCGCGACCGAGTGGTGACGCCGCTGTCACGTATGTATTGTGTAAGTCAGCACTGAAATTGTAAAACAAGCAGTTGCACGTGTGAATAGAACACATGGGCTTTAGACACACGTCCCAGCAAATTAGTTCATTAACTCGCATATTTCCCTTGCAGTCGTGATACATTTTCGCAATACATTTTCAATGTACGCAAGAGGAGACAACTGGAAAGGAAGCAACCAGGTCTAGACGGAACTGTGATCCGGGACTTGGCGAATCCTGTGGTTCGATTCCACGCTTGAGACGTGGATCCCCGGCCCTCAGGGGTGCGCAGATTCTCGACCTGGAAGCGGAAGAACGGTGTATTGTGTGGAACGCGAAGAGTTGCAACGAAACGGGAAAGTGCACGAGGCACGCCCAGTCCACCTGCAATGCCAACATGCAGGCCAACTTGCGTACGCGCGGTAGAACGGAGTCTCGTACTCGGGAGGTAACCAGTTCGACTCTCTCGAGAGTCGCGGGATTTGGGCTTCTGGCGGAGTTCAGACCCGACCAGATTGGCCTGCTGTCACGTTTAGCGCCGTTCACCTGAAGGGGAATCCAGGCAGTAGGCGCGCAGAGAAATGAGATGTGACTTCTATTGTGGGTCATGTATACGACACAGTGTGCCACCAGGGAACTGCAATTTGACCTCCTTGGGGTAGTTTATTGAGAGCAGAACATTTTGTGTGTCCAGATAAGGTTCGACGTGAAAAATAATTGCGACATGTTTATAAGAAATCTGCAAAACCCTAGAACATTAAAATATTTTACTTATGTGTATTGTTTAAAAAGGGAAACGAGAATCTTTATCACTCTAAGTAAACTGTGAGCTCAGTAGAGAGATTTATCAAGTGTCGGCCTATTAAGAATGTAATTAGTTAAATAATTATACAAGCAAATGCATAATATACCTTAAAAAAATTTAAATGTTCTATTTAATAAGAGATTAAATAAATATAAAGTTATATGCAAAATTTATAAATTTTATTAANAAAAAATTTAAATGTTCTATTTAATAAGAGATTAAATAAATATAAAGTTATATGCAAAATTTATAAATTTTATTAAAAAAACGGGTTTATATCGTTGTAATGAATATTAGTTCATCACCGTGCACACAGACGGCAATAATAAAATATTAAGAAATTATTATAAATTGTGCAATTTTGAAGTCGATATTAAACTGTCCTCAAGGAAAGTAAACTAATTTAAGTAAAATTGTTATACCTCTTTAAGAATCGGAGGGTGTGTGTATAAATTAATAAGAATTAGAGGAGTGCAATAAGAAGGTAGGTTAATGGAAATTAATAACTTGTTTTTACAAAATTAATTTGAAAATTAAAAAAGTTCATAAACTAATGCATGTCTTGTGAGTTTCAGCATTGTTGCTAAGAGAACGAACACCACGAACGCTGCGAAATAGCCGTGAAAATCCGCACGCAGTGGAAGTCACACGCGCGTCCTCCATATTGCAGAGACGGAGACCTCGCGAACGGACGACATGCGGTAATGTTTTCTGCAGCATAGAAGGTACCGTCACAACTTGTTGCTTACAAACACACAGAAACACAAACACTGCTGGCAGACATTTCACAAATACACACAGGTCAACTCCACTACACCCGGCATTTCGCGTCGCTGGTACGCTGCCATAATTCATAGTCTCATTTTTCAATAAACAAATTCTAAGGAATGCCGAGAGACCTAAAAATTAAGATCTGTTATATAAAATTATCTGAATGAAAAAATGAAATTATTTTGAAATACTTTAAGTAAAAAGGACAATGCATAGAATATAAAATATTTTTTTCTTGTGTCATAGAAGCATATAAGTGTTAGCAGTTATTAAATAAAGAAAAAAGGGACGTTGAAGTGTTATATACGAAGAAAATATATTTATATCAACGTAATTTTCCAATAAATCTTATNAAGAAAAAAGGGACGTTGAAGTGTTATATACGAAGAAAATATATTTATATCAACGTAATTTTCCAATAAATCTTATCAATAATTAGCCAAGGCGTTAATCATTTAGTTATAAGAATTTCAAATGATATGTTCTATAACTAGAAAAACAGGCGAAAAAAGCAAAATGTTATAATTTAACATTGCATAGCTGCCAAGGAAATTTACGTTTACATAATATTATTTATAAAGAAAAAAAAAGTGGTTCTTAAATGTGATTAAATAGATTAAGTTANAAAAAAAAGTGGTTCTTAAATGTGATTAAATAGATTAAGTTATTATAAGCTTCCTTGCATACCCTCTAAAGCAGTTTGAAGGTCAAATGCTTTGCGAAGCACATGCGAAAATATAAAGAAATCTTTATGTAAACTAAATAAACGAAGTTCACCATATGCCTCCTACGTTCTTAATTGAACATATCCAATTATCATGAGTATAGTTTTTGGCCAATGCATTACTAAGACTGATTTGAATAAAAAATGGTCGTGTTATAGAGTTTTATTTTAATGTTTTCAAATTCTCATCTCTTTCAGACATAACTGCAGACTTGTGAANAATGGTCGTGTTATAGAGTTTTATTTTAATGTTTTCAAATTCTCATCTCTTTCAGACATAACTGCAGACTTGTGAAACAATTTGTATTGTGTAGTAACACGTTTTATCCTACAGTTAAAATAACGATATTCGAAAAAAAATGTAGCACAAGTAGCTGCAAAGACAAATTTTGCCAACGATACTCCTCCTTCAAATAAAAGTATTCTCGTTGATGTTTGTGCTGAAGGGAAGTGGGTAATGCCTCCGCTGAAATAGAGAAGGGCCATGGATACGATAATGAAGACAGTGTTGAAGGTAAAGTAGTGGCGATTTTTTTGACGTCCAAACACATCTTCCCACCGGATTTCCTGAAAAATGTTTTGCGAATAATGCAGAAGAAGATAAGAATGCCGACTATTTATTTCCTGAATACCCTTATGAACTTGTTGATAGACTTAGACATTTGATTACCTTGCACACTAACGAGATATCTTCAATCATCGGTGAACTCAAGGAAAGGGGCAACATCGAATAAAACCTTTTTGTACTATCCATCATCTGCAGACATCAGAAAACTGCGAAAACTGATTTTATGTGTAAGTAGGGTTATAAATTTATGAACTGTTATTTGTGCACTTTACATTTCTTGAACCTTACCTTACT
The DNA here is from genome assembly GCA_002778355.1 of Clitarchus hookeri. NCBI lineage: Eukaryota > Metazoa > Arthropoda > Insecta > Phasmatodea > Phasmatidae > Clitarchus > Clitarchus hookeri. The sequence goes on from NQII01000215.1 coordinate 98,789, forward strand.
GCTTTTCAGAAAAACCTACAATTTCAGTGGTGCATAAAATCGAATGCAATNTTACATTTCTTGAACCTTACCTTACTGCTTTTCAGAAAAACCTACAATTTCAGTGGTGCATAAAATCGAATGCAATGGTCTGTTTTAAAAAAAAAATTACGTGAGAAAATGCGATGTGTGGAATATGGTTCAAAACGAAGTATTTGGTCTTTCTCGGGCAGTTTAATTAGGCTGAGTTTTGTTTGACAAACAGACGAACTAAGGAAGGAACATTTTTGAGGAATAATTTTAGAAATGATGAATAATTTCAAGGAATATTTTGAGGAATGAAAGGGCGAAAATCTGGGAACGACCCTGCCAGGAATCGAACCTGTCNGAATAATTTCAAGGAATATTTTGAGGAATGAAAGGGCGAAAATCTGGGAACGACCCTGCCAGGAATCGAACCTGTCTCGCCGTGTAGAGGAAAAGAGGCTGATAGAGCGGAAGTATGTTAGCAAGTATCAGAACACTTTCTGGGCATTTTGGAGGAGCACGAATTTTGTCGCAATAATGAACATTGATAATAGTGGAGTTAGATCTTGCATCTGGCCTTTTGAAAATTTATCTTTCGTAAGTCTATGGTACACTGGCATATCTGCAGGTTCATAATTGACTGGCGAATATTTTAAAATCAATATTCAGCACTGGTATTACGTTGCGTAGTGTGCAATTCTAAAAAAAAAAAAAAAATTATTAGGAGACTGGCTATAATTTTTTTTTCAATGGCTACCTCCTTTGTATGTAAACATTGTAATTTCCTCTGAAGCTGCACGATTAATACAACTTAAAATACTAAGCATTTTCNACCTCCTTTGTATGTAAACATTGTAATTTCCTCTGAAGCTGCACGATTAATACAACTTAAAATACTAAGCATTTTCACCTCGGAATTTCACGTCAATAGTATGGTAAAGCCGAAGCGGGCACACAAGATTCAGGATGTCGGAGTTGAAGTTTTCCGCCATCTTGGATGACATCACAGGCGCGGCTGGCAGCCTCGTTCATCTNGATTCAGGATGTCGGAGTTGAAGTTTTCCGCCATCTTGGATGACATCACAGGCGCGGCTGGCAGCCTCGTTCATCTCCCCGCCCCTAACCTACGTCCGTCAATTCCAGTGACCCATAACCCTAGAAATGATTCTAATAAAAATAGTGTTAAATAAAAAAGATTTTATAAAAAATTAAAAGGTATCGGCGTGCCACCTTGAATTTTTAATAAATATATATGATTATTATATCGTTACAAATTATAATTCGATTAAACAAAAAAATAATTTTATAAAAATTTATTATATATTGCGTCTAGGCACTTTGATACCCAATATGATGTATTGATCACCCTTCCTCCCTCACAAAAACCAGTAACCCCGCCCCCCAAAAAAATACTTTTATTTAAAAGCATTTCAAATAATTTCGGTCTGCTACCTCAGATTTCTAAAAGTTCCAATCGCACTTTTAACCATTAATAGTTTTGTCAATAATATATGTGTATTTTTTAGTGTAATGCAAATATTATTACATTTGTTTTTTTTTTTTTTTTTTAAAGGGGTATACATGACTGTCTTTTTGAAAATTAAGCCGCCAGAATGCGCGGGCATGCTAGCGATGCGCTTGTCATAACAGGTCTACATCTTGATGCCACTGCGGGGAAAGAAAGTGGGGGAATGTTGTTGACCCCTGAGTCAAGTGCACATGAACTGACCTTGAACTCTGCATCATGTGCGAATAAATAAAGTATAATCTGGTTAAATCCGACTATATTCAACATCAGGGCCGCAGGTGTTTGTCTTGGTTTTTAGGAGGAGGGGAATGGGACGGTTGGGAATGGGCAGGGGGAGTGTAATGTTATCATTTTCACAGGTCTGCCCCTGCACGGCATCAGGTAACTGCACATGTGCAAGCATATGTGCTTTCAAGTCGATTTCGCACCTTTACAGTGTCTGATGACCATGAGGTCTGCACATGCGCAGTGTCAGGTATTTGCACACATGCTTCCAGTCATTTTCACACCTGCTCGGTGTCAGATAGATTAACATGCATGTGAAGAGCAGTGCCATATATTTTTTTTNTTCCAGTCATTTTCACACCTGCTCGGTGTCAGATAGATTAACATGCATGTGAAGAGCAGTGCCATATATTTTTTTACAGAGATAGCATATAAAACTGCATATAAAACAGGCAAGAATAAAATTTATGTACATTAAGGAAAAAAACCTTTTTTTTTTAAAAATTACATGTAATTAACATTACTTCAATATACTCATAGTGCCTATTTCTGAATGTCTTTCTCATCGACCAAGGAACTGTTACTCTTCGAGTGACCGAGCCACCTCACATAGNTTCCAGTCATTTTCACACCTGCTCGGTGTCAGATAGATTAACATGCATGTGAAGAGCAGTGCCATATATTTTTTTTACAGAGATAGCATATAAAACTGCATATAAAACAGGCAAGAATGAAATTAATGTACATTAAGGAAAAAAACGTTTTTATTTTTAAAAAATACATGTAATTAACATTACTTCAATATACTCGTAGTGCCTATTTCTGAATGTCTTTCTCATCGACCAAGGAACTGTTACTCTTCGAGTGACCGAGCCACCTCACATAGACATGTACATTACATCATTTCAGCACCTTTTCNGACATGTACATTACATCATTTCAGCACCTTTTCCAACAAATAAACATCGGGAAACTTCATAGGCTGGATCTACTCTGCGTAAAAGCCTCCGGCAATGGATTCGCCACGTAGGTCCTAGAGATAATACATGTGTGGGTACCAATGTTGTATGCGAACCACTTTGTACAATTTCGCAGACCAGTTGTGATGACTGGCATTGAGTAAAATGCCATGTTGTTTGGAGATGCGCACAATGTCGACGATTATTGCTTTAGGCTTGCGAGGGTTCCTCCCCATTGGTATAGTATACACCAGCCATACTCAACCTTTTTTTATAGGGGCCACAAATACCGTTCAGTCATAGTGTCGCAGGCCGCAAGTAAAAATTGTCTAGGTGTAAGTAATTAAAAAACTTAATTTTAACATTTAACCATGTATTTACTTTTTATAAACATAAATATTTTAGGCTTTAACAAAAATAGTTTATTTAAACGTTTTAATGTGATTTTTGATACTGTGAACACTTTTTCAAAACTTTATCAAGATCTGGCTTGTTGCTGCTTGCTAACCTTATCACATCATCCAGATGAGAGTCTGTAAGTTTGTTTCTGTACACATTCTTTGTGTACTTCATTTTTGAAAAAGACGATTCGCACACGTATGTCGACCCAAAGAATGTTAATAGGATTTGAGCACTCCTTTGGACGCTTTTATATTTTTGGGGAATAATGCTCCTAAATTCCACATACTCCTTTCTTCCCTTTTATATTTAAACAAAATTTCTAGGTGGGTGTCGTTTTTAAAATCGATGAATTCATCTAACAACTCTGGGTAATTACAATTCAAAATTGAAGCCAGCTCTGAGATAGTGGTTGTTTCTAAATGCCATGGATTTTCTACAAGCATCAANAATCAAACATTTTTTAAGTTTTCTTAGATCTTGAAACCTTTTATGAAATTCATCTAATAGTGCAGTTATATAATTTGAAATTGTAGAGCAGTTATCCTCAAACATGTCGATACGGTCCTCTGTTATCTTAATTATAGTTGGAAAATTGTGCAGCTGTTTGTTCTGTAGTTCTTCATGATAAAGTTTTAGCTTTTCCTCAAAAGCAAATACTTTATTCGCCATCTGTGAGACTATGTTATTTTCACCTTGTAAACTCCGATTGAGGCTATTTAGTTTTTTGGTAAAATCACATAGAAAGACTAAAATACACCACCATCCATCATTTAGTATCTCAGGGTACACTTTATTATTTTGCTCTTAAAACAGTATTATTTCATGGCGTAAAGAAAAAAACCTTTCTAAAACTTTTCCTCTACTAAGCCATCGCACTGAGGTATGTTAAAGGACATCATTATACTCGATTCCCAGTTCTTCCAAAAGACTTTTAAATTTTCTGTGGTTCAATTCTCTTGCTCGTATGTAATTGACAATATTGATAACCGTCTTCATCACAGCTTCAATTTCTGGATTTACAACACGTGCCGCCAAGTTTTCTTGATGGATAATGCAATGAAATGTAATTAAATTTGTTAAATTATATTTTTTTCTTAAACAACGTAAGAAATCCATTTTCGGATCCAGTCATTGAAGGACAGCCATCGGTGCAAACACACGCAATTTTTTGTATATAAATTTTATTCTGCTCTAAAAAATTGCAAGTAGTATCAAGGTTATCTGTGCCTCGGGTTTGACCTTTCATTGGAAGAAATTTCAAAAAACCTTCAAAGATTAAATTATGTTCTGTACAATATCTAACAAACACCGAGCATTGCGATGTTGCTGAAACGTCGGTACTGGAATCGAAAGCCAAGCTAAAAAACTTGCAGTTTGTAAGGTTTTCTAATAAGTTATCGTATATGAATTTTGAAATGTCTTTAATACGCCTTATACAGGTTGAATCGGAGAGCTGTAGTTTTTTTATATTAGACAATATTTGTATTTTGTTGCTGAATTTATCAAAAAGTGCATTGGCCCCACTAATAAAGCATTCTTTTACAATTTCTGCATCGGTGAATGGTTTCATATGCTTACCAAGAATGTAACAAATTTGATATGATGCCATGGTTACCGCGGAGTCTTGTGATAATGCCACGGACATAACATTTTGCTGTTGTTGCAATGACTTCTTAAAAAAACTCAATTTCTCACTTCTTAAAGACGATCCAGAAGGAAACGTTTCGTTGAACGATTTGTGTTTTGTGTTAAAATGACGAGAAATATTGTATTTCTTTAACATAACACTTTTTCAGCATATTGTTAGGAACAACAAAATATTCCGTTTCTCACTCGTCTTGAAACAATCTGTTTTCATCACATATTTTTCTTTTATACTTAGAAGACACTCCTGACATTATTTTGATAGAAAAATAACTATTTTACACTTAACNAGCATATTGTTAGGAACAACAAAATATTCCGTTTCTCACTCGTCTTGAAACAATCTGTTTTCATCACATATTTTTCTTTTATACTTAGAAGACACTACTGACATTATTTTGATAGAAAAATAACTATTTTACACTTAACAAAACCAATTAACTGCAATTACCAGGCTAACATTGATAATTTGTGTGTGTCATGTAAACAAATTTAAAACAAGTGACGACAAATAAGGCAAGACGTAGGTACAGAAGTGTGAAAGAAAAGGGGAATTTCCCACCGCTGGCTGTCTCGCTCGTGCAACCCGCAACTCTGAGTTGTGCGAGGTAATAAGAGAGATTGCTATATCCCAACACTGCGCGCACCGCGGTAGGGATTTATGTACTTATAGCACCCATAGTTTCTCTGATGAGCGCGCAATTTAAAATGCTTGGCAATTTGATAACTCCAGGTGGGCCAATCACAAAAGCTCGGCGGGCCGCAGGTTGAGTATAGCGGGTATACACGGTCCGAAGCAGGGAGTCGTTTTCGACATTTTAGGGTTTCATGCAAGTGGTAGAGTGATTAGCAGAACTATAATCGCGGACTATTTTCGGCAGTAGCTCAAGCGACTTGTAGTTTCCATTTACAGTGAAATTTCTCCACAATTTAACTTTCAGAGATAGGTGAAAATGCTTGGTGATAATAGCCTTGAGTCCATAATACATGGAATAGTGATTCTTGGACATGAGCAGTCTGGCCCTATCATAATTAGAAAATGTGTCTATTATGGTCAAATAGTAGCAGTGACTTGTATTCGCACGAGAAAAGTCTTGCATTTCGATCATATCGGGTTGGAAATTATCGTCCAACCCTTCGATGATGGATATAATCTAATTGGTGTGCGATTGGTTGCCAGCAGACTGCGAAGTGACTAGTACTCGTAGTCTATCGTCGAGTTCGTTCGGATCTTCCCAAAACATATAGTATATCTTGAATTTCGCATCGAACTTCTGCAGCAGCAGACCCGATCTAACAGCTTCGATCAATCTGGACATTGGACTAGGGACTACACAGTACATTTGCTGGCACTTTTTTTTTTTCTCCAGTGCTGTGTGACCATACTACGTAGGTGGGGTTATGATGCTGGGACCAAAATCAACCTACATAATAAAACTAAAACAAAGCAGACAAACAAACACAAAAAAAAACAACAAATATAAATACTAAGAGAAGAGAGAAGAACTTTTAAGAAGAACATTGTCACCTACAGAATTTTTATTAGTATATGATAAAACCACCATTTTACACTCACAATTCTAGCAATGATAAATGTTAAACCCCCTGTGAATTGTTCGTAAACCATGGTTTGGAGGCAAACATAGGTGCCAAATCATATTCGCACGAAATTATGGAAGTAAAATGACGAGTATATAACATTGAAAGAAAAAGGGCTTTATGTTTTATAGTCTCTACCACATTGCCTATTCAAATATATATCCTAATTTTTTAATGGTTTTGTTTGNGGGGGGGGGGGATTAAATTGCTTTAGATTTTACACCCCGAGGCAACCACACACGGAAAGGCATGCATTAGAAACAATACCAGTTCCCTTTCCAGCATTGTTTTTTCTTCATCTGAGAAAAATATGTTATTTCATTGTTCTATGACCTTGGTGTGATACAGTGAAAAAAAATTCGAATAAAAGACACTTGTCACATACTATCGAACCGAGTAAAACATATATGTTTAAAAATTATGATTATACATTGTGTCATAAAATTTATATTTGGCTCCACGAAAAAAACAAAGCAACTCAGACGAACCTTCCACACAACGCCGAAAAATCTTGAAGAAAATTGCAGTTACCCACAACAATAATGTATACCAATGAAGGGGAAATTTTTTTAACAAAAATACCTCCCCAAAAAGCTTGAAGACAACAGTGCCCATAAAAAGTATTGAAGACATAAGTAATTATGTAAAGACAAGATGCAAAAGACTTGTAAAAAATTACCTATCAGTCCACATCAAAGCAAGGCAAACAAACCTTGTGTACAATGCTGAAAAATCTTGAAGACATCACAGTTGTCCACAAAGATAATAAAATGGAAAAACTAATCAAAGCAAGGCCATCAATGCCGAAAAATCTTGAAAACAACATAGACCGCAAAAATTATGCATACTGATGAAGGGGAAAAATGTGACCAAAAATACCTCGTCAAAAATCATAGCTACCCAGGGAAAAAATTTTTATGTAACAACAATAGTGCATACAAAATAAGAGGACTTGGATAAGCCTNAATCATAGCTACCCAGGGAAAAAATTTTTATGTAACAACAATAGTGCATACAAAATAAGAGGACTTGGATAAGCCTACGATAATCTGACAGGACAAGGGTAGCTCTTGCACTGGCTACAGCATTCCACTACACAATCTAAAATAATTTCAGTNACGATAATCTGACAGGACAAGGGTAGCTCTTGCACTGGCTACAGCATTCCACTACACAATCTAAAATAATTTCAGTCAAAATAATATGGATAAGCAAAATAACTGGTCGTGTGGATGGTTGGTATGGACAGACTCCAATGTCTGTGTACAGTGACACACCTGACAAGATATGCATCCTCTTGCATGTGCTACAACTACCATTATGATTCGATAATGGGACACCTGACAATATATTAGTGTATTGCTGCGGCTGATGGTGGGATATATTTACATATCGCCATTGACATATCCATAAGGCTCTATATGTATACCATCTTCCATTATCTGTCTCTTGTCATCTGTCCATGAAAGTGCTAATTTATTTGTACATTCTGTGTAAATATCACGATGGTGCGACCTTATATATTTTGAACTTTAACATTCATGATTTGCTGTTGTGTCAACACTCTTGTAATCTTCGAAAAGAATTTTTTTCTTCAAGCTGCTTTTCTTGACTCCCTTTTGTTTTCTTCGTAATCATGCATTCACACTTGTAGGTGTACATTTTGGAACGCAACTTCACAAATTCACACATTTCCTCCCCACCACACTCATCTTTAAATTTCCCAATTACCTTATTGTTGGTAGGGGGATAGCAGAAATGAGCTGGGTGTATTCACTGTGGTCAAACTCTGATATGAAGTTGGTGTCTGCAACCATGTCCTGATAGAACTTGTCTGTATTTATTTCGTAAATGAAGCTGTCTGTATTCGTGTAAGCCAGTTCAAAGTAATTTCCATATTGTTGGCTCATAACATCATAATGAAATTTATGCATTAAGGTTTTCGAAAGATCTACTACAGCAAAGCCTTCATATATTGGTTTGTCAAACACTATTGTTTCCTTTTACCTTTTTACAGGAATAAATTTTCCGTACATACTGTGAAACACTTAATATGTGGTTTAGCTATTAGTTTATCAGATCTTAGTTATGTGCATACCAGTTCCATGCATTGTCTTTTCCTTTTATGTTCCATTAATTTTCCAAATGTAGCANAGATCTTAGTTATGTGCATACCAGTTCCATGCATTGTCTTTTCCTTTTATGTTCCATTAATTTTCCAAATGTAGCAATGTTCTTTCATTTATAGAAATCTTTTTCAAAGCTGTTGTTTGCCGCCTGTAAATTTTCAGTGTTTAAATCAATATATGGTTTAAGCTATGCCTCCTGTTAGAATTGCAGTACCCCATGTATTTTAGTAATTTTCAGCCCATGTCCCATTGCCTAATATAATTATTTTTATCTTTCAATGTAGTCATAAGCTTTGGTGTGTTTCGAGCCTGAGGGGCACTTGTTCACAGGCAGAAATGGCAGGTCTTTGTGAACCTCATGTAGTTCAGTAGGGTACTGCACATCCACCTCCAGTATGTAGCCGACATGGTCATCATCAGGNGATCTTAGTTATGTGCATACCAGTTCCATGCATTGTCTTTTCCTTTTATGTTCCATTAATTTTCCAAATGTAGCATTGTTCTTTAATTTATAGAAATCTTTTTCAAAGCTGTTGTTTGCCGCCTGTCAATTTTCAGTGTTTAAATCAATATATGGTTTAAGCTATGCCTCCTGTTAGAATTGCAGCACCCCATGTATTTTAGTAATTTTCAGCCCATGTCCCATTGCCTAATATAATTATTTTTATCTTTCAATGTAGTCATAAGCTTTGGTGTGTTTCGAGCCTGAGGGGCACTTGTTCACAGGCAGAAATGGCAGGCCTTTGTGAACCTCATGTAGTTCAGTAGGGTACTGCACATCCACCTCCAGTATGTAGCCGACATGGTCATCATCAGGCACAGACGTGATGTCTATGTCTCCATTCATCCNGCACAGACGTGATGTCTATGTCTCCATTCATCCACCAAAAATTACGTACGGGCAGATGTAGACACATGCCCTCCCGTACAGATTATCAGCATCCACATATTGGAGGTAGGCCGGTTCCTTGGTGGCATAATATGAGTTTGGGATGTACTTATTGTTTGCAACACAATGGCACTTGATACGTTGAGCCCCCCTTAGCTCCTTCTCAATGAACACATACATATCAAAATAAATAAATAACCCTAAATTAACTTTTGTCTTTTAAGCATAGCATCAATGGAGAGGCCTAGTGCGCTCACACATCAGACAAAGTCGAGACCATAGGTCTTGAGACATATGCTCCTAAAATTCTCAAACACATTTGAAAATAAATATACATCATGTTTCCGGTATACATCAGAATAATTGGCCAAAGTCCGTCAGTTGAATTTCTGCCATACGTTTTGCGCTTGAAAATAATCCTCGCTTGTTATGACTGTGTCGGCAAGTTTATTGTAAAATTCAGCTTTCGATGGTGGCTGCATCTCTTACAGTTCCTTCCGGCTGTCAAACATAATCGTAGGGGAACATGCCCTTTCTGTTTACGAACTCCATTTCATAAGGTGTGAAAAATTTAGCTGTGTTATTGAATTGGTTTCTTGGCAGTTTTTCGGCGATTGCGGCGAGGATTGTAAACATAAATATAAATGTATCAATGAGTTGAATGCTAAATCTCTCCCCTAGTGATTTATAAAATGCTATAAGCTTTTCCTCCATGTGCAGGATTATGACGATTTCCTTGTCGTCATAGCCTAGCTGTTTAATAATAAAATTCTCGCCATATGCCAAATTATGGAATAATACAGGCTTTTCTTGGGGTGGCCAATATATTTACCTGTAAACTGGCAGTGGTCCATTGGCTCAGTTTCTTTGTATATTTATTTGACATTTTGTCAAATTTCGATTATATTCTTTATAGTGGTTTCTTCTGCATTCTCACTTGTACACTTTCGGGCACATTTGATAGGTTTGCAGTCTTGTTAGCTTGAATGACACTAAGGTCCACATATACATGAAACAGTATCTATAGGCCTCATGTTTTTGTACGCATATGTGTGAGATTTTTCAGGATCAGGCTGGCTGGTGTAAACTGGATTGAGCAAGGCCTCGAAGTCAGCATACACCACGATCGGCAATTAATCTCCATTTTGATAATTTTCAAATTTTAACACATGTCTTCAGCCATTTTTTTCCGTGCTGTGGCATCTCCGTTCTTGCTGGGGCATGGGTGCTACAATATTTCCTGTGTTTTTCCAGGCANAACTGGCAGTGGTCCATTACTCACAGGCTTCTGTCGGTAAATAGTGCAGAGCAGCACTCGTCAGCAGTCGAATTATATAAATGTCGCAAGTTCGTTAGGGGGTTCCATTGGCTCAGTTTCTTTGTATATTTATTTGACATTTTGTCAAATTTCGATTATATTCTTTATAGTTGTTTCTTCTGCATTCTCACTTGTACACTTTCGGCCACATTTGATAGGTTTGCAGTCTTGTTAGCTTGAATGACACTAAGGTCCACATATACATGAAACAGTATCTATAGGCCTCATGTTTTTGTATGCATATGTGTGAGATTTTTCAGGATCAGGCTGGCTGGTGTAAACTGGATTGAGCAAGGCCTCGAAGTCAGCATACACCACGATCGGCAATTAATCTCCATTTTGATAATTTTCAAATTTTTTTCCGTGCTGTGGCATCTCCGTTCTTGCTGGGGCATGGGTGCTACAATATTTCCTGTGTTTTTCCAGGCANATTTTTTTCCGTGCTGTGGCATCTCCGTTCTTGCTGGGGCATGGGTGCTACAATATTTCCTGTGTTTTTCCAGGCACTGTGGGCTAGTCAAGCCAGATACTTGAGAATGGTCGTTAAAGCACATAAAACACCACTTACATATACGAAACTTGTAGCCATTGGCTGTAATTTGTGAGCTCACCAAACTCTCAAAATAATTTATGTTGGTATCGTGAGCATTATACACGGTTGTCAGTAGTAGCAGGTCAAAATTATTTTCTTTTTCCTCATTTACCACTCATAAGGGCCCGAACTTCTCCTCATCGGTGAACGAGTACACATTTACTGATACAGTAGGGTTTTTGTTACTGAAAACTTTGATTTGACGCAGTGGAGTGGGGAACTCTAGGCCTATAAAATCAAATTTGGTTTCTAGGTCTTCGTAGTGGCTGTTGACTGGCTGCTGGTTATTCCCTTCAATGTATCTAGCAATCAGTCTCCACTTGAAACACATGTGTACGCTGGTTGATGGTGGTTTCTTTCCTCTTGAATTATTCTGGCAGCTTGATTTAAGATGAGGCACGTAGAAGTTCCACCTTATTGATTCGGAGCTGCAGGTGTTTCACAGAGGTGACTCCAGCCACTTCCCTCCCCCTGGTTTTCCTCCTCATATAGACATATATCTTCTATACTGGCCGAAACGCTGACTATGTCGCTGTAATTGTAGAGGGGCACATTCCTCATTTTAAAAGCCCTGTTGTCTGTCTCATTGTCATGGGGCACCAGCTTCCTGTAAATACATTCTAATAATAAATTAAATTTTATGGTGCCCTGGTCTTTGATTATATGCTGCAGTTACCCTATAATCCATTCCTTCATATCCTCCAGGTAACTACAGATGTACATAGCCTGGTCCGGAGTGTTTACGGCAATGAGGGCCTTCATTACGCCTCTGAAGGCTATCTCTGCCTCAACGAACCCGAACTTATTGGGTTTGCAGGCCCCAACTACTACTCTACGGTGGTGGTGGGAACTGACCTCTGCCGAAATCGAACGAGCTGGGATGGAGGCAGCAACACATCGCTTCGCAGTAGGAGGGGCTGGGTCATTGCATTTCAATACACCAACTCTTGATAGTCCATCCTTGTACATTTCCTGCCGCATCCTCACATGTGTTTGACTGTTTATTTGAATTTAACTGGAAGTTTGCCTCGTGCCTTCGCCCATTGCTTAAATGTGCGATAGTCGCATTACAGAATTTACATTGTGTTGATGTTACCCCCTGCTAAACATTGCTATGATTTATAAACAACATAATTTGTTATGATAAATATGAAACACATTTATCGAATAAAAATTGTGTGTTTATAGGTTTTCTCCTGGTTATGGATTTTACTGATTTACCTGATTCACAAGTACGGCCAAGAACACCCTACCACAAGGTTCTGATACCCTCTGCCTCAGATACCAAGTGTGTGGTCNTGATTCACAAGTACGGCCAAGAACACCCTACCACAAGGTTCTGATACCCTCTGCCTCAGATACCAAGTGTGTGGTGTGGCCAGGGTTCTATCCATAACACTAGTGTCTTTCCAGTACACAACTGGAGCGGGTTGCCGCTCACTGCCTGGTCTTTCTTAGAGAGAGGGAATCTCTCCAGACCTTATCAAGCATACGGAGTGAACCACTGCCAGCACGAGTTCAACCTCTAGTGATCGGTACACCAGAGAAAACCTCTGGCGGGGCCAACCTGATCAGTCCATCCTCCCACTTATTTACCATGGCACTAGTGGGTTTTCAATGTCCGACCGCCCCACCAATGATCCGCAAGCCCACCAGANCTCCCACTTATTTACCATGGCACTAGTGGGTTTTCAATGTCCGACCGCCCCACCAATGATCCGCAAGCCCACCAGAAGGGCGCAGTACGATTGACTCGGAGTAGCATACTTCCTCGGTTCCTTGGGGAATAGAGAAATCGGGATAGCAGCCCTCGCTCTGAATGGAAGATTTTCGTCCTTGTAAAACTCTGTCTGGACCAGTAGATTCCAAAGTTCTTCCATGTTATAATCACCACCTTCAAGCTGTCGCCACTACATCCTACCACCAGCAGTGTAGTTTGAGGATCTGTCATCAGACACTGACCTTTACCATACTATAGAATTTCTTCACCATGAAATTCCAGTATTCGACCTCGTCGGCCTGAATTTCAAGTGGTCCAAAACCCTACCAAGTGGTCGGGCCTAGGTACCAACTATCAGCCCAAGTCATTATGGCAGATACCCCTTACCAGCCACGAGGAGACTTGTTCCCATAGGGAGATGGATGGCGGAGCCCAATTTGCAGAACTAGAGGTGGCACAAGGTGCCTTCGATCGCCATGAGTGGAGATAGGATATAAGGACGCATCATCCACCCTTTCTAGGGTCAAATTTGGCAACCAGGCTTGGCTGCTGTAGCATGGTACTGCCACACCACCTTAAGCGCCCTGAAATCTTCCTCCCAAGGGAGTCACAGACCCATATCCCCTACAACTACGTGACATACATGATGCAATTACATTAGCCTATCGGCCACCATACTTTTATATTTTAACACAGGGCTCTTAGCCATGAGCCATCCCGCGCTTCGGCCGAGGGATCATGCCCTCTCATCGCAGGTGTCCCAGCCATGCACCTGAGGTAACCAAATCCAAAACCCCGACTTGATACACAAGTACGGCTGAAATCACCCTTCCACAAGGTTCTGAGACCCTCGTACTCATACACCAAGAGTGTGGTCTGGCAAGGGTACTACCTGGACCCCTAGTGTCTCTCCAGGACACAACCAGAGCGGGTTACCACTCATCCTGTCTTTCTTTAAGAAGGGAATCTCTCCAAACCTCCTCCAGCATACAGAGTTAACCACTGCAAGCAAGAGTCCAACCTCTAGTTAGTGGTAAACCAGAGAGAACCTCTGGTGGAGGGCCAACCCGATCAGCCCGTGCTACCACTTATTTTCCATGGCCCTAGTGGGTTTTCAGTTACCCGACCGCACCACCAGTGCTCTGCATGCCCACCAGAAGAAAGGATTACGATTGGTCTGGAGTGGCATACGTCCTCGATTTATAGGGAGTGCCGAAGTCGGGGATAGCAGTCCTCGCTCTGAATTGTAAGAATTATCATCGTTTACACTCAAATGTCTTCCTGCTGTCATCACAGCCTCCAGGCCATCCCCACAAATTCATACCACTAGCAGTACAGTTGGAGGAGCCATCATCGGGCACTGATCATTACCATACATGGTAATTTCTTCGCACACGAAATTCCTGTCTTGGGCCCCATCAGCCTGAATACCAAGTGGTTCAACACCCCACCAAGTGGTGGGGCCTAGGTACTAACTGTCAGCCCAAATCATCATGGCAGATACCCTTTACCAGCCACAAGGAAACTGGTTCCCATAGGGAGACGAGCAGCGGAGCCAAGTTTGCAAAGCACAGGGGTGTCAATGGTAGCCTTGGGTCGTCATGAGTGGAGAGGGGCTATAAGAGATGCATCATACACCCTTTATAGGGACGATGTGGTAACCAGGCTTGGTTACTATAGCATAGTACTACCCCACACCACCTCAAACGCCTGTAACCCTTCATCCCGAAGGAGTCACCGACCCATAACCCCCACTACTACGTGACAGGTATAAGCAAACATACAGCATCTCGGCCATACTTTTGTTACTTTTATGTAGCGCTCTTAGCCTTTCGGCCATACCACGCTTCGGCCGCCCACTCGGCATGGAAGAGGTATCACGCCCTCTCAACGCAGGTGTCCCAGCTATTCACCTCAGGTAACCAAGTCCTAAGCCCCAACTTGATACACAAGTTCCACCAGGAGCACCCTACCACAAGACCCGAGACCCTCGTACTCAGATTACCAAGTGTGTGGTCTGGTCGGAGCACTATCCGGACCCCGAGTGTCTTGCCAGGACACTACAGGAACAGGTGCCTACTCACCGCTCAGCCTTTCTTTAAGAAGGGGAATCTCTCCAGACCTCCTCCAGCATACGGAGTTAACCACAGCCAGCACGAGTCCAACCTCTAATGATCGGAACACCAGAGAGAACCTCTGATGGGGCCAACCCAATCAGCCCGTGCTTCCACTTATTTGCCATGGCACTAGTGGGTTTACTCATGTCCGACCGGCTCACCAACCAAACCTCTGGCAGATAGCGTGCGGTGCGACTCTGTCCGGGTGGTTTCCATCATTATCAAAATCCGCAGGTCCTTTCCAATGGACACCCATAGGACCCACAGGTCCAGAGTTATCCTAGTGTTCACCACTGCCCACCATTATCACCCATCCACCTGCAGCGCAGCCGGTGAGCTGTCATCAAACACTTGTCCTTGGCAATACATTAGAATTTCTTCACACAGGAAATTCCTGTCTTAGGCCCCAACGGCCTGAATGCCAAGTGGTCCAATACCCCGCCAAGTGGTTTGGCCTAGGTACCAACTATCGGCCCAAGTCATCGCAGCAGATAACCCTTACCAGCCACGAGGAAACTGGTTCCCATAGGGAGAAGGGTGGCAAAAAATTATTTATTGAATACAAGACCCCAAGATAACCGCTCAAGCACAGACAAATATTCACGACGACCCCGCCGTGAAACGTGCCCCTGTATGCTGTAAAAGGAGTTAAGTCGAAGCTGCCAAGCGTTGCTGTAAGGGATTGATCAAATATATCGTTTAAATAATATGACACAAACGGTACAGTGAATTCTCCACGGAATAATAGCGATTTTTGAACTATTATTCAAATTATGTACTGAGATTTTGTCAAAATTATTTTTAATGGTAATATGCTCGAGTGATATGCAGCTCCTGTTAGCTACATACATTTTCTTGTTAGCACACGGACCACAGTAGTGTTCTTTCTCTCATTCTCATTTATTATCAATCGAAGAAAGTTTTCCTGAAACATATATTTTGAGAGCAGTGTGTTCCTTACAGTTATTTTACGGTATTCTACTTATAAATTTAAAAAAAACTTTGTTTTGCTGTTATGCAAACATCACGTGTACAGTCAAACGATATAAATATTATTTTACAGACTCTTCTGTAGCCTATGAAACTTAAATTGTTTTCAAATTACTACATTTATTTTTTTTAACCATTCTCTTAATTTATATGGGACTCCTTTTGCCGGATAGGCCTGTGGGAATAAAATAAATATAAAATTATATATTAGTATATATAATTTTTTTGTGCCTGAGAAAAGTAAATGCATCACAGATGCTGTGTAATATCTATGTGTATGCTCACATATATACGACCTGGTTAAGAGGGAGGGAAAATTGTATTAATATTAAAAACGTATGTAGTCACTGAATTTTTTTTAGCGGCTTGCTACCCAACTACAAACAAACGTTGGGCGAGCATTGTATGACTTTCTTAAAACGTAGTTTAGTGTGCGCACGTATGTCTACAATGTCGAACCCGCATCGCTGTGCATACAGAACCGCGAGCTTTGACACATATGTTTACGTGTGTGTGAGCATGTGCGTGTGCATGCGTGTGTCTAGAATGTCGAACCCGCATCGTTGTGTGTACAGAGCCGCGAACTTTGACACCTATGTGTACATGAGTGTTTGACCACGCGTGTGCTTGCATTATAACCTTTCGTTTCCTACATAAGTTAAACTGATCTTTTTTTGTAAAGACATGCACCTTATGGGAACAGTTATTTTGCTCCGGCACGCTCAGACCTTGCGGTGGCCGGATAGCCTTGGGCACATCTGCAGCTGACAATGTAGGCCTTGCCCCACTTTACTTCTGCTCGAAAACCCACCTCCCTAGCCATCTCTGGCAGGCCAGATATCAGTGTCGCGTCAGTGACACCCCGATAGCTGCTGCGCGCGGATCCCTGGGGTGTTCTACATTACTGTTCATTCAGCGAATGTTCATACGAACTACACTAAGGGTTGCCTACAGCCAACATGATGTTGTAGCATGAAATTCAATACCTGTAGTTGACTGGTAGCTAGCGTCTGTATGTAAGGTGTTTTTAAACTTACTTATAATATATTTAATTATACGCCTGCCAATCGGAGTGCAATGGTTATTATTGTTCCCCGCTATAACGCTTGTTTTTTTCTGTTTGCTGCCATAGCATTTCCTGTCTTCGAGATAGATGTTTTTAAAACAGCGGCATCTATAATGCAGCCGAAAATACAAACGAAACACGTTTAACATGTTGAAGTACGTAAGAAAAACCACTTCATTTTCACGATGCAGCTCGGAAAAAAATTAGATTGTAAACAGCGGGTTTTTTCTTAAGCTGTGTTTTATGTCACACTGCGATATTTATCATATTTTTGATAGTAGTCGACCCTTAAGGAATGGTTGGCAGTATATCACATATGCAGTTCGTTTATGTAAATTTTAGCTAGAAACAGTTTTTATTACTTTAAATTGCGTGTTTATTTTATTAACATTTATTACATATTATCGTTGGCAAATTTTAATATACCGAGAAAAGTACATTTCCATCAGTCATTAGTGCGTGTCTTCTGTTTCCTTTCAGCATTTGCGTGCATGTGAATAAACCAAATGTCATTAGTGGTTTTAGACAAGCAATGGATGCACGACATCCAAGGCCGCAGCTTTACCCAGCATACTACACTTGTATGCACCCACCGGCCTTCGTGATAAAACAACGCACGTCATCTGCGTCCGGGTGGCGCGGACTGCAGCAGCAGCTGTCTGTCTGCTCGCATTATTTAATTTTGATCAAAGAAAGGGAGTGACTTACTCTCTGTGCCGTAGAAGGATGCTGTGGATATAACCATGAATCGCAGGATGCTTCTAACGATGCTGATAACAAGATGCAGAAATATGGCAAACTGTGGACATTTGGTCTTATATATTGTTCGACCCTCCCTCCGACCCCCCGGCTCAATGATTTGGCTCTATCGAGATCAGCATTCAGGAGAGCTTTCATAAGTTAACATCACATTTCGCGCTGGACCATTTCCCTCCAATGTCATCCTCTCCACTCCGAATTATTTCTTCTTATGAATGAGGCAGTTTTATTGGATGTTGAGACCTACGAGGGAGGAGGGGAATCAATCAATTGCATTATACTATCTGGCGGCGAAATAACACATAGGTGAACTATACTAACTGGTAGTAGATTGATTCGTAGGGAAATAGTTCAGTGAATAGATGTGGTTATTTTATTGTTCGGTGGGTCTGGGGTGAGGTGAGAGGTTCAGTGTATTTCCTGCACAGACTGATACACGTGAAGGATTTTATTGGTCGATGGATCTGAGGGAGCAGTGGGAAGGGAAGGGGGGACAATGATAAGTTTGGGTAAGGGCAGAATGTTGTTTCTGCCCAAACCTGCATCTGTTTTTTCCCATTTGAAGGGATTTAAGTGAGTGGGTGGTGGGGGCGATGAGGGCTGATGAGAGGGGATAGGTGGTGGGGTGTGGTTGAGGGGAGAGTGGGGAAATCCCACTGCCTGCAGCTTCTCACACCTGCGTGCTGAAGCAGATACGCATGCACATGTGCAGTTACTTGACACCACGCAGGTGCATATGTGAGAAAACGACTTGGAAGCACGTATATTACACTCTACCCCATCCCTGTCCAATAAATTCCTCCTCCGTTCAAGGTCATTTCGCATGCAATTGACTCAGACGTCAACTACATCCCCCCCCCCTTTTTTCCTATCGAATAAGTGGTGTCTAGATGTAGGCCTGTTATGACAGATGTGTCTGTTTCGCGATACTGCCGCGCATCTTGGCGGATTAATTTTCATAAAATGGAGAGCTGAATACTGCCATTTTTCGAAATCAAAAAGGTCTTAATATTCGCATTATATTAAAAAACATACTTTTATTAATTAACAAAATAATTAACAGTTAAATGTGCGATTGGAGCTTCTAGAAATCCGATGTAGCTGTCTGGATTTATTTAATATTTACACATTTTTTTTAAAATTCAAATAGATTTTTTTGTTTAAAGGTTTTTGCGAGGGAGGAGGGGGATTCAGTACGTCCGCCGATGCACTGGGTATCGCAGTTGCAGGCCGATATATTTAAGATATTTTTATTAAAATTGTGTGCGTGCAAAATTATTCGAAAAAATTATAAAATATAATTGTTACCAGCAGCAACAATTTAAACCTATATAATTATTAAAACTGCAATGTGTTGAGACGATACTTTTCAATTTTTTATAAAAAAAATTTTTTCAGTAACCATTTTTCTATTAAAATCATTTCTAGGCGTATGGGTAGCTGGAATTGATAGCCGTGGGTGGGAAGCGGGGAGATGAACGATACCACCAGCCGCACCTGTGACGTCATACAAGATGGTGGCCAACTCTGACTCAGACATCCTGAATCCTGTGTGCCCGCTTCGGCTATATCCTACTAATTGCTTCGATTCGGAAATATAAATATGTAGCACTGTTAGGGTCATGAAGCATGTGATCATAAGTTCGTTTTTATATTTCTGTAACGGGTGGCCTGGTTTCCCTTACCTTAACTGGGTGTCATGTAAGTATGAATACATCTTTTTTTCGTAGCCAAAATGCCTTAAGATTTCCCAACGCAACAAGAGTGAAATATTTTATTCATGAAAAGAGGTATACACTCGTATTTGTGGAAGCGTGTTAATCGAATATACCGTTAGTTTATTTCCGAAATGGCTTAACACTAACTGAACCCTATGCATGTGGGGGTGAAAATATTTCTAAGTATATGAATCAGCAGATTGAAGAACTCTTTTGCTAGGTTAGGAAGATAATAATACTGACCTGATTCGGTATATATTAATAGCGTTATTAGACTGGGCAACAACGAATAGGGTGCAATGTCGTAGCTTTAAATACCAGTAAAATGCAAAATTATTTTTCGGTGTAACTAAAAAGTGCAAAGCATTTATGATACCAAATAAATATTTCTAATTAATGTAGGGAATTTTTTAAGTTAATACGTACATATTTGCCTGCAATACATGTTACAATGTATTTTTTTAAGTTTTTATTCTTAAAAACGAAAATAACTCGTGATTCTGAAAGCCTGCTGTCGCAGATTTGAAGCGAGAGAAAATAGCACAACCCTCTTCCTCTTGAAACGAACAGATATAAATATTTTTATTCCTGTAACCCTACCCTATTCTCGTAAAATAGTCGTGTGAGATTACATTTTCTAGGTGGTATGCAAGCTAAAATTATAATTTTAAACAATGTAAATCTTATCCACCTTTAAGATGGAGTGAGTTGCTAGGCCAAACGGTTACAATTAAGGACTCGGTCAAGGAATTTTCGCGGGATCCACGTGCAGTGATTTTTAAATATGAAATTTGGCCTAACGAGAGGAGAATCGAAATCTGGTCCCCCTGAACACGTGTCTCCGATGGGGTTGACTTGTGTGTGCTGATATCATCTGTGTTTATTATCCTATGAGTTAAAGTTGACGCGTGTGAGAAATAAAAACGAGCTGCCGGAGCGACAAGACCCCGCGGCCTCCCCTCAGCTCTCAGGCATTCAGTGCGCTAGGGCAAAACCTAATTCAACACCTGGTGAAGCGCAGCTCGGAAAGTGCGCGAGCCAGATTACGACTGTACGTGTCTCTCGTTTACTTCTCTAACGGGACACGTATCCACTTTTTTAAGTACACTTTTCTCTTGATAGTTTTTTAATGCGTATATCAGTCTCGCCTGCAAATTGGGATATTTCGGGCTTTTGTGTTTGCGTTTGTGTGTGTATTTGACATATGAGCAAGTGGAGAATGTACCATTTTTTTTTCTTGTTTCTTAGTTTCACATCACAAAGTTTCTTTGGTTTCACAGGAATTAAAAAAAAAATTTTAAAAAAAACAAAGATGGAGATTGACACAGCATTTATTTACAAATAATAGTTGTACATGGGATTAATTTACTATCATTCGAAAGGGATTAACATAACTCTAAAATCTCATGGCCTCCGTAATGCACTGGCTGCAATATGCTTTAATTTTTTTTTCGCACTTGTGAAGTTTCTCTCTAAATGTCTCGACGAGTTTGAAGGGTGGTGAATGAGAGCTGTATGCGCGTGTTTTTGGTGGAATTCGTATTGCGGTATAAATCTGCACGATAGACTAGCATCTCAGGAATAGAGCTGTGTTTTAGTTAGCGTAATTCGTAAAGAGTGAATGCTATTAACATCTGCTAGATTAGAGGCTGCACATAGACATGCACATTTTCCCATGTCACTTCCCATTTAGCTAAAGTCACGTAGCTGTGTGTGGCAGCAGTCTGGAGAGGGAGGGCGGGGTGTTGTACCACGGATGAGATATATCTCTAAATGGAGCGAACGCACGCGAATCTATGAAAATACGGTATATTTGTTTGCCGAAGGAAACAGTTTTTTATTATTTAGTACTTGTTGTGGGGTGTACATGTACGCTAGCGTAATTTCACAATATATATTTTTTTTCCTCGCAAAACTTGCTCTGCGTGCATTATTTGCGTCTATAAAGCGTTTCATATCCTGACACTGGGAGCTAGAAATATAACTCCACGTGGAGTAACCATATGGATATTTTTAATAGCTGCCTAAATTTCCTAACATACTAATTTTAAACTTGGGAGGAAATGTTTTTTTAATGATTAGCCTCTATGCCTTGGGAAGGGTGAATGCATGGGATCCTTCACTGTGCATATTACATAACGCGGGTTGGCGAAATGTTTTAACTCGTTTTTTGGGTCTTTCGAGTCGTGATTACTTTATAGAAAGTGGCATAACGCATACGTACCCAGCACACAATTTTTTCCAAAATAAATTTCTAATAAATGTTTTGTGGTAGGGGGGAGGTCAAGAATGTTGTTTAAAGGGGAAGGAGGACCCGGTGATTGATTTTAACGTTAATATTTACCCCGAAACACGTTCTATGTATGCTTCATTCTCGAGACGTATATTTACAGTATGAGGTTTTAAAGTACACAAAAGAGACAAAAACACTGGTACGCCTGCCTAATATCGTGTAGTGCCCCCCGAGCAAGCAGAATTGCCGGGACTCGACTAATTTCTGAAGGTATCCATGATCCTGCAGGGCAGTCCACAAATCCAATCTGCGCCAATTCGAGAAAAGGTTGCACGTCTGTCACGTTTAATGATTCTCGTCAGTCGTCGTTTGGCCCGTTCTTTTACAATCTTTTTCCGGCCGCAGCGATGTCAAAGAGGTGATGTTTTACCGGATTCCCGATATTCACGGTACACTCGTGAAATGGTCGAACGCAAACATCCAAATGTTATCGCTACCTCGGAGATGCTATGTCCCATCTCTCGTGCGCCGACTATAACACCACGTTCAAACACACTTAAATCTTGATAACCTGCCATTGTAGCAGCAGTAACCGATCTAGCTGCCGACCCCATCGCGTTACTCTGATTGGTTCCATACCTCTGCTATTTACATACGCACGCCTAGACCGGTTTTTTTGGCTCTTCAGTGTATTTTCGTTGTCTTGTCTATCGATTCGAATACCTTACTTTCGTTGAATGAGGGTAAGTTTTGCCAAGCTGCGTTCGAGACATATATAAAATTTTATTGATAGTGTGTTTATGTGGAGAGTCAAAAACGATGTTTTACGCCATTCGAGCTTGACATGTGCAAATATCCGCAGAATACCCACTATCGTTGTGGGGGCATAGATCTTTAGACTGTGATTGAATGCAGTTTGGACCTCCACGAAATCATTGTCAACAACCAACCCAGACCCTACCGAAATTCTTGTGCGTTATGGTCGCTGGCACGATGGCGGTTGCACATCCTGAACTCTTGCTTTTGTGGGAAGTACACTGGTTCGCTGTTGTGAAGGAAACTGTACACGACTGATTTTGGTAGGTGAAAGTCCTGCATTTACGAAAGTATTTGCATGCGTTTGCAAGTTTTCGTGCCTAGCAAATACCATGACATATTTTACTTACTTACATAGACGTGACAAAAGACATGGAATAGCAATATGCAAATATACAGTTGGCAGTATTATCGCGTACAAAACGTATAAATGGGCACTGCATTGGTTGGGCTTTCATTTGTAGTCAAGTGATTCATGTGGAAAGGTTTCTGACATTATTATGGCCGAACGACGGGAATTAACAGATTTGAACGCGGAATGGTAGATGGAGCTAGACGGATGGGACATTCCGTTTTGGAATTGGTTATGGAATTCAACATTCCGAGATCCTCAGTGTCAAGAGTGTGCCGAGAATAGCTAATTTCAGGCATAACCTCCCACCATGGACAACCAGTGGCCGACCGCCTGCACTTAATGACCGAGACCAACGACGTGTGTGCAGAATGGTCAGTGTTAACAGACAAGCAACGCTGCGTGAAATAACCGCAGGAATCAATGTGGGACGTACGACGGACGTGTCCGTTAGGACAGTGCGGCGAACTTTGGCTGCACTGGGCTATGCCAGCAGAAGACCGACTCCAGTGCCTTTACTAACAGCACGACATCGCCTGCAGCGCCTCTCCTGGGCTCGTGACGATATCGGTTGGACCCTAGACGACTGGAAAACCGTGGTTTGTTCAGATGAGTCCCGATTTCAGTTGGTAAGAGCTGATGGTAGGGTTCGAGTGTGGCGCAGACCCCACGAATCCATGGACCCAAGTTGTCAACAAGGAACTGTGCAAGCTGGTGGTGGCTCCATAATGGTGTGGGCTGTTTTTACATGGAATGGACTGGGTCCTCTGGTCCAACTGAACCGATCATTGATTGGAAAGGGTTATGTTCAGCTACTTGGAGACCACTTGCAGCCATTCATAGACTTCATATACCAAAACAACGATGGAAATTTTTATGGATGACAATGCGCCATGTCACCGGGCCACAACTGTTCGCGATTGGTTTGAAGAACATTCTGGACAATTCCAGCGAATGATTTGGCCAACAAGATCGCCCGACACGAATCCCATATAACATTTATGGGACATAATCGAGAAGCCAGTTCGTGCACAAACTCCTGCACCGGCAACACTTACGCAATTATCGATGTCTATAGAGGCAGCATGGCTCAATATTTCGGCCGGGTACTTCCAACGACTTGTTGAGTCCATGCCACGTCGAGTTGCTGCACTTTGCCGGGCAAAAGGAGGTCTGACACGATATTAGGAGCTGTCCCATGACTTTTGTCGCCTCAATGTATGTGTCACTCGATCAGCATTATTTGAATATTCGTACATTTCGTGTCTTATAACACATTAGGTGAATGCAAAAAAAGTGTTACAGTACCGTTACGGGTACTGAGTTGACGCATTTGCATATTATATCNAACACATTAGGTGAATGCAAAAAAAGTGTTACAGTACCGTTACGGGTACTGAGTTGACGCATTTGCATATTATATCCGTAGTTAATATATAAATTAAAGGAAAAAAAATATCCAATACCATATTTTATGAGGTTAGATGATACTTCATAGTCTAGCTGGCCCATACTAATACTTCAAATTTCAGCAGATCTGTATTTTCGCGGGAAATTATATGCGTATTGCCTGTATGTTTGATAACATCCTGTTACCTGATGTAATTAAATATCTTATATTACNAACACATTAGGTGAATGCAAAAAAAGTGTTACAGTACCGTTACGGGTACTGAGTTGACGCATTTGCATATTATATTCGTAGTTAATATATAAATTAAAGGAAAAAAAATATCCAATACCATATTTTATGAGGGTAGATGATACTTCATAGTCTAGCTGGCCCATACTAATACTTCAAATTTCAGCAGATCTGTATTTTTGCGGGAAATTATATGCGTATTGCCTGTATGTTTGATAACATCCTGTTACCTGATGTAATTAAATATCTTATATTACNGCGGGAAATTATATGCGTATTGCCTGTATGTTTGATAACATCCTGTTACCTGATGTAATTAAATATCTTATATTACCAGTCAGAATGCTAAAAGACTAGGAGTAAGAGAGAGATCTGTCACCTCTGGCATCAGATGAGAAACTGCGTCGATGGTCGACATTGTCCCCATTATATACTTTCCCTACACCAGCACGCTCTGGCGGACAATTCTGAAAACAAGAGCGGTAGTGATATAGGATTAAGCGAGGGTGAATAATTAGTCGGACTAAATTGGTAGGGTGAGAGGTAACAGAATAAATACTCAATTTCAATGGTATTTTATTTAGCATTAAATCGAAAATGGTTTTTTGATCGGTTTTTATTAAAATATCGATTTAATAAATTATGCATGTAAGTATAACGCTGATAGAAAAAATAATGTTTAGAACCGAATTAAATATTACAGATTTTCCTGTGTTTATAAAACAAACGCGAGTGCCATCAGCTCACCCCGTGGCTGAACCGAGAGAATGAGCGGGTACCGACACAGCTCGCCTGGCAGTGAAATCGAGAAATTATAGCTACATTAGTGTAGAAAATAGAATCCAATATGGAGGGCGTTCATAGCACCACCTATACATTGAAAACATAAACATATATGGCTGCCGCAGGGCGGCTAAATCGGCAGCTTGCCTGGTGATGAAATCGAGAAATAGCGCTACATAGGTGTTAAAAATATAAAAAAATGACAAAAGAAGAAAACACAAAGTTCGCTGCTTCTAACAGAATAAGCAAAGGTGAGTTGGTAAGGGGATCGAGCGAAGATGAGTAATTAGCCAATGAGAAACATTGGAGGGGGTGTGTAATTAACCATTGAGAATCATTGGTGTAAGTTGAGCGGGCGCATCTAATTGGCAGAACTAATGTGAGTAATTAGCCAATGGGAATCATTGGAAGGGGTGAGTAATTAACCAATGAGAATCATTGGTGTGGATCGAGCGAACGAAACTATTTGGTCAAAGGAATGTGAGTAATTAGCCAATGGGAACCATTGGTGGGGCTGAGTAATTACTCATTGGGAATTATAGGTGGGGATCAAGCGAA
Organism: Clitarchus hookeri; assembly: GCA_002778355.1. Taxonomy (NCBI): domain Eukaryota; kingdom Metazoa; phylum Arthropoda; class Insecta; order Phasmatodea; family Phasmatidae; genus Clitarchus; species Clitarchus hookeri. Next base: position 124,834 of record NQII01000215.1, read on the forward strand.
TAGGAGTAATTGGGTAAGTAAATATATTAGAAGGGGATCGAATAAAGGTGATTATTTAGCCAAAGAGAAACATTGTAGGCCTGCCGACTAATTGGTGTGGCAAAGGTGAGTAAATTTTGGAGGGGTGGGGCAATTAAATATATTGGGAGGGGTAGTGGTGAGGGCNTTATTTTTAATAAATTGTTTATAATAATTTTAAAAATAATTTAATTTTTTAATTTTTTATATATATTTAATAATATATTTTTAGTATTTTTAAATAATTCCTTTACAAATACTTGTTTTTGGGGGGATTTCATTGTGTTGTCAAGGTCAAGAGTCACCAGGGTCAAGTCAAAGGGCAAGACCAAAGTCACCGACATCCAATATGGCGGACATTATGGTTGCCGGGGGACCGGAATGACGGAGCATTGACAGCTCCAACGCTCCGACGCCCCACGCCCTTGCCCACGACTTGCCTTTTTAGTACTTCTGTCCCTACTAGTACCTTTGGCCTGTTTCTCTAAGATGTTTTCGTATTATAGTTTTGAATAGTGACATATAGCATATTTAATTTATTTTCCTAGATTCAATTTTGCTAATATTTTTTTATAATTTCGGCAATTAATCTTAAATACAACTGTATGCAAAAACTGGCAAATCATGAAAATAAAAATTACAGGAACACGAAGCTCGAAGAAAGACTCAAGTCACTTTACAAAGGAAAATATTTGGCCTGTAAATTTAACGCTCAACTATATTACTTATTTCGAAAAGGAAACATATTGTATGTTTCAATTTCTGATCTTGCAATGGGTAGAATCAAGTGAGGAATTTATAATTATAGATGTATAGCAGGCACGTTGAGTGATAACATATTAATTTCACTTGTTACGTGTGCTAGTTTTGAGCTTTGGGTATGTTAAAAAATGGGCTTTAATTGGTCTGGTAAAATCCACAGCGTCAGTTCGGTCCTGTTTCAGTATATTCCCACTCATGACGGAATATACGTATCTTCGGCCACATAAATTGAATTCCTACGCATTGAAAGATGTGTGTTTAAATTTGTAAACTAATATGTTGGTTTAAGGGCAATGAAAGTGTAGAAGGTTCAAACGAGTGGAAGGCATTGGTTACCATATTTACCGCCTTCTTTCAAGAGCCAACCACGAGACAAGGAAAGAAAGAATACGCTTGTGTATTAGTTGTAGCTCTAGTTTTATATCAGATAATAGCAGCTTGGTGGCACCAGTGACTTCCGTCACAAAAATGCTCGATTGAACGTGATATTGCCAGGACGGACAGAAACTGACAGAAAAAAAAATGCAAGTTTCGTGTACTTCCTTTAGATTTAGGAATGAATTATTTGCTATTATCCCATTATTTGTATCACTTATTGCTATGGTTATAGAATGGTGATAGAAACAGTCTGAGAAAAGCTATTCTTATTACAGACAAACAGTACTGGAACCACGATCTCAAAAATGTACGTCAGTCATTGTCCCATCTATTGCAGAGGTAAAATAAACGTTCGTAATATAATTAGGTTCGTTACTAAAATTTAACGACTTATCTATATTTTGTAAAAGGGGCATTTGTTTCAAATTGGTTTCACAAGCACGTTATTATAGCTGAATTATTTATACTTAAATAAAGAAATAACTTATCATTAGTTAAATTAACTTCAAAGTAGGTTATTGAATTGCTTAAAATAGCAGGAGCCCGTTTCGCAACGTGATTACTAATACCGTTCCTTTAGTAATGATTAGGACGCTTCACTGCAAAACGTGAATTTCGCTCAAAAATTTGACCCAACACTTGTTTTATCTTTGTGTTTTGTTATGGAAGCTGCAGCAACTAATGGCAAAAATGTTACGTTTGGAGTAACATATTATGCCATAGAGATACTCAATCAAATTACTGGGGAAATAAAAGTGTAAGTTATAAAAGCTCGATTATTAAATATCTGGCATGGTAGAAAGAACGATAATCTAAATTCTTTTTTTTAAAGATACTATTAAAAAAGTTCCTTTGTTTTACAGAAAAATTCTGGTAAAACATTCTCCAGAACTCTCCGTGTACTCTTCGTAAAATTACGGTTACTTTGCTTTTCAAAGCGGACTTTCCGTAAATATCTTAGAACTTTCCGTGAATTCACGGAACCTATCCGTATATTTGGGATTTAGTTTTCTATAATTACAGTTTTAAAAATGAGATAACGAAAACATTTTATTATCGTTATGCGAGTGTACTACTGTGTATAAAAAATATGTATTTTTTTAATTGAAATATTTTGTACCTGAACGATATTTGCACCCGATTCTGAAGTTCAAGAGCCCGTAAATCTAATAACTAAGGTGCGGTTTATTTGTGGCAGTTTTGTGTATAACTTTAGTATTTCCATAGGGGTCACACAAGCTAATTTTTCAATTTCTAAAAAATTTGCTGTATTTTAAGTGTTGCCAACCCGTACAGAGTCCTGATGCTGTTTTTCAATGTCTGAAATAATACGTCTAAGTGGCTTGTAATTATAACGGCCACAGCAACGATAATTATCTGGTTACAGTGGCAAAGAGACTTATTGTAGACTCCATATTATTAGTTCCCAAAACCTGAAGCAATAGGAATTGCGTAGACTTACTACCTTCAGTACATACGGGGCTCAGTTCTGTTTTCCGTCATTACGGATTGCGTTTCTGTATACTAACTGTACATCTCCGTAAAATGTTCTGTAAATGTATAAAAATTTCAAACTTTAAAACGCTTTTCTGGAAGACCAGGGGCCCATTTCACAAAACTACAAGTTTACAAGTTACAAGTGAATGGATTTGTAACTCGTGAGTAGAAAATAATTTCTGTTTTACAAAACTGCAAGCATTTACTAGTAATTACATGCCAATATTTACAAGTTAAAAGGGATTCTGTTTCAAGAATCTACAAGTCTGTCCTAAACACTTGTAAAAAACTATCAGTTACTTAAAAGAATGGATAGCTGAGTAGGAATATGTAAAGGTTATTAATAACGGTTTGTTTGGCGTATAATTCAATATTAATCTAATTCCTCATAACAGAAATGATAAGTGACAATTCAGAAGAAGATTAAACAAATCAAATAATGAACTTGGGTATCAGAGACGTCAAAGAACTTTTAGGTAAAGTGTGAATATGTAGTTTGAGTGTATATCATGGCTTCACTCAAAGATTATAAACCCAGGGCACAATTTTATTATGTTTTATATTTACAGTTTGTGTTATTGGTAAATCCAGCCCATTATCGACTGACAGAAATACGATGCATGAGAAAAATATTTAAAAAAATACGTAAATGTGTTTTTTACTCATATAAGCTAAAACGATTGTAGTTATATTTTGGTGCATATAAATAAAAAAATTCCTAATGTTGTTGCAAAATGGTATTTTTAAAATTGTTAACAATGTAATTTTTTTTTAATTTGAGTAAAATGTACCCCTTATGTAGGTTACATCTATTTCCCGAAACATAAGGTCAAAAGCCATCGCACTGTCTCGAATATTCTCCCATTAATATAATTTATCAGGCTTCAATAAGTTATCTGAAAATGCTCAGAACACGGTATTGCTCTTCTGATATTCTTCAGTGAAGTCAACATATTTTTTAATTAATTTTGGAATTTTTTTTATTTTTAAAATAAACAAGCACGCTTAAAGAAATTAACTAGTGATTACCAGTATATAGGAAACTTTTCAGGAAACATGGGGCCGCGGAGGCTGAGCAGCTAGCCTGTTCGCCTCCCACCAATGCGAATCAGGTTCAATCCCTGGCCGGGTCACTCCCGGATTTTCGCATGTGGGAATTTTGTCGGACGATGCCGCTGGTCGGCGGGTTTTCTCGGTGATCTCCAGTTTCCCGCGCCCTTTCATTCCAGTGCTGCTCCATACTCCTCAATCACCTTCATCGTCTCACAAGACCTCGCTGTTAAGAGCCGCCCAGATATCTTCACTCACTCATTCATTTTTCAGGAAACACAAATTACAATTTCTTGTAGGTGCTATTGCTGTTTGTGAAACTGAATTTACAAAAAATGGTAGAACATAGTACTTGTAACTAATAAAAGGTGAACATTTAGTTTTGTGAAACGGGCCCCAGGTGTTTGCTGTCATTGCGTCGAAAATATTCTTAGCACAGCGCCTTGAAATAAGCAACTATCTATAATTGTTTGCTAAGTCAGTTGCAGAAATTACAGGCGCCAGCGCTAGCCGTTATCAAGTATGTCTTTTTTGAGAAAACGTTACTGGATGTGGACAAATGTGAAAGTGTTATCAAGCTTCCGACTGCAATTCAGGTTCCTTGAAGCTTTGGAATTTCCATCGTTTGCACCACATATCAAATAAATTTCCGATTTTACTGTGTATGTATAAAGAAGCTCCATTACTAACGAATACACATGCATTTAGCAATGTTTGGCGACCATACACTGTTAAAAATGTCTTCTAATGTTTTACGGAGAAATATTAATAAATATTCCCTAGAACTCTCCGTACAATTACGGACGCGTTGCTTTTTCAATAACGGACTCTTCGTAATTTATTAAGATCTTTCCGTAAATTATACAGAACTACGTGAAAATTCACGGAAACATTCCAAAAACCTGTACTTCCGTGTTAATAAAAATATATAATGGAACAAAATGCTTTAATTTTCTATAAGTGGATGTCTCACTGTGTATAAAATTATACTTTAAAAAATACATAAAATATATTAATCTTAAAAAAAAATTGAACAAACATCAAAAGTTTTGAATTCCGCGACTATTACCACTCGCCCATGATTTCCTTTTAGCAAGGTATGAAATAAAAACAATATTTTTTAGAAATGTGACACACGTATTTTTGCAGTTACTAGTAAAGTTAGACTTTTTTCTGTTGCTGCATGTTACTTGTGAGTGATACTACTTATTGATGTTTGGAGGAATAATTTAAGGTGGCGTGGACATCGTAACTGCCTCAGAAAAGGTACTTTTCTGGTCAGAGTGGCGAAAAGAGCTTCGTATTTACTCGTCACTATTAGTTCCCGAAAACCAAAAGTATACTAAATATGGAGACTTTCCGTATTTTTAACTTACAGTGCTTAATTCAGTTTTTCGTTATTGCAAAGCACGTTTGCTTATATCAATTGCATATTTCCGTAAAATTTCCTTGAAAATAAGGAAAATTTCGACAGTGTAGCTTAGGTTTCTGATTGAAGATATATATATATATATAAATATATATATATATATATATACTCTGCTCCTTGTCTCTAGCGCTGACATCTCGGAATACAGTCACGAATATTCTCAAAACGTACATTATCTTACTGTTCTGAAACCTGCAATATCTACGATGAGCATGACTCTCACCTGCCGGCATTGGCCCATTGGCGGGCGCTTCACGACACAAATTCGACAAACTATTCATAAAAATTGGTTTATGAAAAATAATAAAAACTTTTCTTTTGGTCAACACTACCACCCATAGGAATTTAGTTTGTAAATTTAGAACCCACCTGTCTTACTATCAATTTATTAATTATACACAATTTTTTTTTAATTTTGTGTCAGAGTCACCACAACTTAAAAGGCAGCGAGTTGGTTAAATCATTGTTAAAATTTGTTTAAAAGGGATCGTGCTACTGATTACCCCCTGTTATGAACTAAGCATTTCAGCCAATTCGTTCGTGAAAGTTGCTAGGGGCGTAGCTCAATAATGACTCATGATTCGGTAGAGCACAACAGTATCTGACGAGGTTTATTAACATTAAGCTTTTACAATAACTATTTATGTTACCATTGATCGGCGGAGCTTTACATTGAATTTAAGATGATTCATTATTACGTTTAATTCACGCCATTTTATTTAAACCTAACTGGAAAGTCATCACCTTGTTAATGATACCGGAGACTGATTCTGCGAGACAGTTAACGCCGGCCGGACAAACCCATCTTCCTGGTCTGCTTCGCTGGTTGGGTCGTCCAAAGGACTAAAGACGAAATACCCATATTCCTGCTGCCACAACATGAACCCCGCAACTCCCAGTCATCTAGATAATCCACACGGACTCTAGGGCGAGATGAGGGCATCTCGCTAGTGTACGTTGGGGGAGATGTTATGGTGTGATCAGGCCTTTGCTGAATGGCTTGCCTGATCACACCTTCAAACATTAAACCTGATAACGAGCGGGATTGCAACGCCACCATTTGGTCGTCTATCCTTTCGAAAGAAGACAGTTGCAGAAATCCCCTCCACCGATCACTGAGTGAGGCCGCAGAACCACGCGCTTGATATAGGCGGGCGTAACACCCGGAACGTCGTCTTTCGTCTTTAGTCCTTTGGGCGACCCGACCAGCGAAGCAGACCAGGAAGATGAGTGTGTCCGGCCGGCGTTAACCGTCTCGCAGAATCAGCCTCCAGCTACAACAAGGTGATGACTTTCCCCTTAGGTTTAATGAAAATGGTGTGAATTAAAAGTAATAATGAATAATCATCTTAAATTCAATGTAAAGCTCCCCCGATCAATAGCAATTTAAATAGAAACTGTATTACCAAATGATAATAAACGTCATAAGATACTGTTGTGCTCTACCGAATCATGAGTCATTATTGAGCTACGCTCCTAGCAACTTTCAAGTATGAATTAGCTGAAAAGATAGTTCGTAACACTCCGTATATAATTTCCCATTTGAAATTTCTTCAATTGCAGAAGAAGGAGATAAGGGCGAACGTTTCCAACGGAATGATTAGGAAACGTAAAAAACACTGACGAAAGTGTTTATTATGGCCTCCAAAAAAATGTGTTTCTAAAAATTTCATAGCAACAGAATGATTAGGAATCATATCGCATAAAACTCTGACGACAGTGTTTAACATGGCCTGCGGAAAAGGCTGTTTATAAAAATTTCATAAACCAGAGAGATACCTTGTTTATATTTTCAACATCTCCCTTGAATGGATTGTGCCTGTTCTGAATGTTAGTTCCCTGACTTTGTCTGGTATATTCACTTCGCAGATATATGTTTAATGTAACTTTTCCACAGTTAGTAAATTTGCGTAGACATTACCCAGCAGCATTTTTTGGTTGCGGCAACATAACACTCAGGCCTACGTTCACCCAACGTAGTGTTATTAGATGAACACCAGCCAATGTCTAGCCACTTGAAGTTTTACAACATATGTAGTATGATGGCAAGACGTGTTACACACACAATACCTGCCAATAAAACACGTTTTGCCAACATTGGTTGCTGATGTTAGAAATAAAATTTACCCAATATCTGAAAGTTAAAAAATTTGCTACACCCACCAAGGTTTATTATTTGCTTTTGTGTGTTAATCTGTGTTCAGAAAATCTACTCAGCGGGAGACCACTGCAAATTTACGCCCTCTGAGATACCAGCCCCTTGCGCTATCCACAACAACATTTCCACACTACACAAGCAGTGATGTAAAACAAAACACTTGCTACCTTTTTCAGTTTGCTGTACCACAGTTTACTACTTAAAAACTCTATTTAACTTTTGATACACTTTCGTCAAAATTTTCGTCAAAATTTTCGTCAAAATTGCTATAAAATTTTTAGAAACACATTTTTTTTTGCAGACCATGACTTACACGCTTTACAGTATGGTGCATATTAATTTTGAAGCATTTTGTTGAGTCAAAACACGCAAGTATAACGAACAATGTCGCAGAATAATTTTATCTTACATATGCGCGCAACTGTAACGAAAACTGGTGCGTATTAAAATATGCCAGTTTCTATTCCAAAATAACCTACAACAACCTATAGGACTACGTATCAACGTACCAACAAAACTTAAACTCTTAAAATAAAAAACTTTTGTTCACTATAAATCGCTTCAAAACTCATAGAAAACGTATATGATAGTTACTGCAAATGTAACGAAATTTCACTAAACGTTGATATTTTATTAGAAATAAGTTATGATTTTACTCATATACAGTAACAAATTTCCACTTAAAAAATTTTATTTACATATATGTATTTTAATTTCTTATAACGGAAGTCCCACATGTTATTACTATTTTTAATTTTCGCTAAAAAATAAAGATGAATCAGCGATACATTTTTAGTTATATTCCAAAACATTGGCCAAGTATATCGATTCCAGTACAACAATTTCCAACCTTACCAACCATGTGCCAACAAATGATGTTTTTGACCGAATAAGAAATACAATTACCTACTAGTTACAACAGTATATTTCCTAACTAATTACAAACACATAACTACCTATAGATCGTTAATTTTTAAAGTATCGCATGTATAACAAAAACCTCAGCAATCCCGCAAATGAAAGACATTATATACGCTTGTTTCTTAGAAGTATATAAAGAATATTCTATGCTCACAGAATTTTTGTAGCGCAATGTTGATCCAACAAACAAATAGTACCCAACACGAAATCTAATGTTTAAAACATGGTCGCAAAACATAAATAACAAACGGGAATTTAAAGAAAAATAATTTTTGTTAAGACTTCATGTATTGCGAAAATTAATATAATTTACAAAACATTTAATTTTATAGTAGTGACATAATGCTTGTACAAAGTTGGCTCAACATAATCATAAATACTGACAGCATGTTTTCCAATAAGAAACGAATGCATTTCCAAAAAAGGAAATTTAAAGTAAAACCAGCATTGTGTATTGAATAACCATAGTTTTTAAAGAAAACTTAAGATCTTATTTTACTACACATATTTCAAAGAATATTGATCTCAGGTCTTGAAAAACATTTGAAGTTCATATAATACAAGAAATGAGCATTGTAAGCACTCAAAATATTTGGGCCATGGTATGACGTAAAATGTTAACATTACGTTGGCGCAACAGGAAAACACATGCCAATTACCATCTTCAGGTTTACGAACTTGATACCATCTATCAACCAACGAGTATACTGTTTAAATAAATTACAATTTTGGTATGTTCTGGAATTTTTCTGATTAACTGGCTTCATTTTCTAACGGAAGCTAAGTAATTTCATAACATTTTCGTGGTAGCAAATTTTCGTTGTAATATTACTTTGGGCGAACGTGGTATTATTGTGTGTTCCATCGCTACATTCAGCCAACATTTCAACCAAACGCCAGCCGTTGGCCAACGTAGGTTGCTAATAAGATAATCGTGAATGCTGCTCGTATATTCAGTTCCTCGATTCATTGTTATTCGTTTCTACTTTTGTTAGCATATCAATGTAATATTTTCTTAATTAAATGTTATAATAACATAACGCAAAATGCAAGGAAACGATCTTTTATTATTAACATGCAAATCGCTGCTACAAAAAATTTACCACAAAAATATTTTTCCTCCAATATATTTATGCTTACAAAATAAACAAATGTTCTCTTTGCTTCGAAAATTACATTTCTCTCTAAAATACTAAATAACGTAAATTTTGAAATTTGTTGTGTATGCATGCGTGCTACGTTTATTACAAATAAAATAAACACTTAAAATTACATAACTTTTAACAGTGTGTACCTTTAGGGAATATAAATTTGACACTTTTCTACAGTAATTGAAAACTTCTTTCCACTTAATGACACTGAGCACCTTAACCTACAACTAAACTGTTACGTGTTATCATGGCAAACCTTCTAATCATTTTACATTTATTGTGATTTTCCTAAGCCCATTCACTTAAACAAAATCATTTAGAAAACAACTAAGTAAATAAAATGACGTTTAATTAAAAAGGTGGCTTAAGATTTCTTTCTCTTCTCCGTCAGTTTTCCGAAGAGTTTATTTTCAATTCTTCGTGAATCATGTAAACATTTATAAGAACATTCTTGATGGAATATTTTTTTCGATATGGTAATGAAGCAGTGTTTATTAACCACTAACTCTTGTTAATTCTACAATTAATATATTACTTGAAATGTAATTTAATTGCCTTAGTTTTATCGTCGGTAACGCATGCAAAATAAATATGAACTGTTACCTAAAAGTACCATAATATCTGCAGCCCACAAAAACGACATTTTCCCCGTCCAAATTCTACACAAATTAAGTGCAATATACATTTAGCTGTGAGTTTAGCGCAGTTTAAGATTTTATTCTTTACACTTTTAAGTATTATGAGTATGGGAATTCCTTTTTTTTCTTCCCTTTGTTTTTATATCTTTTATATCCATATTTTGGGCTATGTTACAATAATATGGCAGAAATTAGGTATCTTGTTTGGCTAGTTTTAGAGACTGGTTTCTGGGAGTAAGATAATGCTTGAATTATATTTATCTTCCTTAACTTCAAATGATACATTTCGCTAACAAGTTCTTCGTGACGAATACAAGAATCAATGAGAAATGCTGATGAATGAGCTGAAATATATCGATCTGCGATAAGCTAAAACGGAGCAAAAATAAATGCATTTTCCTAGAGTTTGAAATATCACATTCCAAAATAAAATAAGCAATAAAATCATGTTTTTTTAAAAATAAATTCTATCCCTCAACAGTTTCCTTTATCGTCGCAGGCATACAGAATTATTTTCATAGCTAAAATTACCAAACTCAACAGTGGCATGTAAAGACAACTGTCTTCAAGCTTCAATGATAAAATTGTTAGTTCCGGATGTGTGTTTAGTTATATTCAGTGTCTCAAGCCCATGGGCGGGCAACATTCCCGCTGGCGTGCAATTTTGTTTTCGTTTTCCTCGCAAATATCCCCCGCCGTATTCGCCCGCCACTCCAAAATCTTTACGGCGAAGATGCAGTCATCCGTCTCCCTCGCACCTGTGCAAGCAGCTCTCACCCTCTTGCCAGTGTTTTCTTTTCATACGTATTTCTATAACTGACTTTCCTTCCGCTGTCGTATTTACTTTTCTCCAAACAGTACGCAATCGTTAAAAACAAAAACATATCTCGGAAGGGTCACTGAAAACATTAATTGGTTGTGTAAAAAAAAATTATTTAGATATTGTAAATACTACTTACAATCAAGTTACATTATAAAATTAAATTTTTACACGCATATGCAAACATCTTCGGGAAATTTTCGTCTGTAAAGTTCACTCGCAAATTCAATTTGTAAATTTTCAATAATTAAAATAACATTTATTTTGCACACAGAAATGGTAGGTAGTTTGGTCTTAACGTCTCGTCATTGGAGACGGAGCAAGTTGCTCAGGGAAGAGGGATTGGGGAAGGAATGTGAAGGAATCGGCCATGAGTAGAATGATTTGGATAAGTCGGGCATAACATATTTTAAATGGGCCCTAAATGATTTGAAAGTAGGCACCAGGCGCCAGCCGGCCACCATGTTGCGACGTCACCCGATCGCCATATTGGATCTGACTGACCTTGACGCATGACCTTGATACATTACTTTGAACTTAAGCAATTACCTTGACCCCATGGCCGTATACTTGGATGAACTTTACCCAAAAAACCTAAAAACCATCGCAAATAATATAAGAACTTAAAAAATGTACAACATTTTTTGAAAAATTTTAATGTTATATAAAAAAATTATTTAAATATGTACATGTTGGATGTCCATGGTTCAATGACAGGTGGATTGACTAAGCTCCCGACACGACTGCCCCTCGCCAGGCCAACCAGTGTCTACCTTGTTAGCCGTAGTAGATGTTGGTGATTATGACCTTTGACCTTGACCTTGAATGACCTTAAAGCCAAAAAAATTAAAAATTCAGAAAAATTGAAAAAAGGTAAAAAATTTAGGAAAAAATTACATTGATGACTCTGACCACCATATTGGATACCATGACCCATATAGAACTTGAAAACAAACACTACAGAAAAAATTGTAAAACTCGAATACATTCATAAACGTCGGCTATAATATTATGTTGTTAACTACATATCCGATGTTGGATATAACTGATCATGACCTTGACCTTTCACTTTGACCTTTACCTCGTGCCTATGACCTTGGATGACCTTAAACATAAAAACCACAACATCGGTTTAAACATTTCCAAAAAAAAGCACGAAAACCGCTAAAATTAATTTTAAAATATAAAAATTTTATTTTAAAAATGTTATAACAATTTTATAAAAACTTAAAATTTCGAATGTTTTGCCTTAGAGGGGATGGGGGACTGGAGCCGACCAGCAACCATGTTACGACACCACCAACCACCACATTAAACCCAAGTAACCTTAACCTTGACCTTTTACCTTCATCCTATGACCATGACTTTAAATGACTTTAAAAACCAAAAATTAAAAAAATTAAAAATATTATTAGAAAAGTATAAAAACCCTTTTAAGAAACTTATAAAGAAACCTATATTTTAGCAGGTACCCTCAGCACTATATCCAGCACAGGAATGACCCTTACTAATATTTCTCATTCGTTGATTACTTGCGTTCGCTTCGCCACCCAACAGTGTTTTTTATTGGTTGATTACTCACGCTCGTTCGACCCACAACCAATGTTTCTCATTGTATTAACATTCCCCTTCCCTACGCTCACACATTTTCTCATACTGTATAATGAACTCCACCTACGATATTCATTTCTTCGTTTGTCATTTGTTAATTTTTTATCACGTAGGTGATGCTAGTGTATTAATTATCGATTTAGCCGCCAGAGGAGTAGTCTATTTAGCCACCATGTATGCTGATGTTGACCTTGACATTTATCCCAATTACATAGAACTCAAAAAATCGAGAAAAAATACAGTATATACAATTAACCATTACTAACTACTCACAACAAGGATCCATACCGACTAACCATACTAGCCAACGACTGACTACACCTAAGACTAACTCCACCCAAGACTGGTTCCTGGAGAAATTGACTACTCACAAAACAAGCTCCTGACGAGACCAGTCCATGCAAAACTGACTGGAACAACGAACAAGACCAACCTGCCATATCACCAACCTATACAAACTATGATGGGCAATCTCAAAAAAAGTCTCTTGTAAGAGTCTCGTAGCTAACCTCTTAGTAAAAAATCTGCGCAAAATTTGCGCAAATAATTTATACCACATCTGACTACACCAGAGGGTCATACTAACATACCAAGCCAACTGACTAGGCTAACCAACTAGTTAAGAAATATTCCTCTAAAATATTTCCCTTATTTCATTTGTTCGTCATATAGAACTCATCCATTTTAAACGACCCCGGTAATACATCATACTTCAGATAAAGCCATAGTCCTCCTCATACACATGCACACATAAATGTTATCTAAAACAGACTCTCGCAAGCGATTGTTTACACCATTGATTTATTAGGTCTTTCGGAGAAGCAGAAGAGACTGTATAATAAATTAAACACACTTTACTATATATATATATATATATATATATATATATATATATATACATTTAATATATTTACTCAGTATGCATATTCTATCTTTCTATTTATTTTGTATATCCGATTTTTAAATTTCTCAGATGTTTGCACATCATGGATGGTATCTAACAGTATCATCTGATGTAACCCCGATCCTTCAGTTTATCGATGATTGAAGATATCTCAACAATGCTTGAGAGATCCCCGCATATTTGCAGGATCTCAGTCTATCAACAAGTTGAGGAATATATTTGTATGTGTAAATGTACATATATATACAAATATATATTGAAATATAAAATATTTAATTTATTCAATACATAATTATGTATATTTCTATCTGATATATATATATACATATGATAGTATCTTCGTGTTTTCTTATAGGCAGAACGAGTATGTGGGTTTTCTCAGAGTGCTCCCATACTTTTTTATAATTTTAAAAGTAAGGCAGGAGGCCTTCTGGTAGAATAAGACGGGATCCTTAAAATATCAGTACCTGAAATGTTTCTCCAATTAGATGGATCATTCAGAATTTGTTTTGTGAAGTGATTCTAGGGGGAAAGTTCGCACAATGGATGAATAGCTCTCGAAAATTTTTGCCGAATGCTTCGCAAAGGGGCGACTTGCTTCTGGACATCGAAGATGACAGCGAGTGTGTCGTCAGTTCGAGTTCCGATCGGATGGTGATACATCGACTATCATGGGCATGCTCTCGAGTGAGCGGTATGGATGGCGAGTTATTTAGCGTCTGCTCGTTTAGCTCGAGAAGTTGTCGGGCAAACGCTTGTAAAACGAAATCGATAATTAATACACTATGATCACCTACTCGTTCAAAATTTAACAAATTACAAACGAAAAAATGTATATGTTGGGTGGAATGCATTATACAGAATGTGAAATGGTGAGTGAAAAGGAGAGCGGAATGTTAATACAATGAGAAACATTGGTGGCGTGTCGAACGAGCGTGAGTAAACAACCAATAAAAAACACTGTTGGGTGGCGAAGCAAACAAAAGTAATCAACCAATGAGAAACATTGGTGAGGGTCAGTCTTCTGCTGAACATGGTGTCTATGGAACCTCCGGAAGTGTAAGTATTTTTATAAATTTCTTTAAATATTTTTTATTTTCTAATAATTTTTAAATTTTTTAAGTTTTTGGGGTTTAAGATCATTCAAGATCATGGACATTGATTGAAGGTCATAGGTCAAGGTTAACGTCACTTGGATTTAATATGGTGGTTGGGTGACGTCAAAACATTGTGGCTAGTCGATTCCAGTCTCCCATCTTCTTTAAGCCAAAATATTAGAAATTTTATTTTTTATATTTTGAAAAATATTTTTTAAAGTAAAATGTATTCATTTTTAATATATTTTTTTATAGATTTTATAAATTATTTGGGAAATTTTGAAACAATTTAGCGATTTTTTTGGTTTAAGGTTATCCAAGGTCATGAGAACGAAGTCAAGGTTAAGGTAAAAAATCACAATCAAGGTCACCGATATCCACCATGGGATCCGTAGTCAGTCACGTAATATGCTAGCCGACTCTTATGAATTTATTAGATTGTTTTACAAATTTTTCTTAAGTGTTTATTTTTATGGTCATTAAGGTCATTGTCACTGGAATAAAATGGTGGTCATATTCATCGATGTATTTTTTTCCTCTGTTTTATACTTTTTAATTTTTTTTAATTTTTGGGAATTTTTTGAATTTTTCGACTTCAACGTCATCCTAGTTCAAAGTTTAAGTTTGTGGTCATCAATATCTAACATAGCTAACGTGAAGGACACTGGTCGACCTAGCGAGGGCCGGTCATGTGGGAAGCTTAATCGATCCACTTGTCATCGAACCTTGGACCTCCTACAAATACATCTATAGATAATTAAAAAAGAAAATTGTTTATTTTTTTTCAAATACTTTACATGTTTTTCGTTTTTTATAGTTTTTGAGTTTTTTTTTTTTTAATTGTTGCGTTCAAGGTTATTCAATGTCAGGGGAATGGGGTCAAGTTCAGCCAGATTCAATATAGCGGTTGGGTGACGTCACAACATGGTGGCCGGTGCCTTGCGCCTACTCCTGAATAATTTATGTACCATTTCAAATACATTATACCCGACTCATCCAAATCATTCTGCTGCCATGGCCTTTGTTACGGGCCCAACCCAGCATTCACCTGGAGTGGCTTTGAGAAACCATGAAAAAACTAAAATCAGGATAACCGAACCGGTAATCGAACCGTCGTCCTCGTGAATTCGAGTCAAGTGAGTTACCACTGAGTCACCACGCGCGGTCACAGAAATAAAACCAATCACAAACATCTACAGGAAGTTTCAGTAAAAGTCTGCAAAAAAGAAATTGGGAATAGCTCCCACACCACGGAAAGTTTTGAGTTTTGGAACGTGTGCTCCGCGAAGCCAGCGAAAGGAGATATGTGCACGCAAACGTTTCTAACATGAGTACAGTGTCAGAATGGGTTATGTCTATTACTGACATTGCGTATGTACACTTTTGATAGATAGTGCTATAAAGAACAATGCCATTGACGAACTGGTGTTAACGTTTCAGTTCGCACCTCACAAGAATTGATCGAAGTAGTGTCCACAAAACTTCAACACAAGCACGACAACGGCGTACGAGATTCTGCTGCTCCCGTTAAAATGTCCCAAGCGTGCTGCGTCTGTC
This sequence comes from Clitarchus hookeri, assembly GCA_002778355.1. Classification (NCBI taxonomy): domain Eukaryota; kingdom Metazoa; phylum Arthropoda; class Insecta; order Phasmatodea; family Phasmatidae; genus Clitarchus; species Clitarchus hookeri. Next base: position 140,825 of record NQII01000215.1, read on the forward strand.
GTTGACACACACACGTACTGTGCCAATGTGAGGACTACAGAGCTACCTCGTAGACGATAGGCGAACCACACACACATAATGAGTCGTCCACATGTTCACACCCATATCTCGGTTGGCTGGCCTCGTGGAACACACGTCCCTGGTCTCTAACCTTTCTGTGAAGCGGCCCGTACTCGCAGTTACATTTTTGCACGCTTTTACCGAAACTGCCTGTATTCCGCAGCCTCGCGATGGAGAAGCGGAAATTCTTGATGATTCAAGTTCTAATAAAATTTGGTGAAAATTTCACTGGGAAGACTTGTCCCTTACCCGGATTTTCACAAGTTGGAATCGTGCCGGACGATGCCTATTGTCTGCGGGTTTTCTCAGGGATCTCCCGTTTCCCCCACCCTCTCATTCTGGTGCTGCTCCACACACACCTCACTTCATCCTCATCGGCTCTCAAGACCGCAATGTTAAGAGCCGCCCAAATCTTTTCACTCACTCGTCACTCACTCGTCTGTAAGGTGAGGTTTACACTATAGGTTAATTAAGGTTAGCTGGAAGTAAACTTGACACCTGCCAAAGCTGAGGTTTGGACGTAGGTGTTGTAATCTGTTCTGTGGCGTGAGGCGCCAACACTTAATACTAGTCCTCAGTGATCGGGCATAGGAATGCTTCGACACTGCAGTTTAATGGTCCAATTCACTAATGAATGAATACAGGATAATTCATATTTCACAAATCGAGGTTTTATTGTTGCATGAACATGTGAATTGATACATGAGCCCTTGAGACAACTCCCTCCCTTTTCTACGTATGCTCCGTACAATTCGCGTCGTAAAAGGGGGGGGGGGATCTTCGTCGCACTTGTTGGATTATTATAACCGATCCCTCACACTGCGGGATAATTACTAAAGGTCCTTCACACTCGCTGGATGACTGTACTTATCTGGCTTGCTGTGCGGGTAGTTGTTCTTGCAGATGAGGTCCGGTGAGCTGGAACTGCTCTCGTCCTGTCACGGGCGCCTCGGTGACTCGTCACGACGTCCCTCCTTCTCGGGTCGACGCAGGACTCTGTGTCTGATGGCGGCTGGCTGCCGTTCTCGTCTCCTGCGGAATCACTCCTCCCTCCCGGAATCTCGTCGGCCGACTGCCGGGTTTTCTCGGACGCTTCCCGCCGTACGTCCCGTTTGCCGGCCTCGGAACCGAGGTCAGCGTCTCGATACGTTTGGCGAACTCGTTTTCTCTCTCTGCCGGATGGCCCTGGGACAGGCCCTCTGTGATTGGTCAGTTGCACGCGGCTGGCTTCTTCTTGAGCGGACGCCCTCCGTTAGGGCTCGTCCCTCGCTCCCGTTCTCGATGTGGGGCAGTAACTGACTGTTGCTTGCCCCACCACGTCCCGTCTAAGGATCCACACAGGTGTGTGAAGATCCCCACCTGCCCTACGAGGCACAGGCTGCTCTGGACTATCCCACTAGCTCGACCTGGCACCTCTCGGTGAAGTTCGCCACTCGATCCCACCCTCCTCGGTGCGTTGCAACTGACTGGAAACTCACTGGCTTATGCGGCGACTGGCTGGTTAACTCGTGTCCCGATCTGGCTGACCCCTTAATGTCGTGACTGCCTATCTGCGCATCCCGGAGTGGCGGTACTGAACTCCCGTGTCACTTTCTGCTCGTTACTTCGACTGATTGACTCGTTAACGTTTCTCACTGACTGCTCGCGTCGTACTCCCGTCGTCCGGCTCCGAAAACCGGACGTCTCGCGGTAGGTCGTCCAACCAACTGACGACGTGTCTCACTGCTCCCGACTGACTGACCGCGTTTCCTCGGACTCCTCCGGTTTTGTAGGTCCTCATCGCCATATTGAACTGCCCCCGCCACTGCAGGTAGCCGCGGACCGCCGTGTTCCCCTGGGTAATCACCCGCGGGCGTGTACTCCAGCTCTCCGCGCTTGGGGCCAGCGTCTGCTGTTTTGTTCTGGTTTACCAGTTTCAGCACTCCGTTCTGTCCGTGCGGAAATAATTGAAGGCGCCCCTCAGTTCTGCGTCTATGTAGTTCTCCTGCCTGGCTGCTATTATTTCCGCCCGCTATTCCAAAAGCTCTCAGGGTTTCATATTGTGGTCAACAGCCTGGGACAAATCGCAGCCTGGCGTGGTCATAAATACGTCTCGGCGTTCCTGCCTGCTCGCGGAGGCTGGAGTCTGTCCCTCTATTCCGGCTGGAGGTTTGTTGTTTGGTTCAGCGTTGTGGGAATACTTCAAGATCTCCCCCTGGCCGCTGCTACACTCGTGTTCTTCCCGCTGTCACCTTATAACCTGACACTATTCTCCCAGCATGTCCGTCCCCAACCGTTCTCAATGTTTATGGCTGTGGCTGGCCGGGGGTGAGCGCGGCCGTGGGTGTAGGGTGCGTCCCCTGGCAATATCGGGGGGGGGGGCAGCTGCCTCCGCCTTCCCATGCAAATGGTCGTCTTGCAGTGCCGATCTGGCGCCGTTCTCCTTCGTCACGGCTGCCTAAATCCTGACTGACGTCCTCCACCTGTGAGCTTCGCTAGAGCTTGAGTACGGACGGATAACATATAGGGACGCCGCAGGCGTCAAACTCGGACGTTTGTTTTTTTAGTATGCTTCCACCGATTGTGCGCATACGTTACACTGTACATTATGGTTTCTCCTCCGCTGCTGGTTTCATGGTGCTCCTGACGGCATGTTACACAAGAGCGTCGTCTCATTCACTGCTGGCCTGCTCCAACCACAACCTCAGCTAACACGTTATCTCTGGCACGGGGAGGAGCCTGGTATAACACTATACGCATGCAGCGTTACCGTGCAGTGCTGTGCACGCACCGAGCAGTGCGCGAAGTTTGCGTGCACCTGCTCCAGACCCAGCCACCACGTACCGAAGGCGAGTAAACGCGTCCATTCGGGTGCGAGTCTGGCCTGTGAGTTCTGCTCGACTAGGTTATTTTCCATCACGCGCTACACGAACAGACTCCAACGATTGCACGCACGTTTTAGTATCCGAAACGAGTTTGCAGAAGCAAGTTGCAGCTACAGTGGGTCGTTTCACACGAATGTGGATTGTTCGCGAGAACACATATGGGAAGAATATTGGTTAAGAACAGGTTGCTAGAACGACAAAGACTCGCGCATTTACATTTTCTTACCTGTACTAAGAGAAGGCAATCTTGATGACTGCAAAAACTACTTTATAATGTCTGACGTTGACGTTAGTTGTTTGTCGTGGAAGACATCCTCGGTAGTTACAATAAAAACAAGCACATTAATATTCTGCCGGCGCGTGTCGATACACGGAATTGGCTGAAAACTCACCACTCACAATGTAAAAAATATGTAATTTTTACTGAGAAATTGTTTGGAATTTTAAAAATATTTCTAAGAGTACAAAAATTTCTTTTGAAATTTACAAGTTTGTAAAGGTGCAAGGGCTATTTTTGTAATATATCTTAATAAAGGTTTGCAGATCTACACTACTGACGCCTATCCACGAGCTCAAGCAAAACGGCGAACACTCAACCACGTAAAATCGTATATTNGCAGATCTACACTACTGACGCCTATCCACGAGCTCAAGCAAAACGGCGAACACTCAACCACGTAAAATCGTATATAGCTGTTTGTTCAAAAACTAAGTGATGTAATGTTTAGTTGCGCGCAAAAAGATAAATGTGTTGCCAATTTGAATAACCTAAAACACTTAAAACAACTCAAACAATCATAACAGAAGAACAATTTCAAAAATATGAGACGTTATTACTTATTAAATGTTTATAATGATTTTTCGTATATACACAGAAAACTNTGCTGTTTGTTCAAAAACTATGTGATATAATGTTTAGTTGCGCGCAAAAAGATAAATGTGTTGCCAATTTGAATAACCTAAAACACTTAAAACAACTCAAACAATCATAACAAAAGAACAATTTCAAAAATATGAGACGTTATTACTTATTAAATGTTTATAATGATTTTTCGTATATACACAGAAAACTTAAAATTAAATAATTCCGTTCTTCCTAACCCAATAACTTCATTATTATTTTGCCGGTATTTCTTATATATTTACTATAAACAATTATGTAAAGCGCGTAAGTCAAGTTGGTATTGTGGTAAAGGGACGGGTATTGTGATACAATGGACGAGAGATCTACTCCCGGAACAGGTAAAAGACAATTTTTTTTTCGTTAATTATATTTCGAAATAACTTTTTCCTTAATCTCTGCTATTAAATCATCATGTTTATTTTCTAGGAAATAAAACATGCCCACATCTTAATAATGTAATTTGGGATACAATCGTACGATTTGTAATATAACAAATATATATGTTTTGCATATTTTACAAGAAAACTGCTTTTAGTTCTCCTAAGAGTCTTCTTGGCAACTAGGTTTCAAAGTAGTTCTGTTGTTAGAGTACAAAAAAATGTTTTACAGAGCACATACGAGCCAATACCGAGCCAGCAACGAGCCCTGTCAGGCTCGGCTCTGCTCGGCTCGGCTCTGCTCGGCTCGTCGCACCTGGAGCCCGGCTCGTCATATACCACACGAGTCCGTGTTGAGCTGAGAGATTTGGCCGGCTCGTAACGACGAGGTCTTGAGAGACGAAGAGGGCGAAATAAGGTGCGAATGGAGCAGCGCCGGAATGCAAGGGCGGGTGAAACCGGAGCTCCCCGAGAAATTCTGCCGATCAGCGGCATCATCTGGCACGATTCCCACTGTGACACGAATTATTACCAAATTCTGACAGAAAGAACGATAATTTTCAGTTGTACAGTGGTTTCCAAAAGCAAAATATATTTTTATGGGTAAGTTGTAAAACTCAAAAACATATGTTGAACATATTGTTAGAATGAAAGTGCTGCTCTTATTACAAGATCATAAACAAACGTTTCCTTAGGTTCACATTTCTTGGTAAAAATTATAACAAAATAATAACGGGTTAGTTACATAAAAACGAACTATGAGAAATGTAAAAACTCGTATCTGTCATAATTATTTCAGTAGTTTCTGAATTCAACTTTAACTGGTGATGTAAATACTCAAAAAATTTGCAGCAAATAAAAATTACCCTGTTGCTGTAGATCAAGAACTCAGTGAGCACCAAAACATTGAAATTTATTTTAATCGGAAAATTTAGGAGAATATTTGGCTATAATGATATTATTGTTTCTAATAAACCAAACGCATTTCAACACCATCTTATAACATACCAGAAAACTAAATTTTGTATTACCGTAAGGTGAGGTTATGTTGCACTGATTTTTAATTAATGAATTTAAAGTATCTCATAAAATTATACATACATTTAAGCTATACGTATGATATTTTATTTACAGATGTGGAAATGTAACTAAAACCACATACTCAAGTCCAAAACTTATTGAGGCAAAACCCTGTTTGTAAAAAAACAACCAAACACTGGTGCAAAGTATCCTCATAAGGGATACTTTGAACCACTTTAAAAATAACGATGAAAACAATAAAGGAAGTAAAAATGGAGCAAAGTTAACATTTGCGTATGTTAGATTACGCCATAGTGAATACTTGGCTTTGCTGGAACACTACTGTTACTGTTTCAACACTTATATTAAAACAGAACATTTACTATACTTGTTGCCACAAGAAGTAGTGGAGTTTTGAGTTCAACTAACATAATAACACTTATTGCAATAAAAACAATCGTCAGTTTCATAACTTACAAGGTCAAGAAACATCAACAATGTAAATAAATGTACCTAGTTGCTACAAATAAAATAAAAGTAAAACACACTGTTTTATAAACACTACTCAGTCACAATATACATAGGCCTAGACACAAAACAAGCACAAAAATACTACAACGACCAAAGATGTTCTAGCTCAGGAACTGAGAACTAAACACGATTATTGATTAACTTTGTAGGATTGATAGATCCCAAGACATCTTACTAACAAATGTACACGTAAATGTAAACAGGTTTAGGGCACATCCAAGACTTTGCACATCTTTGCATTGAAGATATAACAACTGAATCTGAACTGCAGTTCTCTATTTTACAAGGGAAAAGTTCTTGAAAATGACGAACGCACCTTTCTCTCTCTTGATAGGTTGTCACTTTTGTCCATTGCCACACATTTCTTCCTCGCATTCTTCAATGCAACTCCAAGAATCGTAAAGCTCAATACTCTCACTTTCTGATTCGGATTCTGAAGGTCATATAATCACGCAACTTTTCTTTCTCTGCCCATTTGTTTTTTTCTTCTTTTTTAATATTGTTTTCTTGGCATTTTCACCTGAAGGGCCTGATTCAGTAAGATCTGCCTTCTTATTTCATGAGCAATACTTAGCACATATTATTTATATAAAATATTATTGCGGTTACTTTGCACCACTTCCATGTCGGCGCAAAGTATCCGCATTTCAACCTAAATGTTGCTATGCATGTGTCGTATCTCTGAATGTACACTTTTGGGTTACTATAATGCAGCAACTAATAAAATTCTTGGAATGTAACGATATAAGGAAGCAAATAGTACAAGAATTTCCCCGCGGAAATTTAAGATGCATGTAAAAGTTAAAACAACAAATTTCACACATTTTTAGACCAAATATTTACAACAAGCGTATCACTCAACTGCCAGATACTGAAGGACAGTCCAACAGGCTTCCAATGAAGCATTTGTATGTTACCTGTTGAGCAAACCTACAACTAAAAACAATTATTTCACATTTCACTCAATAGAGGTTTAGCAAGTGGTGCAAAATATCAGCTGTAGACGCAAAGTAACCTTACAGTACAGTTGTGTTGATACTGAGTTAGTTTAAGGCCTAAGTAGGTTGCTAATATATAATAATCAGGATTATTTAATTTTTTCTGCAATAAATATTTAATAGTGTATCCATATAAAATTTAATGAAAAACCTTTATAGAATGTCCTAACATATTTTAATAAAGTTGGATGCATATATAGAATGTTCAACAAACGTTCAAAGATAGATCGTTAGTCCATTTCTGGTTGCTTTCAACTTTTCTGAAGCCCCGCTAAAGTTCTAATTCCAAGATATTCCTCCGCCTTATGCCTACCTGAGTATAGCAATTTACGCCATAGGGACAACGCACCGCATTCATGCGCACTTAGCACAATAATATTTTGCATCGGAACTATTTCTTACCAGGCAATACCAACACACCTGTTTTCTCACTGTTTTTAGTCATATTAATTATAAAATGGTATATTATACTTAACAAGTGAAATATAAAAAAAAAAATCAAAATTTACCAAAAATGTGGCAGTTTTATATCAACTAAAGTATAAAAGCTTGTGATACGCGGCATATTGAGGAAATAACCAAACACGTCATGCATGGGTAATTTTTCAAATATTTAATTCAAAAAGTGCGAAGAAACCGCGAATATACTATAACAAAATATTTTGCTAGTTGTGCATAATTTTCAAGTTTTTTCAGACTGCCATTTACAGCTTAAGTACCTTAAGCTTGCACTACAAATCTTGGCCATTAACCAAGTATTAGAAAATAGGTAAAACCACAATTTAAAAAAACATTGCCTAATTTTTTCTCACAATTGTGTACATGTTTGACAAAACATTCACGATTTTAGGCAATTCTAGTGAACGCTAAATAACTGAAACATTTGTGTTATGGTCTTTCCTTCTTATGCACATTTTCAGTCATTGCGCAGTATGATATAAAACGTTTAACCATGGTGCAATAAAGCGTTTATCTGATTTGATCAAAAATATACAAGCTTTCGTATTTCATTGAAATTAACTGAAGTACTAATTATCTCCTATTTTCACATTCACTTTACCGAAAATCAACACATTTTCGTATACACACTGACACAACGTAGCGACAGAAATGTATAGAAACAGGTAAGAAAGTTACTCAACTCAAAGCCACACGGTGTAGAGCCGAAACGTGATGCAATTTTAAAATGCCAAATTTGTGGATTTATGTTATGCGTTGCTCGGTTGTAGGCTATGAGGTTACAGATGAAGTCAGCATACTCCAGTGGGTTTCTAACCACGAGACTCGGCAAATGTGAGTCAAAGTAGGGGATTTACTACTATAACTACCTACTCAGCGTTCTTGGTGAACCTCTGTTACTGCACTGAGAGAAAGTCTTGTTTTATCCAACCAAGTATTTGTTTGTATAGGGCCAATCATATTTTTTGTGGCTCCAACAAAATATTTTGTTGAGTAAAGAAAACTTGAAAAGCAACGTAATTGAATTTGTTCGTCTAACAAAACGCACGCTTGAGTAAACGAAACATTTGTGTTGAAATAAAAATAATTAGACTGGCAACAAAGTATTTAGTTGCTTCATATATATATTTACTTAGCCACTTATTTGATTGCCTTCTTTCGAAAATACAGCTTGAGTGTTTGTTTGTAAGTTTTGTCACAGTTAGGATGGTAACCGTTATTTTTAGTCAATTAATTGATGCTAAATGACGACACAAAAATGTCAAGGAGACAAGTTAAACGGAAAACTTAAAAATAAAGCTATAAAATTTAAAAATTTAATTTACGTACCGTGTGCAGTATTTAAACTCTATGTATTTAAAAACGTCGCCGTTCTACAAGTTATAACTTTAGCTGAGGTTTCTTAGGGCTTTGATACTCGAGAGTAATTGATGTCGGTTCGAATCTTGGTAAGGACAACCTTTTTCTTATAAGGACAGCACCTGTTTAATGTACTTAAAGCCAAACAAATCTTTAGTTCCACCAACGAAATCTTGAAGTAAGGGGCAACCAAATGAGAACAACAAAATTATCTGTTTTCAACTATAAAATATTAAAATAATTATTTTATACCAGAGATTTATATTCGAAGTGGTAACTTCATGGTAGGCGTAATTTGGCACTCTAACTTATATTATTAGAAGAAGCGTTGTTGTTTTGCCTATGTATGTGGTATGTTTGCGTTGTCATGTAAATTAAAAACATAAGAATATAGTATATGTTAAATAAAAAATGTGATGATACAGGCCAACACACTGAGCAATCCATATTAATAAATAACGAATAACAAAAACAATTGTCCTTATTTTCTCTTTTACAAAAGATAATTCCGGATTTAATCAAGTTGATGGAGTTTTTGGAAAGCACATTTTCCCGGAGTTAAAACAAAAATCACGTNTTATAGTATATGTCAAATAAAAAATGTGATGATACAGGCCAACACACTGAGCAATCCATATTAATAAATAACGAATAACAAAAACAATTGTCCTTATTTTCTCTTTTACAGAAGATAATTCCGGATTTAATCAAGTTGATGGAGTTTTTGGAAAGCACATTTTCCCGGAGTTAAAACAAAAATCACGTGTAAAATCCCCTCTGTTATGTTTGAAGTGGAGCGANGTGTAAAATCCCCTCTGTTATGTTCGAAGTGGAGCGAGATAGTAAAAATATTCTTTCTTTCTGGCACGAGAAGCGTGGTTTTAATGATATACTTATATATCGGGTTAGTTTTATACATGTTTTTTAAAGCGGAGTGTTTCTGATTTCTCCAAGCGTGAACTGGCACAGATAAGAGCATTCTCAACGCACTAGTTGCTGCGCCACTGGTGCGAATAACGGGGGAATTAAAACACACTGAAATATATGCACTTTGCCGGATTAGCGTCTCCAGGAGAGACAATCTTTTTTACGGCGCGATATGCCGAGCTACTCGTTTTCTGTACCATGCCGGCACTTCAGGGGTTAGTATTTTATAAACGAAGTGAATTTGCAAGGAAATAAAAGTTTCAAGCTAGGCAGTTCGTGGAATCCAAAATATAAGAATAATCTTTCAGATAGCATTAACTTTCAAAATGGCCATCAGTAATTTTAATGGTTAAATTATTTACTGTCAGCGTACCTCATTGTGCTTACATCAGCACTATTTATTTCTTCTCAATTATTGCATACAGTGTCCAGACTATGTAGGTCTCGAATAAATGAAAAAAACTCAAACTATAGAACTCAAATTATTCAAGAAAATATTTCTACGTAAACTACCAATTGACAAAATATTCTGACATATCTTATAGTGGTATACAACAATTGATGGTTGTAATAATGGTGATTATATACAATGTTACAAGCGGTGCCTTAATCTTCGTGGCCTTCGCAGTCCCTTCTCGGGTGCGCGCTTGTATCTGCGATAAACTGAGAACAGCAAGGCAGAGTTACAGACGAGATACCGCTGATTACTGACGCGTGCCACTACAGCGGTAAATCTTACAGGACTCGTGCCGCCAACAATTTGGCGAAGACAATAAGGAATTAAGCAAGAATGATTGTTATTAACATTTTAACAATGCTGGTAATGAGACAAATTCACAATTTCCAACTAGAAATCGTAGAATCAATGCCGATTGTAACTTGAAACTGTTATTTTGAAAACAAATTAAAATAATCGCAACATAATATTAAAATAATTATTTTCATTAAAATCGGTCAATTTTAAATTTTTTATTCGTCGACATGTAGAACAGTTTTCTGCGCGAAGTATTATGTGCAGGTGTCTATATACACTGAATAGCAAAAAAAAAAACAGGTATAGGCGTGCGTATGAAAATAACAGAGAAACGGAACCAATCAGAGTAACGCGATGCGGTCGGCAGCTATATCGATTACTGCTGCTACAATGGCCGGTTATCAAGATTTAAGTGAGTTTGAACGTGGTGTTAAAGTCGGCACACGAGAGATGGGGCATGGCATCTCCGAGGTAGCGATAACATTTGGATGTTTGCGTACGACCATTTCACTAGTGTACTGTGAATATCGGGAATCCGGTAAAACATCACATCTTCGACATCGCTGCGGCCGGAAAATGATCGTGAAAGAACGAGACAAACGGCGACTGACGAGAATCATTAAACGTGACAGACAATTTCTCGAATTGGCGCAGATTGGATTTGTGGACTGACTTGCAGGATTCCTGGTGTGAATTGCCTCCTGCATATCTTCAGACATTGGTCGAGTCCATGCCACGTCATTTTGCGGAATTTCTGTGTGCTCNTGTTTGTAGAGCATACAGAAAGATTTTTTAAATGACCAGGAATCACACGAATTCAAAGTTACAAACTATTACATTTTGTAATAATTTTGTCACCTAAAACAAGTGAATGTGTTTGCGAATGACGCGCTACTGAATAATAACCATTACATTGCGATTACTTTACTTTCCCAGGAAAGAAACGACCCCTCTATAATGCTGCTGTGTTTATTTCGCCTACCCAGTAATTTTTGTAACAAAACGAACAGACTGTAATAATATTGTGATTGTTTGCAATGCCAATAAATGTTGCCCCGACGCCAAGATCATAAAAAATATATGCTCTACAATTATAAAACTCCAACTGTTGAATCGCCTCTCAAGACCTCGTTGTTAAGAACCGCCCAAATCTTTCAACTCAATTCCAACTGAGAACCTGTTCAATACACCTGCAGACAAAAATTTTCTTCTGAAGTGCAGTTGATTTCTTAAATCACCAATCTCAATCTTTGCAATATGTGAAATTATTACGTTTTGACTCTAGAAGATGAGGTGGTGTTAAGGTTAAGTCCTTGCGTTATACTCCGAAGAATGCCGTTTTTGAGTTTCGGTGTCGACAATTTTTTCTTTTGTTTAATATATTTGAAATTTTTTTCCTCCGATGTTATTTTCATTGCATTTCTTTTCAAGGGAATTAAAAAAAAATATTCAATTTCCACTTCTCGATTATGCAATTTGAAATACAGTCCTTCAATTTTATTATTACAAATATCTGCCTTAAAATAAATACAAGGAATCTTTTTGTACCAAAACAAAAAATAGTTTGGCAACTAGTTTCCAAGAAAATTTTTTTTGTTAAAGTACACAAAAATGTTTACAGTGTAAATCGACACTACACTTGTTTCGTTGTCCCAGAAAATGAGGCTTTGTGTTCGGCTAGTGTAACATGAACCAATCATTACTTAGACCAGTAACGCGGTTTAAGAATCAGTTTCCCACGGGGAATATGAGTGGCAATTGAGCCTCGCAGTGAGTGCTGTGTACACAGTTGTGAAGAATGGGTCCGAAAAAGTTCAGATGACTCTTTAATTGTAAATATTTGTAGGTGACAAAAATCTTCTTAAAGGCAGTTCACGGTAAGCTGAACACTTCTGAAAAACCATGGTTAAGATCTACTTGTATACGTATTGTGTATGTTTCCGGACCTGATCACTTTATTCATGCTCTGGTCATGTAAAACTGTGAAATTATTAGAAAAGTAAGTATATTTACACATTATCTCATTTTTACACTCGTCTGCATTAAAATATAGAAAGAAAAATAATAAATTTCGTTATTCATAAATATTTACATAATAAACTAAATTCAAGGCTGAGACAAGGAATTGCTTTCCTTCCGTCGTTATCAACTTCACTGGNATGTAAAACTGTGAAATTATTAGAAAAGTAAGTATATTTACACATTATCTCATTTTTACACTCGTCTGCATTAAATTATAGAAAGAAAAATAATTAATTTCGTTATTCACAAATATTTACATAATAAACTAAATTCAAGGCTGAGACAAGGAATTGCTTTCCTTCCGTCGTTATCAACTTCAGTGGGTGGATGCCAGCCATCGTGCCTGTTAAAATATATGCAGGTAGGGGCGGTGACATTTTTCAAAGGTTGATTTGAAAAGTGCNGGTGGATGCCAGCCATCGTGCCTGTTAAAATATATGCAGGTAGGGGCGGTGACATTTTTCAAAGGTTGATTTGAAAAGTGCTCAGTTAAAACAGCCTATACCTCTAGCAATTGCGCCGACAAATATTTGAAGCGGGGATTGATGCTGGCAACGGCGCTCGTGCGACGGAGTTTGAGAGTTCGGCGAGGGCGATCCACGGGATCATTTCTGAAAGCTGCTCGTCGCGTGGACTTCTTGCAATCACCCACCCCAGCGCACGGTGCTTCGCCTCCTTTCAGGTTCACGGCCGTCACGACGCGCTGCTGTGTTTGATGGCTGCCAGATTGCCGCGCCAGGGACCTCCAAGTGCGCTGCTTACTGTCGATACCACTGCTGTTCCTACCGCTGCCTGCCATCTCGATTTATCGATTCGCCTGCTGCTTACTGCTGTGTCTGGAGTCAGTTCTCTCGAATGAAATTGAACTCTCTAAAAAAAAAAAAAACTTTATGGAGCAGTTAGACGCACTGCCATTCTGAACTATTGCGCTGTTGTAACTGTTCAATAAGAATGTTATTGGTGGCCGTGATCAATTCCTCTTTTACTGTATATCGATCCAAGCGTATTGCAGCGTTATCATCTAGTAGAACTATCACTTTATGTAAGTGGGTGAATTTACAGTTAACCTCCAGAAAATTTTCAAGGATTTTATTTCTCGTAATTCAGATTTTACGTTGCATTTAGTGGACTACTTAAATGGCAATTCTTTCTTAATGCACCCCCACAAAATTTATTTCTTACAAAACTAAATTTCACGTGACTGCCTTTGCAGTGGGAGAAGCCTGTAGCCTACGGTAAATAAAAATAATAATGACGATGATAGATATAAAGACGAAAAGTGTTGACTGAAGCAGTGTAGAAACGGTAGCCCGCAGAAATAAACCGTATACCGNATGATAGATATAAAGACGAAAAGTGTTGACTGAAGCAGTGTAGAAACGGTAGCCCGCAGAAATAAACCGTATACCACCGTCGTCTGCGTCGTTCTCAACATGTCAGCGTACCCGCTGGCGAAATACTTATCCTTCTGTGGCCTCTCATTGAGCACGGGTCTTAAAAAAGAGTCACCGATTAATCGGTGTGGCACATCTACAATTACAATAACTTCTGAAGATATTCACTGACATCACTTTATCCCCCTTTTTTGTACAAAAATACACATGAACAACATTGTGAGCTCTGCTTTAATTTCAGCGATACTTTTCTGTTTTGCAGTTAAATATTTCTGAAGTAATTCCATGTTGCGTGCATTATTTTTATTAAGTGATAGTTAATTGTGAACAAGTTTAAGTAATTGAAAGGCTATTTTTAAAGGAACCTCTCTACTTGATCCCTCATAAATGATGGCCATCACGGATTTTTCTTGACTCTAACTTAACTGCCGCAACCACTGATCCATCGCGAAATATCTCGACATGGCCTATCACCTAATTTCACATTTCCCTCTATTATCCCTCCTCTTCCATAGCACACCCCCATCATTTCCCGGGGAAGGGAAATACATATTCTATAATCTCTTCACTTGTAAAAATATAAAGTACACTGTTTACCCATTTATATATTTTCTCGCTTTCTTCAGAGGGAGAACTTGCAAAATGAAGACGATATTGAAAAATATATCTATATATATTTATGACGATTCTGATTAAAAACGGAGATGCCTTAATGACAATCAAGAATAACCAATGTCATGAAATAAAAATGCCAAAAGTATTTCTCCAAAGATGCGAGACTTTGAATGAGGTCTTTTATACCCATCCTCCTCAACTGTTCTTGAAGAAGGCTGGCAACCTTAACCACTGCATATATCGCCACTTGTCATCAACGGAGTTTATATCAATATTCCTGAAAGTGAGCGTAAATCTGTAAGGAAAGTTGGCAGCTTGCATATGTCACTCGTGTTCATTCTAGGCATCGCTCTTCATCATCACTCTTATAGGTAATATGATACGAAATACCTTAAATATGATTGGCTCATTGTGTTGTGAAAATCATTATTTTTTCTGCCATCATCGGAAGGAAATATTTCCTAATATCAAACCATGCAGCGTAATGACAAACGCGACAAATACGTATTTTGGAGTTAAAAATTCAAAGAGTGAAAAATATCTGTGCCAGTCAGTATAACCCCTGGGGTCAAACCAAAAAGAAAAAAAATATCTTTCTTGAACAAGTATGAAAAATACGAGCGTTAAACTGCAGTTTGTTCTGCATAGGAATGGATCAGACATCGGAATGTCAAAGTCGGAATAAAATATGTTATTTCTCCAACCCCCATATTTTTCAAGGTATCGACGTGGAATTTTATTAAAACACAGGTCAATTATCTACTGATGGGCAAAGCACAATACACGCGAGGATATTTCGAGATTCATTATAACACATGAGCACCTACTTAATTTGTAACCATTAAATGTCGCGAGTGATTTCAATATTTCCATGCTGATTTACAAAAGGGATTTTTCAGCTAATTTAGGACCGTTTCATACTAGCCGATTAAATCGTGTCCTTTTTCCGATTTCTAAATCGGACATAATGGACAGGTATGTTGAGCCACGCACGTTACCCTATCCGACAACACTGGTATTTCAGCTCGTTTGCTGACAAAAATATGAGTATCTCCATTCATACAAAACGGTCGGGAATACGGTCGGACATGACATTTTTATCAATTAATTTTGCGTGTCGATCTGGCAATGAAATCATATACTTCTCAGAGAGAAAGATAACATTTTTATAATACTTAATGTCGATAATTTGAAACTGTGTACCTTTATTCTTTACTTCCTTATCTAGATCATGAAGTTTAGTAAATTAATATTAATTATTCAACGTATTTAGTATAAATTCTATTTTGCACAACTTATTTATGTGTAAAATCCATAAAAAACTAAAATATATAAAAAAATTCATATACGTATTATGTCACTAAAACTAAAGAGATAGATATAATTACACCAAACAAGGGTGATTATATNAAAAAAATTCATATACGTATTATGTCACTAAAACTAAAGAGATAGATATAATTACACCAAACAAGGGTGATTATATTCATGGTTATAATTAATTTAGCACCAAAGTGCTATTCAGTAAAGTGTTATTTCACCAAAGAGCTATTTCAGTGATTTCCCTTCTTGTCATTTATTTTTTTTCTTCTCAGGCTGATCATTCGTTAAATATTTATCAATTTTTATTTTCATTTATAAATGAATAAATATTTATACATTACGTTTGTTTCATTATAACCACATTTTTGGCCACAACCTAATTTCCCTTTAGTAAACATTTTTGAAGAAACAGCAGCAGAGTAAATTTTGTCGCCTACATGCGTGTCTTTACGAAACCATTATTTCTTTTCCTTGTTTTTAATGAATTTTGTTGGTTTCACGTCATTATTATAAACCTTTATGATCTCTTCATGCAATACCGTGATAATTGCAAGCTTCTTCTTAATTGTTTGTTTCATGTGTTTCCAATTGCAGATTTTTCATTCATTTGTTATAAGGACCGTGATAATTATAGGGATGAAGTTGCATTTCTGGTAAAATTAAATTATTTCTGGATTAGTTATTTTTTTTACAGTGATGCTTAGAATTCCATATTTATTAACGAATAACGTCTAAAATATTTATTAGATATGAAATTACTTTAGGTTTGTAATAACAAAATCAGACGATATATTATTCGGGACATATTCGTAGCTGCATTTTCATCAGCATGNTACTTTAGGTTTGTAATAACAAAATCAGACGATATATTATTCGGGACATATTCGTAGCTGCATTTTCATCAGCATAGATAAATAGCAATTGATAAATTAATTTTATCCCGTCACTCGTCCGTATATATTATTTTGGTAAATCATTATGTTTTTGATTCCTTGGCCAGATTATCGTGTTTTTGGTACATATGATATTTAGTGTCTCTTTTGTTTAGATCTTGAATATGGTATTTTCATATATTTTTATGAATTCATTATATTATATATTCACATTATGTAAAATAAATTATTAGTATATCAGGATATTATTCATGAAATACTGCATTTGTGAAAAAAACTATTTCAGTATAATTATTACANAAATTATTAGTATATCAGGATATTATTCATGAAATACTGCATTTGTGAAAAAAACTATTTCAGTATAATTATTACAATCCTTCTCAGTATACTTATTTCAACACATGTACGTTTATTTTTTGTTAACAAATTATAAATTCCTTATCTAAATTCAAGTAATTTATTTTGACAAATAACTTATTATTTTCGGTATTTACTTTGGATTCACCAATATTAAATTTTAGTCCATCTTCTCCTTAATAATACTTTTAGTTGATGACATTAGTACTTTTAGATATTTCTTTACCGAGGTTAATGGTAATCGGTGATGTAAGTTTCCATATTCTTGGAACTAATTCGTCATGATAACTTTTATCACCTTCAATATCGCCATTTTCCTTAACAATTCTCTTTCAAATTATGTTTGTTCAGATGTTGGTGGATAATTTTAATTATTTACTGCAACAGCTAATAAAGAAGTAATTAAAATCTTGTTTTATTCAGTAATTTGTTTTATTTTTTTACCTATAATCTCTCGTTCATGGATTAAATGTAGATAATACTTTGTGATTCTTTCACATTGGACATCGTAAGTTATCTTATTATCACGGTAATTTTCAACCAGTAATTTTATTGTACATATTTGTTTTGTTGCATCTCTCATTTTTCCATTTGAAGTCATTTTTTAATCAAATGAACCACAAAGGCATTCAGAGATTTGGGAGACAAACATTTTCTCTGACAGATGAAACTAGAGGGGATTTGAAGGTGAATGTTTACAACAATTGAATAGAATTCAACATTCTCATANTTCTCTGACAGATGAAACTAGAGGGGATTTGAAGGTGAATGTTTACAACAATTGAATAGAATTCAACATTCTCATAGGCGATATATTTCTTCCTTTAATGATGCCTATTTTATGAACAATTCAAACTTTCCAAAAAAGAGATACAGGTGGTAACTGCGCAAAAACTGATTATATCGATGTTTACTCTAACTTTTTTATTTTTCAGTTTTCTAGAGTTCAGATACTAAAACAGGGACAAAAAATTTCAACTGTTGATAGCACAGGATTAACTTAAACAATGATGAATTTGTTGTTAAGATAACGAANTTCTCTGACAGATGAAACTAGAGGGGATTTGAAGGTGAATGTTTACAACAATTGAATAGAATTCAACATTCTCATCGGCGATAGAATTTCTTTCTTTAATGATGCCTATTTTATGAACAATTCAAACTTTCCAAAAAAGAGATACAGGTGGTAACTGTGCAAAAACTGATTATATCGATGTTTACTCTAACTTTTCTATTTTTCAGTTTTCTAGAGTTCAGATACTAAACCAGGGACAAAAAATTTCAACTGTTGATAGCACAGGATTAACTTAAACAATGATGAATTTGTTGTTAAGATAACGAAAGAAACCATTTTACTTTGAAATAAGTTGTCGTTATAATACATTTCAAATAAAATATGTTTAAAGTGGAAGACCAAATGAATTTATATGTCCATTGAGTTATCTCTTTTTTTTTCTCAGAGAATACCAAGAAGTCTATTGCAACTTATTCTGAAAAAAGCAGTTTTTATGAATAGCAAATCCGGAAAGCAGATAGTAGTGCTCATAAATATTATGCAAATAAAAGAGAATACTTTTAAAAAATGATAACTAATATGGCCATATGTGGAAAATTAAGAAAATTTTTCGAAAATGATCATAGCAAATATATAAACATACAAAATGGCCAGTCGCTTTTCATTACTGGTAGTGTTTGAAAGAAAAAACACGTTCCTCAAAGAACAAACACATTTAAATTGCAAATAAATTAATGGGTTAATAACTGACGCATTCTGCGTCCCTATATTTTATTCGTCAGAACACATGCTCTGGCGGAGCTCGCAGCCGGACGACCGCAATAAGGATTAAGGGTTTTGTGGACGTGCCGGAAGAGGGACGCCAGGAGCCTCGCAGCTGCAAAGGCACCCTACCAAAGGTTTCTGCACGTGCAACTGTTCCTGCACGTGCAGACGACATACGGAGACAACGGAAGGCACCAGGGCGCGGACACAGCTGCATTTTGCAGCTGCCCAAGGGA
>NQII01000215.1:159971-296124 GCA_002778355.1 Clitarchus hookeri
TTTTTTTTGTGCTCCCGTCCAGGGAATACTAAATATAATTCATAGTATTATTACTTAATTTTAAAATAATTTTTATTTATCTTATTGTTTTAAAATTAAGTAATATTTAATATTAAGAGTTCTATACTTTAATTAATGATTTAAAGATGTTAGTTTGATTCTGACTATTATATTAGTTTTAAGAAATATGTACATGTGAGTTTTTGCTTATTTTTATTTGATATTATTTTTGCAGTACTTAATTTTAATTATTAAAGTAATTTAGATTTGGATATTCTTTATATTATTGTAAATGTTTGTGCCAGCATACGCGGTTATACAATAAATCTTAATTAATATTATTGGTTAATGAAGTTTATTTTTATTATTTGAATTTAATTTATTTATTTTAAGGTGAAATTTAAATTTTTATTAAATTTTTTTTTAATTCTTTTAAAGATAAAATAAAAACTAGGATTAGATACCCTATTATTTTATCTATTAATTTTGACTAGGGTAGTAATAGTTATGTTCTTTAAACCTAAAGAATTTGGCGGTGTTTTAGTCTATTCAGAGGANCCAGCGGAAACAGTGCCAGACAAATTTTCTCATTACTGATTATATCTAGAAAATAAAGCGCCCTGAAATATATATTTTTAAACACCTGCGCCCATGAACAAGCTAAGGAACTTTTATTATCACAAGACGTTATGACATGCTCTGGTGAGGATGCACGATTGATACAGACATTTGCTACTGGTGAGAACGTTTTTATTATTATAACTGCTTAACACGCTTGCTTTATTTTTCCTCAGTGCAAAATAATACCCTTGTAAATTGTATTGCTATTTCATAAATCCATATTTACACGTGTACGACGTATGTAATTAAACCAACAAATAAATAGGCTATGACAAGAAAAACAAGACATTTCTAATAACAACATAAATGTCAATGAACCATTCCCGTTAAATCAATAGTATTTTATGATGTAAAGATTAATTAATGCATACGTAAATATGCCTTATACTACCGTATGTTTTCACTTACTTTATATTATACTGACTGAACCTAGGGAAACTAATTGTTTACATCTGCGCGGCCCTGAAAACATGTTAAATGCTGTTCACGGTAACATAGCACTTTTAAAATCAAGCGTTGAAAAATTCACTGCCCTAGCCACATATGTTTTAACGGGAATCCTGAATGGCATGCGCCCAGTAAAGTTGTTAACTACGGAGACTTCCGGGTCTTAACGTTGAATTTTAAGTCTTATTAAAACATTTGTGAAAAATTAAATGATTTATTTTGCATTCTGTTTTTTAATGCATGTAAGTGTAACAACTAGCCAATATATAAACAATTTATTTGTTTAAAAATTTCACTTGATCAACATAAAAAAAAGTGATCAGTGCCATGCAAATTTTAATTCTACATTTAGTGGAATAATACACGATGGGCATACAAGTAGATCTTAAGCAGGTCTTTGGAAGTGCTCAGTTTACCGTGAACAGTCACTAATATGAAATCATGAAAATTGGTGAAAATGTTAATAAAAACGTGAATTTTATATTTTCAAAAACTTTTTAATACGGTTGGTATTGGAATTAAGGACCTTGGAAGTTATTTTTGCACTTACATTAATAATATTCAACTTATACATTTGCTCTTTATTTCTGTGCAACCTATNACCTTGGAAGTTATTTTTGCACTTACATTAATAATATTCAACTTATACATTTGCTCTTTATTTCTGTGCAACCTATACTGAATTTACTATAAGTAAACGCTGACCAGTCATAGAACACGTACCTCTCCATCTCGACAAGACTTAGGACTTCATAAAAGTAACATGAGTGTTCAAGAAGTCGCAAATAAACTTGTGAGACTTTAATGTACCAAAAATCATATCGCCATAGTACACGAACTGGTGATTTCTGGTGTAGTTTTAACCATTCTTTTCACTACCTAATAGTTTTAATTCAATCTCATGTATATTCATTGCCATATACTGTCATTGCATGCATTTTTGTCTTATTAAGTTTTAACTCGGTCCGATTGCTTGAGCTTACAGCACTACATACGTTATTTTACACTACGACAGGAGTAATATATCTATTATAGCAGCCTTTGTACACGAAGTCATTTTTAGGTGCGCTTATTAGGTTGTTATTGCACAGAAACAAACGTTGCGTTTTTCGACATTCTAATAACATAATTCAAGACAAGACAAATTCAAGACANTGTTATTGCACAGAAACAAACGTTGCGTTTTTCGACATTCTAATAACATAATTCAAGACAAGACAAATTCAAGACATCGTAAACTGGTTACTATCATAACCAAACTTAATGCAGTAGATTAAACCATATATTAAAATATTTCGAATAAATAATTTAATATTTGCATTATTTATATACAATTTTNTGTTATTGCACAGAAACAAACGTTGCGTTTTTCGACATTCTAATAACATAATTCAAGACAAGACAAATTCAAGACCTCGTAAACTGTTTACTATCATAACCAAACTAAATGCAGTAGATTAAACCATATATTAAAATATTTCGAATAAATAATTTAATATTTGCATTATTTATATACAATTTTAAATGTTTTGACGTTGACATGCTCTTGATCGTAAAAGGTAATCGTTGTGGCAAAAGTATCTGGTGGTTCCCCACAACGTTTATGAATGCTTTTAGAGTTTTAACCTGGCGGATTGGTGAGCTCTGTTACCTGTATTATAGGTAATGCGTGTAAAAGATAATTTCCTAACCTGAAGGGTGCAAACTGAAACTAGTAAAACCAATAAAATAAACATATTTTTGTAAATTTAAATTTTTAATAGCAAACACCGAAGTCGAAATTAGCATAGAGAAAACGTATGCGATACGCTGAAGAGAAGCGCGTATCACGTGACGTGCTGCTGCAGAGAAAATCGCAGGTTTCTATATAAATAATGAAATTTCGATAAGGATAATTCCAAAAATACACAACAGTACCCGTTAAGATAAAGACTTATGCCTATCTTGAAGGAAAACGTGTCAAATGTTATAAAAGCGTTTAATAATTTGAGTTACGGTTTATGAATTTTGTGCGATAGGCGATACAGAATACACAGTTAACATNTATAAAAGCGTTTAATAATTTGAGTTACGGTTTATGAATTTTGTGCGATAGGCGATACAGAATACACAGTTAACATTATTAAATCCTACGAAGTGTTAAATTTATACACGGTGTGGCCAAAAGACACCCAATATATCATTGCCCTCCAGTAACTTTCCTAATTTGACAATATATAAGAGGCTCGAACTCTTCAAAGCCATGCACATGTTTTCTGTTATAATGAATCAACAGAAAGAGTCGTGCTAGTTTAAAAAGGGCATAATTGTATGCACTTGTAGTTCGGGCATTTAATCAGATAACTTTCTCAGCGATAAAGCGTGCGTCGGCCGAGTGTTAACGATGTCAAGGTCAAGTGAAAAATTGTTGAAATAACTGACCCCGAACATCTCTCTGGTGGGACCAAGAAACTAAGTAACAAGGAACACCGAAATCTGAATCGTATCGTGCTAGTAGCAGCCAAGTCAGGTATTGCAGAAGGCTTATGTCGCAGTTCAGTTACACAAGCCAATTATAGGACTCTATAAAATATGACGATGTCACTTGATTTTGTTGGTCATACTGTTGCTAGAAACTTGCACACGCCAATATACAACATTGTGTAGGCCGGAGCACACTAACTGTAGTCCAGTGTAATATCCTTTGGAGAGATAAGGATAAAGTATGGTCTGACACTTATATAAACGTTTGCGATCCTGGCTTTAATAATCCCAAATTGTTTTATAATTATTTATAATAATAAATAAATAAATTACAATTCTTTCACATTTTTTAATGCTTGATTCGTGTTTAAATTCGACTTTGCTGCTTATATATATAGAGAGAGAGAGAGACAGAGAGAGAAAGAGAGAGACAGAAAGATTAAAAAGTTTTATTTTCACCCATATCCTATGAGGATGCGTAAAAAAAAGACTACCAGTGGTTAAATATCTGCCAAAACAATTAAATCAGCCGTACTTGCCGTGAGAAAAAAATACACATCGTTGAATCAGGGTAGCTTACCAAGATTTTACCATACCGTTCAGAACACTGGCTATATAATGTGACAACTACAACAAATATGACATCCTGTGGCAGCNCTATATAATGTGACAACTACAACAAATATGACATCCTGTGGCAGCAGCAACATATCCTTCGGAGGCATTACCACAGTCCATGGCGTCATCGCTGTTTTGTCATTTCCTCCCCATTGCAGCCCCAAACTGCTACCCCTTGGTCAAACTATTTATACCCATTTTAAAAAGCATGTCTACACAGCTTGTGATTTTTCTATGTCCACTAAAAAACATTCCACGACCATACACGACATTGCGGACATTGTTGTTTCCAGAATTCCTTTAGCCACACCCTCATTCGGGAGGAATCGGTTCGATTTCCGGTCTAGAAATCCTGATTTCGGTTTGCCATGGTTTCCCGAAATCACCCAGGTGAATGTTGGGATGGGTCCTTAACAAAGGCCATGGCCGATTCCTTCCCCAATCCCTCTTCCCTAGGCAACTTGCTCAGTCTCTAATGACCTCACTGTCGACGAGACGCCAAGCCCAACTACCTACCTTTTTGGATTTAGAGTCACTGGGATTTAACCTTCGAATCCAGTCACCATTACCGATACTTATTTCACGCCATCTGCCACAGATAGACTTGATCTGACCATACTGCCAGTATTGATGGCCCCTCTCCTTCATCTTCACAAACATTTGGTCTATTCTCCCACATCTACTTCTACTGAGGTTGATTCACCCACGTCAACTTGCTGCTCAGACCTTTTTCCTTTGACCGAGTTGGCGAGATCATTCACAAAAGCNAGGTTGATTCACCCACGTCAACTTGCTGCTCAGACCTTTTTCCTTTGACCGAGTTGGCGAGATCATTCACAAAAGCAGGACCAAGAAAATGACATGGCAAAGAAAATTAAATGTACAATATTGACATATACACGAGTAAAAAGGGCTTTGGTAGAGCAAAACAGGAAATTAAAAAGGGAAAGGACTAGATCCATTTCCAAATTAAAAGACAAAGAAGAATGAAATTATTTAAATAAAAAGTGAAGAAAAAGACAATATTAAAAACAATAAACTGTCAAGAAGGTTTTACCTTTCTGCTAACNGGTTTATTCACCCACGTCAACTTGCTGCTCAGACCTTTTTCCTTTGACCGAGTTGGCGAGATCATTCACAAAAGCCGGACCAAGAAAATGACATGGCGAAGAAAATTAAATGTACAATATTGACAGATACACGAGTAAAAAGGGCTTTGGTAGAGCAAAACAGGAAATTAAAAAGGGAGAGGACTAGATCCGTTTCCAAATTAAAAGACAAAGAAGAATGAAAATATTTAAATAAAAAGTGAAGAAAAAGACAATATTAAAAACAATAAACTGTCAAGAAGGTTTTACCTTTCTGCTAACAAAATAAAACAATAAACACAGGAAAAAAAATGGGACTGAATGAAAGATGAGGAGTGCCTTTGTATTCTCTGCTTGGGAGCATACGGGAAATATAAATCCATTAAATATTGGGTGCACTTCAGTAATAAATGGACACACAAAGACTGCATTCCCAGAGACAGTGTATTTTATGAGAGTATCAACTTTGAAAGTTTAAACGATGGACGCTGATATGTAGGGTTGTTCAAACAAACATGTTTGTTATATTTTATGGCGTAATTATTTTCTATTAATAGATTTATATGTTTCCTTTGGTATTGCGAATACCATTTTTTTTAAAATATGTAACGACGTTTCTATGTTGTGCCACCTTGCTCCAATAGCGAGGCAGGTTGGCACAGAAAACTTCACATCAATTACAAATGTTTAAAAAATATAATTTTGCAATAGATGTAAAGTTAGAAATGCTAAGATGTGTTTTAAAGTCCATTTGGTATATTCATGTTGCGAAAATATAATATACGTTAATAGAGAAAATATACAAAAATAAAAAATCTTAAAGTGGGCAAATGTACCCAGTCGCTACTGTTAAATAAGAAATAATAATTACAATTTTTATCTTACCGCAATGAACAATAAATGTGACTTGCAACAAATGCTCTTTTTCTGGGACATTAACTACCTTAGTATGTGCGTATACGTACAAGTGGTGATTTCCACGGAGTCCCTTTTCTTGCCACTTTAATTCGCGATGAGTAAGTTAAATCAGCAATCTAATGACTCATTAAAATTTAAATTATTGACTTCAAACCATTCGAACCGGTTAATCAGGCATTATATCCCGTTTCTTGTTTTACTTACGAAATGTAATAATTTGTTTCAGGCAATATTTAGTTTGGTGTGCCCAATCAGTTCAGTGGTCGTTATATGTAGGTATGTATGCGTACAAAGTAAAAATTTACGTAACATAAATATGTTTAGAATGTTTTGTGTTTTTCTGAATCCTCGTAGTCTCTCATCTCCTTTCTTGACACGTCTCAAAGNCCACGGAGTCCCTTTTCTTGCCACTTTAATTCGCGATGAGTAAGTTAAATCAGCAATCTAATGACTCATTAAAATTAAAATTATTGACTTTAAACCATTCGAACCGGTTAATCAGGCATTATTTCCCGTTTCTTGTTTTACTTACGAAATGTAATAATTAGTTTCAGGCAATATTTAGTTTGGTGTGCCCAATCAGTTCAGTGGTCGTTATATGTAGGTATGTATGCGCACAAAGTAAAAATTTACGCAACATAATTATGTTTAGAATGTTTTGTGTTTTTCTGAATCCTCGTAGTCTCTCATCTCTTTTCTTGACACATCTCAATGCTATGTGACATACACTTTTTTAAAGTATTTATCAAATGTTCCAATGAGTTGAAGATAGAGGACTCGTTCTCAGGGACATTACAGAATAAACATATGGCACTACACTTATCATGTTACTTAACATATTAACTTTAGTACAAATAATACTTTTCAGGATATGCCAACATACACCGTTGTTTTAGATATTACTGAAAACTGGTAACCTAGAACCCGCGGGCTAAACCGAAAACTGTGGACTGCCTCATTTAGTATGGAATAGCTGCAAATGATAAAGCTGAAGAAAAGAAGCGACTGGAAGTTGCTGTTGTGATGTAAGAAATGATCTGATGTGATTCAAACTGTATATGCGTTGTAATGTGCGCAAAATATGTTCTTATTGTATGTTTTCAAAAATTATTTCGTGTAAAACACAGTTTGTTTATTTGGTTTACCATAGAGGTTTAGTAAAAAATTTTAAATTGTGTATGGCTTCTGCTTTTCTTGTACGAGGTCACTGAAATCTGTGCATACTCTGCAACTATAAATGAAGAATATTCTACTTTCGTATCAAATTTATATCTGAAACCACATTAATTTACACAAAATTCGAGGCATAGTGTTCGTACCGAGCATCGGAATAAAATATGTAGACGAAACCGAATTAACTTATATTTTTAGAAGACATTGAGAGCCATGCACTGGTACTTCTTAAGTGTTGTGTCTACTTACCAATGGGTAAATTAACATTCTCAAGTCGTTCGCAGATTATCAGAGGAAGTAAAATCATGTGTACACATATTGTAATAAATTCAATTTAATAATGTATTAGAGGCTGTGGTGATACGTAAATTTGCAGAATATGGACTTTCGTCAGAGCTTCCGGTATACCAAATGCTGAAACATTAATTTTTAGGATGTTTTCATGATACGTTTTAATGATTTAGATAAAAAACTTAATTTTATTTNCACAGTTTGTTTATTTGGTTTACCATAGAGGTTTAGTAAAAAATTTTAAATTGTGTATGGCTTCTGCTTTTCTTGTACGAGGTCACTGAAATCTGTGCATACTCTGCAACTATAAATGAAGAATATTCTACTTTCGTATCAAATTTATATCTGAAACCACATTAATTTACACAAAATTCGAGGCATAGTGTTCGTACCGAGCATCGGAATAAAATATGTAGACGAAACCGAATTAACTTATATTTTTAGAAGACATTGAGAGCCATGCACTGGTACTTCTTAAGTGTTGTGTCTACTTACCAATGGGTAAATTAACATTCTCTAGTCGTTCGCAGATTATCAGAGGAAGTAAAATCACGTGTACACATATTGTAATAAATTCAATTTAATAATGTATTAGAGGCTGTGGTGATACGTACATTTGCAGAATATGGACTTTCGTCAGAGCTTCCGGTATACCAAATGCTGAAACATTAATTTTTAGGATGTTTTCATGATACGTTTTAATGGTTTAGATAAAAAACTTAATTGTATATTAGGAATTTAACTTGTGTTGACCTTATCTTTTCACGATATATTTTTAATATTAATATTAATCAACTGCAGCATTCATATATGTAGCTTGAAATTCTTTGTTAATTAAAAATAAAATTTATATTGCAGCAACGACAAATTACTCTCTGCCCGCTCTTAACAAATTACCAACGTTATCAAATCTGTGCAATTTCATAGCATTTAGACTTCAAGTTAAAATATATCGCAAATCTCTTCCACTTTTGGATAAAGGCGCAGGATTTTAAAGCGAGAGCGCCGCAGCAAAATTTGTTATTAACGTGATTGCTGTTGCGTGAAATTATTAAATGATACGCTGAAATTATAATAATATAAATTCCCAGTGGCTGTTACCGCTGCGTTCCGTCCGTAGTGTAATGGGTAAACTGAGTGAAGAGATTTAGGCGGCTCTGAACATCAAGGTCTTGAGGGCCAATGAGGGTGAAGCGGGGTGAGTATGGAGCAGCTCCGGTATGACGGGGTTGGGGAAACGTGCGATCCCCGAGGAAACCCGCCGACCAGCGGTATCGTCTGGCACGATTCTAATGGGCAAAATTTGTATTTTGAGTTTACTTGGCACTGTTACACACGCGAAGCCTATAAATGACAGGTAACTATTTTTATAGTGGGACTCCAATAAAAAGGGTTTGTAGACTGAGATGTTAGAGCGCTTAGCAAAACAATGTAGTAAATTATCTTACATTAAGGAGATATCTCCAATCATCAGTGAACCGAAAGACGGGGGTTAAGTAAAATGAAACGATTAAGAACTATTTATGATCTGCAAACATCTAAGAAATGCAAATATATATCATTTAAAATAAAAGTAACCTAAATTTACATTAACATAGTAGTGTGTTTAATTTTTTATACCACACATTATTTTTTCTGAAAGACATATTTATTCATTGGCGTTTACAATTGATTGCAAGGTTTTGTATTAGGTTAAACCTATGCGAGCAAATGGACACAGGTAGCTGTGATTCAGTCTTAAGTATTATGTCTTTAAGGGTCTTCTGAAGCAGACTGAGTCCTGCTTGATGTGTGAGAACTCTTATTCGCCTATTTATGAGTTCTGATTTGGAGATGTGGTTTATGAGGTCTGTTTTTGAAATCCATCCGTATAGCATGTTCGTATGGACAGTTTGACTGGTATGGGCTGGTCGGTCTGGTGGACTGATTAACTTGGTCAGTCTACATTGTTGGTCTCTCTCGGCTTGCTGGTAGGTTGGCCGAGACCACTAGTATACATTTTTGATATGTTTGGCCTTGTTGGCTATTCTTGTCCATTGGGACATTTTTCTCTCCCCACCCTATTTCTTTTTTGTCATACTGGTCTTTTTGGTAATGTTAACGTTGCACCAGGCATCCAGAGATTATCAAAGAGGGATTCATGAAAGAATATATATAAACCCTTTAAATTTCTTAAGTATAAAGATGTTATTATATGGTTCATAATGCTACTGGATCGTCAGGTAAACAAACAAACAGAATAATAACGCTCTATACTAAGGAAAATTACCAATTATATTTTTACTTACTTAATACCTACTACTTTTCAATGCCTCAGTAGTCTTCATGAGTCGAATAAAGATAAATAAAAAAATACTTACATATTATTTTAGCTTTCCATTACCGCCATGATTTGTCCAAAATTAGATTAAAATTAAATTACATAATTTTCCTTCTGCTTACCCGGTAAATTTGTAAAATAATGACGACATATGAAGAATAAAAGTTTTATATAAAAAACTTAGGAAGAATACCTCTCCTCCTGTGAATAAATTTACCTCATCCATTATTTATTATTTTTTTTATCACATCAGATAAAAGGAGGTAACAAGTAATTTTGAAATAATTTAATTTATTTGGCTGCATGTTTATCTGGTAAATTACACTTCTAAATATCTTAAGTCATTGATATTATAATTTAATTCAAATTTTCTTTCTATACATTAAAGTATGATGACTCTTGTAAGTAGAAGAATCTTGGAGATGCAACGAAGTATTAAAACATCGAATTTAGAAAATTTCAAATACATATTATTAATCAATTGAAGGTTTTCATATGACTCATTAAAACCATCACATTGTTACATATATCTACATCTCAGTTGGCCAGGGCATATGTCTATCAACACAAGGCATGGCAATTAAGCTGTTTGAAACTCCAGCCTCCAGAAAGTTTTTTTAAATTATGTTAAAATAAATTTGTGTCCATACTGACGAAAGTGTCATATATGGCAAATAAAATTTCTGCCTCAAAAACAGTGCGGGGAAGAAGACATATATCCTCTATCGCTGCCTATCAGTTCACAGTTGAAAGAAGATGAGAAATTAATAAAGAAATATGGCAGCCACAAGTGATGATATGTAGAATAATTAAATCTAAAAAATTATAAAAAATTATTTGACTGCCGAAAAACCAATGACAAAATACACAATAAGGCAGATAAATACAATATGGTAGCTCGAAACAATATGGCGGCCAGCAACCATTATTATACAAAGGTAAATGTCATTCAGGGGCAATGTCAAGGACAAATTCAGGATGGCGAATGTGCATGTGACTTCATCCAAGATGGCGGACGACTCCCCAACGTCACATCCGTCAGCTTTTGTTCCCAGATCAGCTATCCAGAACTACTACTTAAATGCATTAATTTCATGTTAATAATCACGAAACCAAACTAAAACATTTAATGTATCTAATCAATAATTAGTTAGGGGAGAATTATGTTCGGGTACTATTTTTCTTTATTCGCTGCCAAAAATTCATAAAATTAAAAAATTAAGAACATAATTTGAGCTACATGATATTTACGGCGTTATATTTATTCGAAATATATTTCAATGCTTGTAAGCATCATATACAGCAATAGTTAATACATTAGGACAGTCACACCTCAAGTAAACAAACTGATCTCAAACAGATCTCAGATCTCCAACAAACCTTAAACATAACTGAAGAATGAAGGTACATTTGAAACTTGGAGAACGGAACATATAACCATTTTTTTAGTAACAGATTTTGAAAAATTTCCGAGAAATAAAGTTTATGTTAAAGTTTTCTTATCATCTTTGTAATATCGCTGATCAATAATACTTTTCTGGTGGCTTCAGTAGTCTATTGATGTAGACAATGGAAATTTTGGGTACTTACTATAATGTCATACCATACTAAAATTGTTGAGCGACCCTATAATTTTTCGATTTCACTCTCTAAACACACGACACTATGTTGACAGTATTACTTCGTATCTTTATGGTTGTGACGAGCGTTAAGTAAAATTTAGTATATTGTGGCATAAATGGTCAATGTAGATTTGTTATTTGTTCATAAATATAGATATTCCTCCATTAAGTATTTATTTTAAAATTATGTTACTATTATTTTTTTTTTCTAAATATACATTTTCCAATAATTTTATATTTGCAGTCATTTCTCCTGCTGTTATTTTCTCCGTGCACAGGTGTTGTTTCCATCGATTTGTTTACTCTTAGAAACTTTTGCAGCTTTCTTCTTAAGATTAAAATAAATTGAAAATTCATATAGTACTTATATCAGTTGTTTCGACCTGACTACTATTTTAATGATTTGTGTGTTTCTGAAGTTTTGATGATTTACGACCTGTGAAGACATTTTCTCTGGGATTTTGTTTAGCGAATTGTTTAATTTGTCCCATTTACTCTCTGATAATCTTTTGATGTGATTATTTCTTAGCTACGAGCAGTGTGTAATTTTTATTCATGATATTGGGAGTAATCATAATTAGTTTTCGTGCAGTATTTTTTCTTTTTAATTAAGTTAGCGTTTAAGGTATTTGAAATTATTCCTGTGTATTAGTCACTAAGTTAGTCTATTTTCAATTAAGGAGGATATACAATGTTTCATTACTAGTGTTTTAATGCACGTAATTTCCAAAGTGAAGTTCCTGTCGGTAGTCAATTTTGTATAAAATACGGCATCCTGGTATAATACAGTCCATTCACCGTTACTTCCAACTTTTCTGAAGCCCTGCTAAAGATCTACTTCCAGGATATTCCTTCGTCTCGTGCAAAAAAAGCTTTCAGTCTTAAAAATTACATCAAGAGGACAACGCACTGGAATTGTGCGCACTCAATTTAATAATATTTTGCATAAAAAACTGTTTCTTACTAGGTATTAACAACACACATGTATTGTCCCTGTTTGTACTCATAATTTATAAATGAAATATTATAATTCATGGATAAAATAAGAGTAAATGTTCAATTTAACCAAAATTTAGGTACTTCTATGATAGTACCAGTATACAACGCTTGTAACACGTGGCATATTTAGGAGACAAGCAAACACTCCGTACATGGGGTGATTTTCAAACGTTTGATTCAAAAAGTGCAAAGAAACCACCAATAGACTATATCAACTGTTTCCTAGCCATAAACTACTTGTCACATCTCGCTTTTTTGCCTTTTCCTTTGCACAATAAAACTGTTTTGAGATTAATTTGTATTTAAGTAAAAAATGCTAATTTAGTTTTTATTTTAATCAAATTTATTTACTTCATATTTTTGCATCTGGCAACGGTTGATTATGGTGGTTCATTTATTGATATGACAGTTTATATGCAACCTTCAACATTTATTTAAGACTTTTTAATTTTTTAAACGATATTTTTGTCTTGTATTTGGCAATTTTTATCAAGTGTTCTATATGTTCCATTTTATTTAAATGTGTTGCAACATTTTAATTGTTATCAGTAGTCAGGGTTTAAATATTGTATTTCAGTATGGGCCACTAGGGTGGATTTTTCTGTTTTATATATAGGAACATCTCTTCATCCAGTCATTGGAAAGCTTTCTTTTGTTTTCATGAGTGTTTTACAATTTTAATAAATACAGTCTTTTGATTGAGATTTCGTCTTTTCCTATTATTAATTGAGTTTCGGGGTTATTTACTATTATTTGTAAGAAGGGTTATCTGAATTGCCCTAATCTGTTATAACTCATATTGTTAGTGGTTTGTTGGACATTTTGTAGAATGCTGAATTAGTGTCGGTGTTGAGTCAACCGACACTATATATGGGCAGTTGTTTTCCCAGTCACCTTTGATAATACATCACTGAGTTTCGGTATGCAGATTATGTGCACTATTTGTACTATCAATATTATAAGTATCTTGGTTCTGATTGTATTCTTTATGTATTATTACTGCTGTATTAATTGTTTTCATTTCAGGTTTGTTATAGCACATATACGTGATGTAGTTCGATTTCTCTTATGGTGTCAGTGCACCGTGGCTGTTTCGCCACTGGTTGTGAGGAGTTCGCCAGGATGGCTGTTTTTCCTTCAGTGCTGGCCGCTGTACGTTGCACGCTGTTCCCAGGCCGATCTTCCGTCTCCCAGTTGGTTGGTGCGCCGTCGCTCTGCGGTGCGGGAGGTTCTGTGTTTGAATCCCAGGGAAGGCATGGCTGCAATTTGAAGTTAGGTCATAAGTAAGTTTGTAAGCCCTACCCTGATAAGCCTTCAGTTGGGACACTGGTGGACGTTAATAAGCACTTTCCAATCGAAGCAACTGTTCCCAGCTGCTTATGGAGTTCTTCCACATGGCTGAACTTCTGCTCGGTGATACTGCTCCGTGCTGCCAGGTTTCCTTTCTCCTGATTTCTGTCGGTGTTCATTTTATTTCTCTTCTTTTTCGTATGATATAAGCATAATTATAGTACTTGTCAGATCGTTTTATTTGATGTAATTTATCCTTATTTCCTTTAAAATTGTAATACTTTCCCCTAACCTGTGATCACATATTATTTTTTAAGACATATTCCTATTTTTTATCGTCTCTTACAATTTACACATATTTCCTCTCTTAATACCTTAATTAAATAGTCACCCAAAATTTTCTAACATTAAATTTATTTCCAAATTTGACACAAAAGTTTTTATTATTTTGGCGCAGGTATTTTGAGATATAATATCGTAATTTTTTACTCTGACGCTGGTGTCTCAACTGGTGTTGCCAGCACATTTCTGAGTGGCTGTAATATGGGACGTGTTTCCTTTTCTCTGAAGTTTTGTAGAGGTTTTTGTGGGTAGTTAGCAAACTAACCTAAACTTAGGAGCAATTTTAATATATTAAACATTTTTTGTCATATTTGGCTTTTGTATCCAATTTTTTTAGTAAAGTTCATTATTTATAATTTTTTTTCGGTTATTATTGCAATGATATAATAAATTCCTGTATATGTTTAAAAGACAAACTTGTTAAAAACTGCACTAATGTTCTTCTAAATGTAATCTCCTTTTCATCTTTTGTGTTCCACAGAATACAGATTCAGCAGTTGCAACGTAAATAAAAATTACAGTGCTCTGGCACTTCGCCAGGTTGTACGCAATAACAAGCATGCAAACTGCTAAATGACTGTGAGAATTTTTTGTAACACAACGATAGTAAATTTTATAATAGTATCGGTACATTCATCTTTACAATTATTTGTTATGTTCCTGAGTTCTTTAAAAAACTGTCCAAACAGTTACGTAAATTGGTTAAAAGCGCAAAAATACGTGTTTACGAAAGCATTGACACCATAACTGGGCTTTCTCACAAATATCAAGTCAAGTTATCACTAGCTGAACCGCATAAAATAGGCCCTTTGTCACTTAGAGCAGTTAAATCCATTTGAATTACCTGATACAGTGATACATTTGATATCAATATTTAATTTACATAAACAACCAGGGCAATGACAGTCGAGCCAGTACTACATACTACATAATTGTGCGGAATTCCAACGACGAACTTCTTTAGATATTTCCTTTAGTCAAGTGGGAATTATACATGACACCTCCTACCTAAACTGAATGATATGGGAGATATTAATTAGCCCATGAAAATCGAGATTCAAAACAGTTTTTTTTGCAAAATATTGGAAACGAGAAGAAATAAAATGTACTACACTCAGAACATTGTACTCGCCTCCCATATAGGCGAGACAGGTTCGATTCCTGGCGGAGACACTCGTGGATTTTCGCATGTGGTAATCGTGCCGGACGATGCCACTGGTCGGCGGGTTTTCTCGGGGATCTCCCGTTTCCCCCCGCCCTTGCATTCCGGTGCTGCTCCATCCTCACTTCGATTCACCCTCATCGGCTCTCAAGACCTCGATGTTAAGAGCCGCTCAAATATCTTCACTCCCTCCCTCCCTCACTCACTCACTACAGATATCGTAGACGCCCTCCATTATGTGTTTCATGCCTACATTTCAATTATCAGTTGCATCGCTGGCTTGGCAGAACTTGGAGGTTTAGGCCCCTTTCACACGGGGCCGCCATTGAGTCGCCACCTTGTAAACCTACGTGTCTAAATTGAGACTTTCACACTGGACGTTGGTGACGGCCTCGCCAAGCCGCCAGAAATTTGGCGATGGGCAGGCGATATCAGACGATCCATCACCATAGTGGCGCCACCACGTCGCCCCATTGTTTTATATGAAGCTATTTAGACGCGACCAGTCGTTTCGGCTCAGCGTTCTGCTAGAATCGTTCGTCCGAAAGCGCGTAACGTATGTTAAGAAAATCCCTACTTCGACACTGAAATACGTACAAGGGAAGTTCTTTCAAGAGCTGTCGGGACTTTGCGAAGGTAGTTTCTCAAAGCATTGAAAACACCTTTCGTTGATGTGCTTTTTTTTAGCATTAAGTGATAAAACTACGTTGGTTTATTGCGTTTGCATGGACGGGAAAGGAAAAAAATAATAGCGCGACTACCTCCTCTCTAACTCCATTTTTGTACTGGTCCGTCGTTGGTGGCGAGTCAGGATGCTGTAATAAATTTGAACGCACCATCATGGTCGCGCCACCGAAGTTGTCGCCACCATTCACAAGTGACCTTAGCGTCGTTGATCCCTTTGTTGTGCAACACACGTAGCTCAGAACCTCCATTCGGGATGCTTATCATGAATATCAAATGGGAGCAAACTGTGCCACTAACATTTCTGAACAGCAAACGAGTCGGTACCCGAAGTGATTGGGGCCGAAAAAAATCAGGCATTCCCATTACTTTTTCCTGTCAGCATAAACTTGTGACTTAAAATATAATTATAGAATTTTTTTAATATGTCATAAAATTATTTGCAGCTTACACCTTTCCAATGTGTGGCATGTGTAGAATGAAAGAAAACTATTATATGGTATATTTCCTTGAAAGAAAGCTATTATATGGTTACATTTAAAGCCATTAGTAATTAAATGGTACATATGTTGTCGGTAGCAAAATTATTTTTAATGGTTGGTTATTTTCAGCTTATAACCCCAACTTGTACGATATGGTTTACATTCCAACGTTATATTAATAAAACTTTATGACATATTTGGACAAAATGCATTCTCTCTTCATTGATTTAATTTGTAGTTTATGTGTAGGTTAAGATAGTTAAAATATATAAGAGTGCTCACATAATGTTAATCGATGTTATTTAAGTACCTAACATTATCCATTTCCCAACAGTTTTCATTGTTAAAGGAGACACAATAAATCGCAGAGCAATAGTACGTATTGAAAATTCCAACACTGCGAGAACGATAAACGATATATTTGTTTATAAAGAGTCAAAAATCTATTAAGAGCCCCAACAAAATATTTAGTTAGGCAGAAAAAACTTGAAAAGCAACAAAACCAATTATTTTAATCTAACAAAATACACGTTTGAATAAACAAAATTTCTGGGTTAGGCAGACGTAAAATAGACTGTCAACAAAATGTTCTGTTGAGTCAATTATATATATTGGCTTGGTCACTCATTTGATTGCCTTCATTCGGAAATACAGCTAGAGAGTTTGTTTGCATTTTTTGTCACAACATGGATAGTAATAGTGTTTGTTAGTGCATATACTGATGCTTAATAATGGAATAAACATTATAATAAACTAGTTCAGCAGGCTACTGAAAAAACAAAGCTGTAAACCTTGAAATATTTATTTGCTCACGTCGTCCAGTTTTTGAAATATGCACTGTAAAATATTTTCTGGTTATTTTCCTAAACTGTAGTGGAAGTTTTTACCTACACATTGTATGGAAATAATACCACATGTCAGACTGAAAATATGAGAATGTTAAGCGTCGTTACTCTACAAGGTTGGAGACTTCCCTACGCATTTGGTTGTTTCGTGAGTGAATGTAGGAGCGTTACCATGGATGTATAGGAAAAGGTTTACCATTCGCACTTTCTCACTATTCGTATACATTGATATGGTAATTCTACCAATAATTTATTACAGTATATGTATTTAAAAACACTCGCATTTCATCCATTGTCAATTTATCTGAGGTTGCTAAGGCGTAGCGCTCGAGGCCAGATGATCATGTATCGAATATCGGTCGTGCTTACATTGTATTTTATATTTACTGAAAGTGGTTAATGTATGTACAGCTGAACAAATCTTTAGATGCACGAACCAAATCTTTTGTTTCGGTTAACCAAATAAGAAAAAAAAAATTAATTCGGTTTCAACAACAAAATATTTCATTATTTCTATAGAAACAAATAATTTCGTTGTGCCAAACAAACCTTGTTTCAATCAAACATTTTTCTCAAAACAAAAAAAAAGTCGTAAAGCGACTGTGTATCGGACACCGCCATGAGGTTTAAGACAATACGTCTGCGTTTGCTGCTTATATAAATTTTTTTGATGTGGGAATTAAATTGAAGTAACAAAATTTATACTTGTCCTTTATAGCTTAACGGCCCTGCCTATCAAGGCGGCAGCTGCGAACTTCAAACGAGGAATCAATGTCAAACCTAATTCCTTCTCGTACGTCGAAGTTAAATATAACTATTTCATAGAATAAGTGTTCTACATTAAATTTCGTAAGGAATGTTTCCACGTTAAGACATCCTGCCAATTGTTTTGTTTAATATTTTTTTAAGTAAAGTATTTAAATTTACATATCACAAAATAAATAATAAATAATTTTTTTTTTTTTTAATAATTTTAGATACCAAATTTACTTTGAGAAAGTCGCGTCAAATTGTTTTTGTTCGTAATAGTTATCTTTAAAATTGACGCAATGAGAAGGGATTTCGTTAAAAATTTATACCCCATTTGAAGTTCGCGAATGCCGGCTTGGTAGGCAGGGCCGTTAAATTGAGGGATTTAAGCGAGAACTTTCGTTTCCAACGAAAGTCAGCGCGCTAGCCCACCAGAGCTGCGAGATATCCTGTCCGAAAATTTTCGCCCATGCCGAAAATTGCTGCCAGTCACCGTGGGCGCCTTACGCATGCGCGGCGCCAACTCAAGATCATGCTCGCTTTGTAGTCCTATACCCGATCGGACCACACCACGTTTATTTTAATCTAGTCACGAACTTTCAGTTACAGAATGGATCAATCTGCAAACGTTACATCGTCGTTTCCGCCCTGGTACCCGATGTGTCGTTCTGATTTTAAGGACGTATTCACGTCAAAACCGCATCATCTTGAAATTGCTCGCCGCACTATTCTCAATTTCAAAGTGAAATAAAATTTATAATTACTACACATAATACGAACGATTTGTATTTCTGATAATAATATACATAATTTTATTGATCTACGTGTATGTATATTCTCTTGAAAAATTAACCTTACGTAAATGCTTTTCTCGGAGTAATGAAGAGAAAAAAAAATTAGTTCCGGACTGAAACCTGAACGCGGTAACTCTGGATGAATAGCTTACTTATCATTAAATAATTATACACAATTCGTCATTTTTTAAATAAATCAGCTCTGCTTATGTTATACAGGCGGAACGAAAATTAAACGGCCAAACTTCAGGAAATTATTCCTGACCGGAAAAGGGAAAAAAAAGTTAATATCAACATATGTCCAGAAATGCATATTTGTCGCAGTAGATGTCACTGATAAACGACATGATTCTTTCATAACACTCAGAGTGTGCTTCCTGCGGAACACCCTACCTCTGATGCTTGAGAAAGTGCCGTTGGCAATCCGACAGGTAATGTGGCTGATGCATGTTGGAGCGCCGGTCCACTTCCTCCGTACTGTTCGTCAGCACCTCAACAACAGCATCGTCGGAAGATGGATAGGACGAGAAGGCCCTGTTGCATGGCCCGCGCGATCACCAGACCTAAACCCCTCTGTTTTTTTACTTTGAAGGCATCTGGAAAGTGTTGTGTATGCGGAGCCAGTTTCTGATGTGTAGACCCTAGAACAGCGTGTCCTGTAGCCTGTGACGCTATTCGGGCACCGTCCGGAACATTCGAAAGAGTGCGGCAATCAACGATGCGACGTGTGGACGCTTGAAATGCAACCCGTGGTGGCCACTTTGAACGTCTGTTGTAACCTGCAGGCATGTAATGCCTTGAAATGCGTACCGGTACTACTTGCTTTATTGCAGCCTCGCCGTCCATTTCCGGACATATGTTGATATGGACTTTGGTGTTCATTTTACGCACAGGAATCACCCCCTAGAGTTTGCCCGTTTAGTTACCGTTCATCCTGTACATACCGCGTTAGTTTGCAATCATAAGCATTTATCAGTATTTATTTTTGTGTGTGTAATGGCACAACCATGCGAATTTGAGTATTATACACACAATAGTATCGCCCATAACGATTCACGTACACGTAAATATACACATAAAAATCCATGTATCAATAAAAAGATTCACGATTGTTTAAGCTCATTTCGAAATGAAGGAAACCAATAAAATTATCAAAATGTTCATAGCGAGAAACGCATATTACTGTTTTGCGGCCTTAACTTACGTTGTAAAAAAATTTTTTTTTCTACATTTTTCTTTATTATTTCTAGAAAATTATTAAGTAATTAATATTAAAAACGTATTTGAGGAAAACGTAACTTTATAATTATATGTTCTTTAGAAAATGTTAAGAGAGTTAGGGCCAGCAGAATTCGAACCGGTTCACATCAGTCAAGCATGCAACTAAGAAGACCAATTTTTGAACACTGCTCTCATCGTTATTGTAATAAAATTAGTGACTTCAAAATGTAATTATATCGGATAAGATTATTATAGTTAGAGAGTAATTTGGTCAGCGGACATTTTAAATATATCAAATAACGTAGGTCAAAGCTTCTACAACTAGTCCCTACATTGTTCGAATCTATTACAAAGAGGAACAGCGGCGATGTGTTGACGTATCAAGTGTAGAGTATTGTCAATAATTTCCCTAACGGCAATAAACTGATTGACTATCACACATGTGCACTGGCAAGTTTGCACGCTCCAAGTGTTTATAAATACGCTAAACTGGTTTTAATGTATGTTCACGTCGACATGACAATTTCCGAGCATATATCCCTTTGAAGTTCTCATATAAAGTGAACAGATTTAAGAATGTTATTAGAGCGAACACACACGTTCTTAAACGCGTGCAGACGAAATGGCGAAGGAATAAGCCTCTTTCTTAATAATATAAGACAAGTAGTTCAGTCATAAATATCTTTTACTCGGAGAAAAACTGTGTATCTATTTTAAAATTAGGTTAAATTTATTTGCATGTGGTGATTTTTTAAATATTGCAACAAGTTTTAAAATAAAATTGCAAAAAAAAAAATTGTGAAATCTTTAGCTGGATGTTGTGTTGTGCAGCCAGGTATATTTGTATCGTTTTTGCAGCGAGCTGGGGAAACATGCTTCTCTGAAAGCATCTACCAACCCTCAGTGTTCTATCACCTCTTTCTCTCCACCGCCTCATTTTCCTCCCCATTTTGTTCCTCTCCTCGCTTCGTCGCCGTCGTCCAGGGCTGGAAACCACAAACCACCAACACCTCCCCTCTCCCCCGCCCCTCCTCGGAACTCATTTCGCCCTTCCGAAACTCCAATAGTTCTTCGCGCACCACGTAGCGCCTACCAACTGCGCAACTCGTGGCAATTCTCCCTCCGCCTTAGGTGTTGGCTCCCTGCCGCCGAATTTCACATGTTTTGTTCCCCGGAACATTTGTCTGAGTCGTCATGACAGGGTCGACGGCTTATAAGAACACCGTATCAAATAACACCCCAAATTTTTTTTTATCAGCCTTATCAAAATTGAACTATTTTAGGCGACAGTTCAAAGAGCACAAAATATTTTCCCAAGTGAGCAAAAGTTTATTAATTCGTTTTCATTCTCACTTCCATGTTTGAAGCTCGTTTATAATTT
Source organism: Clitarchus hookeri (assembly GCA_002778355.1). Lineage (NCBI taxonomy): Eukaryota > Metazoa > Arthropoda > Insecta > Phasmatodea > Phasmatidae > Clitarchus > Clitarchus hookeri. The sequence continues at coordinate 181,483 of NQII01000215.1, forward strand.
ATTCGCGGTATCTTCACACTTCTTGAATCAAACTTTTGAAAAATCATCCCATGTACGACATGTTTGGTTGATCCTATCATAAATCATGTATCAAAAGCGTTTTATATTTCTGTTAACACAGAAGCATTTAATTTTTTTGTTAAATTGAACTTTGACTGGTATTTTATTTATAAATTTCCACATTTTATTTATAGTAAATATGAATGAAAACAGGGAGAAAATAGGTGTGTTGGTAATAAGTGGATTGCCGACAGGTGAACAACAACAATATGAAGAGCTACAGTGTTGTAAAACAAGTACAGGTGAAAATATCGCCAGCGAAGAACCATGAGTTTAAATGCTTGTTACACGACTGTAGGGAATTTTAGCGTAGGTTTAACCATCGAAAATAATGAATAAAACATGCGTAAGTAAATTTTGTGTTCTCCTTTAAAATAGCTACAAGAATTTTCCTTTTAATTTGGACACGCTGATAAGTTACTGGCCGTAAGTATAACAAGGTTCGCAACGCTACTTATTTCCATAAAATAGCTTCATGACCACAACAGGGTTTTCAGCACTTGCAGATCTTAATTCAACACATTTTTCAGAAAATCTGTGTTTCATCCCAAACACATAAATTTAGATTTGTTTCTAAATTATGATTGGGTTCCAAATTCAAAGGCTTGAAATACCTTAATGCCCGGCTTCATTCTTTTGCAAAAATTCTTCGTTTTTGCGTCATAATTTAGGATTCATATTAATTACTGACAATGTACGATTATAGAAAATTTACATTTAACGAGTTGCTTAATATTTTTGTGCTATCTGTGTGTAATCTGCTTGTTGTAAAATGTCGAGAACATATTTATATTTTATTAATAAGTTCTCGACGCTTTACAACCAGCAGATAACGCACAATTAAAATTACTCTCAAATATATTAAACAACTAGAAATATGAAAATTTTCTATAATCGTGCATTGTCAGTAATTACTATGAATCCGAAATAATGACGCAAAAATCAACAATTTCTGTAAAAGAGGTGAAGGAGTACTGTAAACTAAATGGTGGTGAATATTTTTGACTCTGTGTTTTGTGAAGAACGTGCCACTGCAAGAAGTTGGGCGTATTCAGGTAATTTTTGTGTACTGTGCCAAACCGGGTTTGGCGGATACGTAAATGCTTTTTATTAAAGTACTTAAAAACGAATGGTGCCGAATATTTTATTTTCCAAGATATAGAAAGTATCCTATACCCCAATTTAAAAGTGGCAACAGGTTTTAAAATGTATAATACATATATTATGTCGATAGAAGACTAACATCTGAGATTTGATAAGGAAATGCAGCTCTACCTCTTCGCATGTGTGTTTTCCATAGTCAGTGCTACTGAAATCTGTAACGTTTATATATAAAATAACTAATACATCGAAGTGTGAGCTTATGAATGTAGACACGTTGCTCAACTGCGAGTGTCTATTAGGGAATGTGACTTCTATGTCTGTATTAATAGTCGTGTATCAACACTTGAGACTAGTTTAGAGAACAGAAATTGTAAAATAAACACATCTTCAGATTAGTTCTGAGACTCGTGAAATAGTATTTCTCAGCTGAGTGTGTTTTCACAATTTCATGTCTTTAGACTGGTTTTTATTGATCAATAGTCGACTCTTGAGACTATCGCTTATTAATAGTCACTGAAATTAGTACAATGAGCCACTAAATTCTCGTTTTACGTAATTTATGTCCGCAGGTCACTTGATACTCGAATCTGTGCAGTGTTTTAGGTTATATTTAACATAGGCTGTTCACGGTAAAGTGAGAACTTTTGAGGCCCTAGTTACTTTTTTTTCAGCCATGCTTTTTCTTTTAACTGCCTATTTAAATAAATATTGCAATGTAAGTAATAAAAACTGTGTGTATATTCCACCGCACTCGGAAATTAATGTCCAAGGCCAAAAAAAATTTATATTTAATGACTATTATTCCAAAAGAGAGGATTTTAAAAATGCTTAATTTTCAGTGAAGAGTCTTTATAATGTATTTAGTTACAGTTCAATTAGAAAATGGATTTGCCTTGTAATTTGAGTGAAAATAGGTACTTTTTTGGGATAAGTATGATAATAACGACAACTATAACGAAATAAGAATTTAATGACTAATAGGAAAGCGCATTTTCTCTATTTTAATTAAAAAACGTCACACCTCATAGCAATAATTAATAATTATTTTGTTTTTGGTTGGAAGCATAGTTTACGACAACACTGATTCAATAATTATTTCTAATGCCGTTCATCTGAAGTAAAAGAGAATAGTATTTGTTTAAGATTGTTTTACGTTTCGAAAATATTTTATCACTTTTAACGCTACCTAGCAATACATTTTCAAATTACTATTTTACAAAGCAATTGCATATTTTAGATAGATTTATTTATTCCTGTTGTTATAAAACATGTCATACAGTATAACTCGTTCAACTGTAAACGAAATATGTTGTTTCAGTAACGACAATTTTTAAATGAGTCTTAGTTTAGCTTTTCGCTGCGGATTTTCGGCGTATATATGAAACTCACATTACTTTCAACTATGTATTTTGTATTTTACAAATATAATTGTTAATGTTTCTTCAACACTGTGTAATTTGAAATTTTTCTGAAAAGTATTTCGGCACAAGAAACGAGAAAATATATAACTAAACACAAAAAACAGTCGAGCATAGCTGCCGACAAGCGCGTTTTGACAGAAAAAATTCCTTAATTTATGCTTTGAAGGGCCTTTTGCAAGGCTATATGTAAAAGTTTCTTTGCTCAAGTGGTATTAGTATGTGAGGTTATCACATACTAATACCACTTGAGCAAAGCAACTTGAAACTTATTTCAGCTGAGTACGACACGACAACTGACCATTTAATACGACCCCTAGTAGAAAATGTGACATTACCGCTGTATGGGTGGTAAATAATGAAAGCTACAGTGTATGATGAGAATAAATTGCCTTTGGCTCGTTTATACTTCAATGTGAGCAGTCACCGTAGTAGTTAGAAATGGACAATTGTGACGCAGGGGATTGATGATGGGGTCGAGGGAAAGAACCGTGGCCATCTTGAATGACTTTACGAGTAAAACCTCCTGCTCTGCCATTCCTTCCTGATGGTGGCCATGTTGTCAGCCAGTACCAAAAAAAGTCACATTTGCCAGAAAATTTCCCGAATTTCCCTCAAAAAATGTTTTCGTTCAATTTCCGTCGATGACTCCACAATTCGGATAAGTGACTCCGTTTTGGACAATTTAGGGATTGAGGGATTTCATACTCTATCATTCCATACCAGCATCGGTCATCTTGTTCCCTACTTCACGCTCTTGCATCACAAGTGAGGAGGTTTTCTCCGGGTCTTCCCATATTCGAATACCTAGTTCATGCCCTTACATACCGACTTTATTTTTTTCATAATTCTTCCGGTCACCTTTCACCTGGTGTCTTGGAAGGGACAAGTCTCATGTGCTATCATTCCACCTTGGTTTTCGCATATTTATAACCATAGTTGGCCGTAATTTCCTAACCGTTTAAGATACAACTACCAAATTCATAACATAGACATCACCCACGACAAGGAAAATGTTCGCATGGTGAAATATGCACTAAGAATATTTATATGCATAGTTGCCCATAATTTCCGAACCGTTTAAGATACAGTTACCAAATGCATAACATAGACATCACCCCCGACAACGAAAATGACCGCATGGTCTAATATGTCATAAGCATAATTATAAGTAAAGTTGGACAGAATTTCCGAACCATTTAAGAATACAGCTACAAAATTCATTACATAGATATCACCCTAGACAAGGAAAATGACCGCATGGTCGAATATACTTTAAGCATACTTATAAGCATTGTTGGACATTATTTCCGAACAGTTTAAGATACATCTACCAAATTCATAACGTAGACATAACTCGCGATGAGGAAAATTACCGCAGGGTTAAATATACCCTAAGCATATTTATAAGCATAGTTGAATGTAAATTCCGAACCGCTTAAGTTGCAGCTACCAAAGTCGTTATATAGAAATTGCCCCTCGACAACGAAAATAATCGCTGGGTCAAATATACTCTAAGCATACTTATAAGCATAGTTGACTGTAATTTCCGAACCGTTTAAGATACAGCTACCAAATTAATAACAGTGACATCACCCTCGACAAAAAAAATTACCGCATGGTCAAATTTACCCTAAGAATACTTGCAAGCATAGTTGGACGTAATTACCGAACCGCTTAAAATATAGTTAGCAAATTCGTAACATAGACATCACNATACTTGCAAGCATAGTTGGACGTAATTACCGAACCGCTTAAAATATAGTTAGCAAATTCGTAACATAGACATCACCCCCATCACAAGAACCAAACCTTTTTACATATGAAAACTGCCACATGCAATTTTGCTTCTTTGCATTTAGTTCATTGACACATTTTAAAAACACACGCATCTCACTATTCTCCTTGAAAAGTTCAAGGATAAATCCAATTGTCCTTTGTCCACTGCACTAGTAATCGGAAATTCACTATATATGGTGACTACAAATTTAAATTCTTGAATTTTTAAGGTAACATTGTAATTTCTGCTTTTGGCATGATCTCTCTTTATCTGGTCTGGTTGCAAGGAAGAGGGTAGGAAAAGTGAAATTACAAGAAAGGAAAAGTTATTCTTTTGACCTGCAGTCAAATAAAAAGTTTAACTTTTTAAACGTTTACAAGATTGTACTGAATCAAATACTGAAATTGCAGACACACGTTACGCTTCACGTCTGCCAAAATATGTTTATAAAAGGGCTTAGGGCACAGTGCAAAACTTAAGCTTGTCTGGAGGTCAGAATATTTGCTTTTTGTTTGAATTTTTTGAATACCTGCAACGATTATATAATGACACTCAACTATGCGTATAAAATGAGTAGGGTCAAAATTTCCACTGCATTACATTCTGGCATGAAGTGAAGTCCTATGATCCATATATGGTGTTCATATATTTTTAAGTTGTGAACATGCAGCCGACTATGACATGTATGGCATCAGTATGACAGTGTCAGAAGTAGTATCTAAAGTCTAAATTTGGACACTATCTGCAATAGTTCGAACATTAATTTCAACTTCATTTAAACAAAAGCAAAATATTGGAATCATTGAGGTTCGGAGGGATGCCTACAAACAAAATTTTACGTCTCTGTATCCAGGAGTTTGAAAAAGGTTTGGCAACTATGCTTATAAAAGCCCTTAAGGATTAACATGGCAAAACAGCTTGATCGGGTTTGGAAGGGTGGCTTTCAAACTGAGTTTGTCAGTTATTATCTCCAGTGGTTTTATAAAGGTGGACAGTTATGATCATAAAGATGATTAGAGCATAATGCTAGGTAATGGTTTGTTGGAGTTGAGGCTATTAGCTATGCCCTGAGTTTGGTGGCTCTATTTCCAATGATTTTAAAATGCATGGTGGCCAAATATGCGTATTAAAGTGCTTAAGTCTTGTCGCAACATATCGGCTTTTTCGGCGTTGAGTGAGATGCACCTCAATTTAATTTGTCGGTAATATATCAAATGGTTCGATTATAGTTAACAGTCAAGTTTATAAATGAGCATAATTCTTAACACAACATATTGACATGTTAAGGCTTGTATTGGCCTGACATGTTCTATGTGATTAGCACCAATCGCTGCTTACTGATGGCCAACACAAACGGTGACCATTAACAACTAGTTGCGCTTGATTTTCTCTCATTTGATTGCTCTTGTTTCTTTAAAGAAACAGCACACCTGTGACCATAGAACCCAATACAGCAGTCGAGAACTACCAAATAATTAAGAAGTTCTGACATCGTGTTCAAATTAGTCTGGAAGGGACAAGTCCGAGATTATGGTATTTCGAGTTGTTTGAAAAATTCCGAACACATTTGTATGGCAATAAATAATATGGTTTTCGAAAATGGGCGAGTGATCACAGGCTGTATCGTGGCATTCTTATTCCTAAAAATTCCTAAATCTTTCGAGGGATACGAAGAAATAAACGATAATAATGTTATGATCATATTGATACTTGCTTGATTCGAAAGTTTAGTTGGCAGGGATGTTTTGCTTTCAACCCAACGTAAGCACATTCGGTACTAATTATTTTAAGCGATTTTACAAATAAATATTTCGATAGGAGCGAAAGTCCTATATATGGTAATATTAAAGTTCACCTTTAAGCACACTGGAAATATACACGGTCACCACCTGGCAATCGAGAACCGAAACAATGCGGAAATAAAGATGGCTACCAGAGAAGGAAAGCCAACGTGTGATCAGTCGTTGCAAAGATAAATACATCCCCGAGTAGCTAGTGAAACCACGCAAATCTGTGTTAAGTTTAGGGATCTTCCTCAGATTGGTACTTAATCATATTCAAGCAATACAGTTTACGGCCACAAACATTGCTAGTGAGTGAGCGAGCGAATGAGTAAGGGTGAGTGAGATATCAGGGCGGAACTTAAAATATGAAATATTACACACCATTAGCAGCAAAGTAAGGTAGATGGAGCAACGACAAACTACCCAGATGAATCGATGGCAAGCGGATCGTCTGTCACGAGTTCCTCACAAAAAAAAAACAGTATTTCAACACATCGGGATTTCAAGCCGGTTCTCCTTCGTTTTCTGAACATTACACCTCCACGGCTCTTATAACTGAACTAAATATTCCCTTATCAGTGCATAAATGGGAAGCTAATTTGCGATGATGATTCAGAACTTTGCACAGAGATAACACGGTTAGCCCAAACAGATAAAAGGTTACTTTGTATACAGTTTCCGACAGGTATCTAATTTCTGAAGTTAAGATTTAAAATATTGGAGTAATTGTGATTTTAACACCTAACATATGTCATGTGGAGCAGATTTATTCATGTTTGCGTAGTGCAAATCCATATAACCGAGAAGTGAAAAAAAANCTAACATATGTCATGTGGAGCAGATTTATTCATGTTTGCGTAGTGCAAATCCATATAACCGAGAAGTGAAAAAAAAATTTTTCGCATCTCTAATCCGTTATATTATTCAGTAAATATTCTTGCAACTGCGATGTAAGGTTTTTCTTATTTAAATAACAATTAGCACTGTAGAAACTGCCGGGCCATTTCTCTGACGGCGCCTACTGTACGTCTGGTTGCTGTGAAGGTGTATAGAAAAAACGCAGCAAATAACCAACAAATGATTGTTTAATACATTATGCAAACAAAACTCTGGACGTTCTATTACGAGATATCATAAGAAATTGGAATGTATCTGTGAATATTTTGTAGTCAGACATACGTTGAATGTAATATAGTTTCTGCAAATATGTAAATACAAACACAATTAGTTTCACGAACATGCGTACTCAAAATGGAATATACTGCTGGAAGTCAACATCTTTACTTTGTCAAATATAAGATGCTATATAGTTTAAGCGTTCAAACGGTTTTTACAAAAAATTGGGACAAAAGCTCTGAAAAAAAGTAATAATTAGTAGAAAAACAAAAAAAAATCTGTTCTAAGGTACTATGCTAAAATGCATCCACTAGCAACTGGCAACAAAGTTTATAATCACAGCTGCNTATGCTATATAGTTCAAGCGTTCAAACGGTTTTTACAAAAAATTGGGACAAAAGCTCTGAAAAAAAGTAATAATTAGTAGAAAAACAAAAAAAATCTGTTCTAAGGTACTATGCTAAAATGCATCCACTAGCAACTGGCAACAAAGTTTATAATCACAGCTGCAATTGACGTTGCTGGTCCTTGCCGACTGTTTAAAACAGNGCAATTGACGTTGCTGGTCCTTGCCGACTGTTTAAAACAGATTGTTTTAACTTTTACATTTCTTGCATTGTTTGTAGATACGGCTGTTAATTTTCTTGTGCTTACTCTTTTGGAACTTAGAACTGAGACAGGGTTTTCTAAAAAACACGATAATGCACAATTACATTCACGAAACGTTAGTGTTGAGAAACCGCTCTCACGCTGTCACATGAATTAGTAAACATCTTCGATTAATATTCCTCAGTGAATCTTGAAACCGAAAATAAGTTATTTTAAACGCGTGGAGCATATTAGTAAAACGTACTAGTTTATAGTTGTGCATAAAAGCGACTTAGAAGGAGAGAAAACTATCCTTTCTTACCTTTTACTACTTAGGCACTGAGGTACCAAAACTGACCATTTTTTCGTATGGCTTTATTTATACTTTATGCAGAATTCTACATGATATTCACGGTAAAGTGAGCACTTTTGAATTCCCTCTAAATTGGAGTAATAGTCAATAAATAAATTTTATTTTACCCTAAGACGTTAACTTCCAAGTGCGGTGGAATATATACACTGTTTATTACTAACGTGGCAATATTATTTTTTAAAAAGATGGTTAAAGAATAAAAACTGCCTTGAAAAAGTGCTCACTTTACCGTGAATAGCCTATATGGGCAGTGACATATATCGAAGGTTGATAACGGTGAACAGGTTATAGTAAAGTTTCCGCTATTTCTCCAGGTTTATGGTGCCTATCGTTAGGCTGGCTGGATCCATGTTCAATTACCAGACCCCGCGCTACCTTGCTCTACCTATCGTGCGAGGTTATCTTTGCTGGCCAATTAGGCAATTCCGATGGTCTCTTGTTCGGATCATGGGACCCTCGTAAACACACGCGCTATCGCGCGGACACGCCGAGCTTCATGCCTGACTGCCAGAGAGGGTCACAAAACGATCCCATAAATTTTTCGTAAAATTTTTGCTTTAAGGCTCGACTACGCATTTTATGCATACATTATTAATTTTAGTGTCATAATTTAAGTTTCAGGGTAAATTATGTAAATTTATGGCTACACAAAATTTACATTTTGTGAGTTTTTTAATGTTTATGTACTTAAATTTTACTACGTATTGTTTGGAAATTGAAAAATAGACAGGAACTTATTGATATTTTAAAGTTTATACAAGGCTATTTTTGACAAAATTTTAAGTTGAAAGTTCGAACTTCATGTCTCTACTGCATAGAAGTGCTAATAGATACACTTATTTAGTGGCATTTCTAAAAATTGTATTTCACAGGAAATTAGATTGGCAGGAAATGGAAGGAAGTAGTATAGTAATTCAAGTAATGCCTGAAATTGGTAAATTAAAAGAAAAAAATGAATTATTAATGAAGGAAATATTTGTTGGTACAATATAAACGATATTATATCATGGTAAAATAATGGACTGGGTTGAATTAATTTCAATAAAATTAATGTATTTACCGTACATTTGAATGAAATGCATGATTGCGTTGATTGTTGGACATATATTATTTTGATTTATTGTGTAAATAGTTCAAATGTATATTTTGATAAAACGTTTCTAATAACAGTACGTGAAAACGTAAATATGGTGGGTATATAACTGGGAACCCCAATATAATTATTCCCTTTTCATACAATTTACTATGCCAAACATTTATATCTAAGTGTATACAAACCCCGTTCTTGGAATATTTTTGTAAATGCCCAAATAAATAAAAAGCGTATACAAAAAACCTAAATTTACAACATAATTTTTTCTCCATAAAATAATTTTTATGAATGTGTTTCCAATCTGTAGACGTGTTTTCGCTGTTAAATAAATGTAACAAAATTAAAGCAACAGTTTTTCAATGTAGCCGGTTACTTAGCCAAACAAAAATATGAAAATATTCAACCGACCGGTATCTGGACATAAGTTCCGTTGAATCCGTCGTCTCTAACGCAGAGAAGAATATACCAAATAAAAAATAGGGTAGTAAATTTCGTTGTAAAATAAATATAAATTTCAATAAAACATTTCAATTTCCTACGAATCTAGTACAGTATGAGTTCTGAAAAAATGTCTCGTGAAGACAAAAGTAACTAGCGTATTGTTCAAACCTTGACTAAATTTGGATAAAATTTAATTTTTATTTCTACAAATTGGCAACAATTTAATGAGGAACAGCGGTTGTGTATTTAAAAATATTACAACGGAAAGCTGCAGCAGCTAACAGGAACGCTGGGCGCTTATTTCGATAAAGCATAAGTGAAATGACGGACTTGTTGTTGGTCGAAGACCTAAGCGACCCTGCTAAGCTGCTTGGATTGCCCCCAGGCCTTGCGACGAGGTAGTGAGCCGCTAGCGCGTGAAGTGGGCAGTTGAGGAAACCACATCCGCCACGCCAGGGGGAGGCAACACTAGCGGGCAACCTGGCCTACGCTAAATATACGTCTGTGAAAGCGAGAACGTGCCTTGCATTACTATAGTATATTCGAGGTTTCTTCACTCTTTTTGAACCAAACCTTTAAAAATCACCCAATTTATGCCGAGTTTAGTTGCTTCCTAAATATACCAAGTTTCACAAGTGTTTTACATTTTTTCTAACATGAAATTATGCTATTTTTTGTTAATATGATCTTTTACTCGTGTTATGTATAACAATTATAGTATTTCATTTCTTATTAATACGAATGTTTAACCGCGAGAAAATAGGTGTGTTGGTGATGCCTAATAAGAAATAGTTCCCATGTAAAATATTATTTAACTGAGTGCGCACGAATGAGGTACGTTGTCCCTTTGGTGTAGTTTTCTTAACTTAGTTAACTGTTCATTACTCGAGGCGGAGGAATATCCTGGAAGTAGGTCTTAAGCAGGGCTTCAGATAATTGTGAATTAACTGTGAATGGGGTATACATATGATAACTATAGACCTGAAGAATTCGCGGATTCGTTTTAGGACTAGCTAGAATTCAAAACACGCGCGTTTTTATTACCTAATCCATTGGCCCACGCCGTATTCGACACTTCCTGGAGAATGCTGGTCCAACCGTCTCCTTCCACTGTGACACCAAGCAACCAGTGTGCAGGTTATGTCGGCATATTTGGACATAAGACTGTAGAGTCTAGCTTGCAGGTCATTGAACTCGCGACTTTGTCCGGTCTATATTGATAACACTTGCTCTTAGGAGCTGATAATAGTGTGTTAATTTGATTTATAATTTTTTATTGCCAGAGTATCAACTCACAGTGGATTTCATTATGTCAATAAATATGAATTTACAGACAAATATTTTTAATTATGAACACGACCTCATCTATTACCACCTTAATGTGTATCTTGTAAAATGTGACAGGAAGTAAGAACACATGATGTATCACGTGGTTTTAAAATTTTCATTACAAACTATGTGGCCAAAATATTTTATTCCCGAAAGATAGAGACGAAGTAAATTATGAAATCAAGAAAGCGGTATGTAAAAATAGGTATCTTATAGTCTTTCCTGCAATATCCACATTTATGAAACACAATTTCATTCTATAGGTTGTTCACGGTAAAGTGAGCACTTTTGAGGCCTTAGTTGCTCTTTTCTTCCAGCCATATTTTATTCTGTAACCACCTTTATAAATAGATATTGCAATGTGAGTAATAAACACAGTGTGTTTATTCCACCGCACTCGGAAGTTACCGCCTAAGGCTAAAATAAAATTAATTTTTTGGCTATTATTCCAAATGAGAGAGTTTTCAAAAGTGCTCACTTTACCGTGAATAGCCCATATGTCCAATTATATATAACATACGAACAAAGAAAAAAGTCGTCCACAAAAAAACTGAAATTAATGCATACAAACGAAACAATATCTATCGGATATACCCAGTTTCTAAGAAAAACAATAATTATCAAATTCAAGCGGAGGAAAAACCAATATTCATTATTAAGACATGGAAATGTTCAAGGCCGTAATATTGCTGGCAATTGTTTTAATTTGGCATTTTTTTTCTTAAGGGCCGACCTCCCATGGCCCAGTCGGTTGGTGGGCCGCCGGTCTTGGGTACGAATCATAGGCAAGGTATGGGTGTTAGTTTAAGTTAGTTCATAAGTTAGTACGTAAGTTGATTTGTACGCCGTTCTCTGATAAGCCTTCAGGCATAACAATGGGGGCTCTTACTAAGCCATTTCCCATAAAATTATCTTAAGGTAACTCACAAGAGACATTTCTTGCTACAATCTCTCAAACGCAATAAGAAGTTTAATGCTAATATTTTTATTTCCACCCAACAAAAAAGAAGAGTCACTCTTTTGCGTTAACTCAGAAGAACAAATACATTTGTCATTTAGTTATGTTTACGTAAACAGAGTGTGAACTGAGTGTCCTTGTAAAAATTAATATCGTGATTAAATCGTAACAACATTAAAAGAGTTTATGCAACATATTTTTGAATTTCAAGTCTTTATGTTTTTAATGCTTTTGTTCATTTACATGGCGTAGTCCTTACATCAATGAAACGAGATTTCATTAGTAAAATTCGCGCTTATCCTATAACTGGCATTTCTTAATTTATACGCAAATTGTTGGCAAAAAACTGTTCGGAAAACACTGCAGTCATGGAGGGCTATTGGTCTTGAACATTTCTACACATAACTCAAGGACATTATAAATCTACAATGTAAAGATATACTGCGTTTGCGCGCGACCAGAAATTACATTAATTTTTTCGGTTTTTCAACATATACTGAGGTCGTCCGATTTTCATCTTCTGCACATATACCCAATACTGACTCACCCATCGTAAAATATAAGTTTCAAAATCACGTGGCCAGTAGGAAAGAATTTATTTGTTTACGTATGGTTTTTAAAGGCCTTTCCTATGGTAAGAATACATTACAATATTTTCAGTAACTTAAGTATATTATAGTTGAATGAAAACATGGTCAGGGTATTAGTAAAAACCGTCTCAAAGAACCATTTAAACAGTGTTCTTGCATCCAGTCTTAGCCACTTTGATTTGTTGTAGGCTTTTCACTGCAGGGTGAGCATTTATTAAAAATAAAATTTGAAAATAAAATCACTGCCCCTAACAATTAATTCAGTTAGTGATGATAGTTGGTGTTGGTGGTTGGTTTGCGATGTGTTCCATGGCAATATAGTTAGGGTTGGCGATGGTGTGAATTGTTTCGCAACTGTACCAACATATAGCAGTAAAGTTTAAGGAAGAAGAAATACACGTCATATGTTTTAATTGGCTATTGCGAAAATTCGAATTTTTACAATTAAGCAAACTACACTTTTATTGCTACGATTTTAATTTTTTTATTAAAACGCACTAAAGTAAGCAATATCTAAAACATGAACTTATTTTTTTATGCTAAAATTATGTATAATGCAGTTTAAAAAAATATTCACATGGTTAACTCTAATTCAGTTTGTAAACATGCAATCACTTCATAAAAGCCTGCAAGTTCAATAAACCCGTATGATTAGCTTTAGCTTTTATGTTATTTCACATGAGATTTTAAATATGAATTATTACTGGTTGTTGAGTAACAGCATCTGCTATTGTCTTAATTTAAATATATATTATTGACTACTGTTTTCCGCCACATCAAAGCTATTCCACTGTCGGTCGTTAAAAACCTACAAAACGCTGTATGATTCGTCGGTTGCTGGTAAATGTTCAAGGTTTTTTTGAAATAACTGCAGTTTCAACCACAAACAACACCACCAACACAAACCAACAACCGCGAGTTGAAATGATTTTAAGACATACCACCAAACATCAGCAACAACCACCAACGGGGCCACGGTGGCTGAGCGGTTAGACTGCTCGTCTCCGACCAAGGTGAACTAGGTTCAATTCCGGGACCGGGTCAATCCAGATTTCTGCAACGTGGAATCGTATCGGACGATGCTGCTGGTCGGCGGTTTTTCTCGGGGATCTCCCATTTCCCCCACCCTTGCATTCCGGCGGTTCTACATCCACACCTCATGTTCACTCTCATTGGCTCTGAAGACATCGTTAAGTGCTGCCCAAATCTCTCTCAACTCAACCAACCACCAACAGGGTCTTAACAAATGCAAGATTTTAATTGAATGGTGCATGAATAAAGTGATCACGCCTACATAAATGTTAAATTGATATATGGTGAAAGAATAAAACGTAATCATAAAAGTACATTGTCGTGTGATGGTTTAGGAATATGAGAGCGATGCTGGCCCACAACCCCCCCCCCATATCCAGGGTAGAGACTTAGTAGTAGTAGACATGTGTCACGAAGCAGGTGAACAGCCAGAACGGACCGTAGTTACATGTGTCTTGCTGCGTGTCCTGCTGCGTATGACTCCCTGCCACCCCCTTCACCACCCTAGGCCAATAGCCAGCCCATGAGATCTGTGGAGCGCAGAGGTTTCATGGGATATCACCAATCTTGTGTATTTTGCCTAAATTCAAAATATACGCACCACGGAAGAAATAGCTGACAAGCTGGATATTGGTGCCGAGAACACCCCCCTCCCCCTTTAGCTAACTACAGGCCAATGTGGAAATGCACCGAGAAGTAGCTGACGAGAGTAAGCTAGGGGCGAGGTACTACCCCCCCTCCCCGCCTCGAGGTCCTACAATCTTCAGGAACCAGGACACGTGTTTTGAAATGCATTGTTCTGTGTTATACCACCCCACCCCCTTCCCCCCACAAGGCGCCACATGCCGACAATTAAGACTGGAGGCTGGCGAGCACATATATACCCCTTTACGAGAGAAGAGAGGGGAGTTCATTAACACCGCACCGAGGGAAGAGTTGCGTCAAGGAATCACGAGAAGACGTGAGCACGAGTCCGAACCGCAGTCCAGGGAGACGGCAGCACCTGCGAGCCTTCTTCCAAGGCCTACCACTTCGCCAGAGCTCATCCCCAGATGACAGCATACAACAGCAAAATAGTTAAGTATCAAGTCGCCGTTCAGAGAAGCCCCACTCAACCATGAAGTCGCCCAGTTAATACGAGTAGTCAAATTAGGTACCACACCTCGGAAGTGCTGATGTATGTAGTTCTTGTGTAAACTCCAGACAATATATTCGTTCTTAAAAATGAAACAGCAACCGACTAAATTATTGCAAACCCCTTAACCTTCAGGCATCATATAGTCTCTGCCTGGGGGCATTAACCACGACACTATAAGCCACTCTGTCTTCCACAGTGGTGGTATAGCGTCAAGTTAATTTGGCTTCCCATATACCCGAGAAAAGGGGTCTCACCCGTACCAGAATTACAGAGCTACTCAGGATGAACCAAAGACTTAAGGGGGTCTCATCAAACCCTTTGGCGGCCGACCAATTCGTACTAGAGGAGGCAAGGGTACTAGGCCGGCAACATAGGGATTCCTATAGGCGGCGGGCAAAAAGTATGGAGGATATGCGTATCAGTAAGACACCGGAGGGAATGGTGGCGAGAGCCGAAGAAACCCTACTAGAGAACCTAAGGACGAGGGATAGGGGAAGCGAAGACGAAATTCCCCAACTAGAGCCATGCAGTGCTCCACTTTGTAGCGGGACAGGACTAAACAGGATCCGGTGCAGCCTCTGTTCACAGCACTATTGTAATAAGTTTATCGGTTGGCGCCAGACATTCCAACCTACGGAAGGCACCCAATACAACTGCTGGAAATGCCGGGAGCAAAGGAAGCGCCAAAACCGAGAAGGAAGGGAACACTTTTCACCCCCGGACCAAACCCCCGCTAGCCACATAGAACAGACAAGTAGAATACCAGAAGAAATAGTGCTGCCCGAATTTTCAGGCAGGCCTCATGAAGACCTTGTAAATTTTATAAGTAATTGTGAACACGAATTCAAGGCCGGCGGGATTCCTAATAAACTGTGGGTGCTGAAGGCACGAGAGCAGTTAAAAGCGCGGCCCTTATCTGGCGCAACAAATATGGCGAGTTTGTGACTAACTGGGAGCAGTTCGCGACACGCCTGAACAATAAGTTCGCAGGAGAAGAAGTTCTGACCGCCTTACGAACAGACTCCTACACACAGAAACAACCAAGGCAGGAAGAATCAGAGATTTTTATTACACGAAAAGCGCAACTTTATTCTTGTATCGCTCCAGAAAGCACCAAGGTAGAGGGAGTGCGTATCATTACCAAGTTAATGTTACCAGCGATAAGAACCGCCCTGCATCACCCTCGAGTGATGGGGATAGAGGAGCTGGCGCAGAGAGTGATAGAAGCGGAACTAGATTACGAAGAACAGGAGAAAACAAACGTTCCGACCCGCCTGCCTCCCGCACACTTGGCACGAGCGGTAGAGAATAACTGACCCGCTAGAAGCGCAGAGGGACAATACTTGCCACCTAAGTGTTGGTATTGCCCTGAGAGACACTTGCACCGAGACTGCCCCACAGTGAGAAGCCGCCTAGCAGCCGCTAAGGAAAAAGACACCACACCTGGCCCCCTCGACATAGGGAAGGGGAACTGCCAGCGTGGAAAGAGGGATCCGGGAAATGCCGCCGCCGGGACACAGAGTTGCCCGTCAGCCTCGGCATAATTCAAAGGATTGGAACCAATTTTAATGTTAAGCAATCTGAGGCCGGGAACACACGCACCTCGGATAGGAGTCTGCATAAATAACCAGGATCTTAAGGCGCAGTACTGGACATGACCGCAACAGGCAATTTAATTAAAAGCTAGCTGCTAACTCCCGAACAGAAAAGCCAGATAAAGAAAAACTCCAGAATAATTCAAATGGCCCAGTCTGAGTCACGACTGACCATAGACGGAGTTATTACATTGCCAGTGTCCACAGACCAAACAGATTTTTTTTTTGCGCACCGCATTTAGTGGAGGAGATTATCCTAGGGCAACATTGGCTAACAAGCCAAAATTGCATAATCGACTGTGGACAACAGCGCCTATATTTGGGCAAGCAGGATATGATGGCCATTAACTGGGAAGCCCCAATAAACACACAAATATTACAAAAAAATTTTAATGAAAAGGTAAACCACCAACTCGAGGCTGACCAACTGAGGACATTACTGCGGATACTCAACTCTCACATAGCCGTATTTCAGCATACCGGCAGATTAAATCAGACCACGGCCATTCAACATGAAATTTGCGTAACCGATGCTCGCCCCATATACTGCCGACCAGGTAACTCGTCCGCCTACCGCAGGCAAATAATTTTAGACCAGGTAGCCGAGATGAAATCGCAAGGAATAGTGGAGCCAACTGACTCACCATATAATGCCAGAGTGGTGCTTGTGCCAAAGAAAGATGGAGAACTTCGCTTTTGTGTGAACTACCAGGCCTTAAACAATATCACATACCCTATAGCACCCCCAACTATAAACCTGGCTAATATGCTCCGCGTCCTAGGGGACGCATGTATATTCTCCACTCTAGACATGCGCAGTGGATACTGGCAAATCCCGGTTCATCCAGAATCCAGGAAATATACGGCGTTTACAACCCCAGAAGGTGAAACCCTGCAGTTTCGGGTAATGCCCTCGGGTTGAAGAATGAANTGCCCTTCGGGTTGAAAAATGCACCCGCTACTTTCCAAAGACTGATGTCAGCAGTAGTTTTGACGGGCTATAGCGGCCAATTTTGCCTAGCATACCTAGACGATGTCATTGTATATATGCGCACATGGGAAGAACATCAGGTTCACTTGCAAAAAGTCCTGGAGCGCTTTGAACTCCATGGACTCACGTGCAGACTGGAGAAGTGTCACTTCGGGAAAACCCAAGTAGAATATTTAGGGCACATAATTACCCCAGACGGGAACTATCCAAAGCCCGAGAAAGTGAGAGAGATTGAGGAGGCTAGAGTACCAACTAACAGGAGACAGTTGAAATGTTTTCTGGGGTTATGTAATTGGCTCAGAGAGTTAATAGCAGATGTCGCCCCTATTATGGCTCCCCTCAATGAACTCCTACTCAAAACAACTCGCTGAAAGTGGACAGACAGACACGAAGAAGCATTACGAATATTAAAGGCGCGATATGGTGACATAACTTTGCTATACAAGCCTATGCCAGAATTACCCCTAATTTTACAAACCGATGCAAGTGGAGCCGGAATGGGCGCTGTCCTATACCAGGAGCAGTCACAGAACCAGCGACGAATTATCGTGTATGCTAGTACCATGCTAAACGAGACACAATGCCGCTACCACAGCAATGAGCAGGAGTGCTTGGCGATTATTTGGGCAGTCCGCAAATACCGCTATTACCTTGAGGACCGACCATTCATTCTCAGGACGGATAATAAGGCCCTTACATGGCTGAAAACCAAGAGTGACGAGAAATCCAAATTGGGTAGGTGGGCCTTATTGTTAATGGAATTCTCCTTTACCATCGAGCATTGTCCAGGCTCGAACAACGAGCTGCCCGATGCCTTATCCCGTCGACCACAGAGTCCCAACAAAGATACAGAAACTGACGACTGGGAGCGAATGCTGCCCTCCTCTCCGACAAAACTCCCACGGCCAGATGACGTGGAACTACAGTTAGTAAAGTTCCACGAAAACAAAAATCTGTTACGAGACCAACAGCAGGCCGACCCCAAATTACAGGAGTTAATGAGGAGGTATCCAGAACAGTACGAGGGAAGAGATGGCATAATCTGGGCGAGACCGCACCCACAAGCAGATCAATGGAAAATCTGGGTCCCCCACGAGCTACCAGACAGTATCTGTGAACACCACCATGACCACCCCCGCGCAGGACATCCGGGTTTTCATGAGACCTTAAGGGCCCTGACCAACATATATGCATGGCAAGGAATTAGTCGATATGTGAGGGCATACGTCGCCAGGGGTCAGAAATGTTATGAAAACAAGGCCTACCCTACACCAAAGAAACGATACACACCCCGTCGTCCGAAAACTCCATGGACACACATCACTGTCGATATCATGGGCCCCCACCCACGCACACACCGAGGAAAGAGATACCTCCTAGTCGTGACCGATCTTTTCTCCAGGTGGACAGAGGCGTTCCCGTTACCCAACCAGGAGGCCAACACAATAATCCGGCAAATGGAGCGAGAGGTATTTCCACGATGGGGGTACCCGGAATGTGTGTTAACTGACAATGGAACCCAGTTTACGGGGGTAAAATGGAGGAAGGTCTGTGAGACATGGGGGGTGGAAAACTGGACGACTCCAGCTTACCATCCACAGGCCAACCCTACCGAACGCCGGAATCAAGAATTAAATAATAGTATGCGAATTAGAATGGGCACGAATCATACTCAACGGGACACACAGCTACCTGAGATTTTGTATACACTGCGATGTCGGCACAATGACGCCATTGGAATGTCTCCCAGTCACCTAATACTCGGAGGATGGCAGTGGGAAACAGAACCTACAGAACTACCCGCCCCCGAAGAAATACGCAGAGAGGCGATAGGGGGAACAAAAGCTGCTCGGAGAAATCAACAACGATATATCCAGCGGAAATACCCCGAACAAGAGACCGCTGGACATCACTTGCCAGAGGGTAGTCACATATTAATACGCAACCATCATTTAAGCCGAGCTAGTGAGAAATTCTGTGTGGGATTTGCGCCTAAGTGGCGAGGGCCATATATAATAGTCGAGAGGCAGGGAAATGTATATTGGGTCGAAGACGAGTGGGGAAATATGCATAAGGTGCCACAGAACCAGATACGCCCTATACCCGAACCCTAGCCCGATAGTCCCACAGGAATTACAAATGAGAGCCCAGGGGAATCCTGCAGTGGGTCACTAGACCACCGAATGGTGTGCCAGGGCGCGGGGATAGGGGGTCAAAACGATAAGCCGGCCATTGCCCCTCCGCGCTATCGCAGTGTCTCAAGGGCGCAGGGGCCCCAACACCTGCCGATAAACGAGCTGGAAACCACAGCCACTTATCGGCCGGAAAATACACAGGCGCCAGATGCAACAAGAGAAAGCCAACAGGCGAGTGAGGGAGAAGATACGCGCGAAGAACGAGTGAGCGGATGCGAACAGGCGAGGGAAGGAGAATGTACGAACGAAGGAGAAGTGGGCAGAAGCGGAAGGGTGAGCGAAAGCGAACAGTCGAGCGGGAGAAAGGCGGAAATAAACAAGGAAGAGAAAGAAAGTGCGAGTGAAGTAACAGGTAAAATGGCGCGACCCCAAGACGAATATGCACTAGCCTAGCAACGAACCCAAGACCCAACCCTACAGGCGAGGAAGTACCGGATGCCAGCAGCCGAGCCAGGTACGAGTTCCGGGGCGGCAGCTTCAAGCCTGCTGGGCGAGAGGATGGCAATGCAGACTTCTTCCTCGCACGCTCTCAGGGATCCAGGGCGGGGAAACCCGTCCCCTAGTCCGATGGGGATTGAAGCCAGGCGTGTGCAACCTTGGCGCATCTGCAGAGGCTGGGAGGAGCCAGGATTCTACAGGGAGCGTCGCAAGTACAGACCTCGCGAACCGAGCCGACTAAATCAATAACAGACTCTGTGTGACATGAGGGAAGATTGTTTTTCTCATGTCAACTACTGTGAGAGGAAGGTAAGTGGCGAGCACTACCTAACCATGGAACTAAAAGTGCGACGAAGTGTTTTAACTATTTATCTGTGTAACCTTACAATGTGTGAGAAGCCACATCAGTGCGGTGAGAAATAAGTGCAGGACGTCCTAGGTGAAAAGAAATGCCAGATACCTGTATCTGAGTGTACTAACTTAAGATAAGAATAGGGTGTGTATTTTTTCAGTATCTACAATACTGTTGTTTTTCAACACCGCCTGCATAAGAGGGAGGTGGCAGAAATGGTAAGATAAGAGGGTCTTTTTCTTTTTTTTCATGACCTGCGAGTCTTCTTTAAAGTAAAAACGTAACATGTGTCAGTATGCTTTGTGTATTATCGTCAGCCATATGTTAAAAAGTTCCAGAGTACCAGTGATATATTAAGTGTGTGTCGGCTTTGTAAAAACTGGCCGAGTTCCAGCCAATATTGTGAACCCTTGAACAGAGTTACCAGCCTAGATTTAAGAGTGTTTATTCTTTGACGAACTGTGTAGTCGTACTTAACATAAAATTAATTCCTGTCACCAAAATGTAAAAATTGCCAGCAGTGCAATATATACAGGCCCTAAGCCAACTGGTTTGTTTGCATAACTCAAGAATGGTGTTCCGCCTTAATAGGAAACCGAAGCACAGAAGAACAATAAAAGTAACCCTGTCAGTTGTAACATGTAAAGTGGTGAGTAACCATGTAAGAAAGTTAATGTGTACTGTACTGAGTTGCCGAGGGGTGTGGTATCAAGTTAGTTGATATTTAGCGAGTCAAATAGATAGCCAGGAGTTAGAAGTGAGCAGTAGCATCATTTAGTCGACGGTAGGAATAGAATCTCAGTTTTAGGGAGAATAAACACCTAGTGTATTGTAACATGCAGAGACGGATATTTGCCCTTGTTACAGGCCGAGCCACGCCTGTTTAACCTTAGAGCCGCTCGCGCCAGAGTGCCGACAGGGGAATGGCCAGATAAGATGACCGCGAAGGAAGGGAGAGACATAGAGAGAGAAGTCGCAGCGGTCACAGTTCACGAAGCGGCCTGTGAAGCAGTAAAAACGTGGCGTGTTCGCTAGCGCCAAACGTAGCGCGAGCCAAGAGCCCAGAGTAGATTAGTTCCCTAGAAACAAAACTATGCAGAATCCCCCGATTTTTGGTACGGAATGGGCCAGTGCCGAAGAGATGAGGGGGGAATTGACGAGTGACGGTTTAGGAATAGTAGAGCAACGCTGGCCCACAGCCACCCCCCTGCATAACCAGGGTAGAGACTTAGTAGACATGTGTCACGAGCCAGGTGATGAATCGCAGTTACACGTGTCTTGCTGCACATCCTGCTGTGTAGGTCTCCCAGCCACCCCCCTTCACCACCTATGCCTCTAGCCAGCCCGTGAGATCTGTGGAGCACAGAGGTTTCACGGGATATCACCAAATAATCATGTGTATTTCTCCCGAATTCAGAAAACAGGCACCGCGGAAGAAATAGCTGACGAGCTGGATATTGGTGCCGAAAACATCCCCCTCTCCCCTAAGCTTAACACAGGACAATGGTGAAATGCACCGAGAATAGCTGACGAGTGTAAACTAGGGGCTAGGTACTACCCCCCCGGTCCTAACCTTCAGGAACCAGGACAAGTATTTTGAAAGGCATTGTTCTGTGTCCTACCCCCTCACCACCTCCCCACCACAAGGCGACACATGCCGACAATTAAGGAAGGCTGGCAAGCATAAAAACCCCTTTTCGAGAGAAGTGGGAACCAGTCAATTATTACCGCCCAGAGACATAAGTTCGAGAGAAGAGTCAGTTCATTAGTACCGCACAGAGAGGTAAGTTCATTAGTAGGGCACAGAGAGGCCGGTCAGTCAATTATTCCCGCGCAGAGAGTCAGTCAGTCGGTCGAGAGGACGGGAGATCGGACTCCCGGCCACAATAGGACCTCAGTACAGCAGTACGTCAGTAGGCACTGTAAGACAGTTCATTATCACCGCACAGAGAGAGCAATCCGTCAGTAGAGCCGGGGAGTTTGTCAGTATCGCACAGAGAGCTCAGCCCCGTCCACCAGTCAAAGTAACGAGCAGAAAGTGGCACGGAAGTTCAGTACTGCCACCCCAGGATGCGCAGATATTCAGCCACGACATTAAGGGGTCAGCCGAATCGGGACGCGAAACGCGAAACGCAGGGCAGTGTCAGAGGCAGTTACCAGAGTCACATCAGACGAGTAGTTTGACCACGTCGGGACGCGAGTTAGCCAGTTAGTTACCTCATAAGTCAGTCAGTTTCCAGTCAGTCAGTTGCAACGCACCGAGAAGGCGGAGTCGAGTGGTTAACTTCACCGAGAAGTGCCATATCGAGCTAGTGGGCTTGTCCAGTGCAACCCGGATCCGCGAAGGACGGGTGGGACCCACACACACCCGTGTGGTCCCTCGCCGGGACGTGGTGGGGTAGTCAACAGTCCGTTACTACCCTACGTCGAGAACGGGAGCGAGTGGTGAGCCCTAACGAGGGGAGCCAGCTCAAAAGGAAGCCAGCTGCGTGCAACAGACCAACCACAGAGGGCCTTTACCAGGACCATCCAGCTCACCAGACTTCCAACTGCCGGAACAACTACCACGCAATATGTTCAGATAAGTAACCCCGTCGTCACTCAGGGACCTGTCCTGACACCTAATGCCCCTACAGCATCAGAAATGTAACCAGAACTTGGAACATTGTAACCAGCCCTTCAGGCCTTGAACTCGCAGGGCGTTAATGTGTGAGAAAATCCTCGGCTGAAAATATGTTTAAATTCCCGCAACAGTGCCGGGAAGATATAAGTAAAGTCCCGTTGAATAAACCTGTTCCAAAACTAAGAAGTCGTGATGAAGTCATTTTGTGATTTACCCTCAAACCCCAGGCATCCTATAGTCTGTGCCACTAAGCATTAACAAAGACCCTACGAACATTTTGGATGTGTTAACATCTTCAGCAGGGTTTCCAAAATTTCTCAGTTTACCATGAAGAGTCTATAGTGCTACTAGCATAATAAAAAACATTCTAAAGATTGAACACGAGGAGTGGTCACTGCGAAAATGGCAATTGCTTTCTATGGTTTCGAACACAAACTTTGGTGGATCTGTAGAGTTTTGTACAATCACAATATTGTATTTGTTAAACATGCAAATTTTGTCCACTGACAAGCGTTGCATTTGTGTGGATAATGGCAGAAGATTTGTGGCATTACAAATATTCACAAGAAAGCTGAAAATATTATGCCAATCAATATTTCTTAAAATTATGCCCACTGTTTGGGTGTCTGACGTCATCGTGAATATTAGTTGGCATAATAAACGAGTCAGTTAGCTCAATCGTCAGTCACTTTTCCTCCAACTACTAGGTTCACGATTCGATCCCAGGCTCTAGAAGATGGGAAAAGTTCTTTCAGGAAGGGTTATTCACGCAGGAAGATTGGTGGGCGCTTCCATTGTTGGGGTTTTTCTCAGAATTCCCCAGTTTATTCCCTCGTATTCATTATACTATTCTATCCAGACCTCATCTCTCGCGTCATCCAGTCTCCTTTGCCAAGCCGGAGTGAGAAATTTGTTCCGTAGAGGAAAAATTAGGCAGAGTGTGCATGCAAGCTGTACAGTTAACATTCGCCGTATCTTATTATTGGACAGTTTTTTTTTTCAATGTCACTATCAATAATATCGTGGATAGTATTTGAGGTTAGAAAACTTTTTGTGCAAGTTAGTGCTTTGTGATGTTTATCCACATCTACTAACCTAGATTTAGTGCTACAAGAATATATTTTACAGGTGAGTCAATGTAGGGGACATGAGGTTTTCTAAACACATAAAATATTTTAACAAAAGTTTGACTATGAAACGTTTATCTTACGCGCGCGCAGAATATACCAATGCACGTTGGATGCAAGAATGTGTGTATTTGATTAAGTATAGTATTATGTATATTCTTGCTGCGATATTCATATCCTCTTATACCGCCCCTTAGTAATTTTTTAGTGAGTATGATAAAAAAAATTGTTATTTGCAAAAATTTTAAAGTAAATTTCATTTTTTTCTGTCAAATTTCAAGTAAACTGTGCTTCGCCATACTTGTAGTATTTTTTATTGATTTTGTATTTCGTTGGTAAAAGCATAAAATGTTCAACGTGGATCTAAATTTCGACTATACCATCGCAAAAAATGTCGTGCAGATGCAATAAAAGATAAAAACAAAAGTAATTGCATTTTATACTCGCCCGAGGCACCATTTTTTTTTTTGCTTGGCTCTGGCCTTTTTTACTTACCAGACCGTAGCGAACGCCGGCACTTGACCACATTATCTAGGATTTATACAAATACAAGCGTGGACAATAAAGCGGTGGTGCCGCTGTATGTGGACGGCTGGCATCCGGTGGTTTGCAGTGAATGTGGCGAAACTGGCGACAACGAAACCACCGGCCAATGTCCCTCTATACATGCACGGCGAAAAGATACGTTTATCAAATTACGTGGTCAGTTCAAACGTTCTAACGGCGAGGGAATAAAAACACGGCTTCTGTTACGCAGATACGTAATTTATTTTCAGCCGTTAGTTAGGTCCCCTTTGTGTTGAGTCAGAGAGAGATAGATAGAGAGAGAGAGAGAGAGAGAGAGAGAGAGAGAGAGAGAGAGATCGCAAAGCACGTAGGACCTGGCGATCAATTAGTTCTTGTTACAAATTACCCCGCGAAGGATAGGGAACGATTAAATTCTGTTTAATTAGCCAGTTACAAACCGAAAATCTCACCGAGACTTTTTCAGTCCCTACAGTGTAAACAATGCAGCAGTCACTTAGATACGCATTTCGATATAAGTTATGAATATTTGTAGCGCGGAAATTTTTATGCCTTTGAAGAACAAAATTATTAAAATTATAAAAAATACTCTTATTCAGTAATTACGTAAACATGTGTTATTTCAGAAGTAGAGCGTCTCTTTTTATTGCCTGAAAACATATCTGTACTGCATTCGGTGTAAAACCAAATATTATTATGTATTTCATCATTATAACTCATTGAAGAACACTTACCATTTTCGTATGGCAGAATTAAATCTGGCAGTCATAATTTTCTAACTGCAGCCTCATACTAATAGCATCATTCCCAAAGTAACCACGGCTATATATGGTAATAGCACTGTTAGTAAGTGTTTTGACTTTTATTTTTTAGAACAGCCGCTAATTGGTTTCCAACACTCCCTTCCTAACTAAAATTCTGATTCCTAGTGATCCAACACCNAGAGAGAGAGAGAGAGAGAGAGAGAGAGAGAGAGAGAGAGATCGCAAAGCACGTAGGACCTGGCGATCAATTAGTTCTTGTTACAAATTACCCCGCGAAGGATAGGGAACGATTAAATTCTGTTTAATTAGCCAGTTACAAACCGAAAATCTCACCGAGACTTTTTCAGTCCCTACAGTGTAAACAATGCAGCAGTCACTTAGATACGCATTTCGATATAAGTTATGAATATTTGTAGCGCGGAAATTTTTATGCCTTTGAAGAACAAAATTATTAAAATTATAAAAAATACTCTTATTCAGTAATTACGTAAACATGTGTTATTTCAGAAGTAGAGCGTCTCTTTTTATTGCCTGAAAACATATCTGTACTGCATTCGGTGTAAAACCAAATATTATTATGTATTTCATCATTATAACTCATTGAAGAACACTTACCATTTTCGTATGGCAGAATTAAATCTGGCAGTCATCATTTTCTAACTGCAGCCTCATACTAATAGCATCATTCCCAAAGTAACCACGGCTATATATGGTAATNGGCAGTCATCATTTTCTAACTGCAGCCTCATACTAATAGCATCATTCCCAAAGTAACCACGGCTATATATGGTAAAAGCACTGTTAGTAAGTGTTTTGACTTTTTTTTTTAGAACAGCCGCTAATTGGTTTCCAACACTCCCTTCCTAACTAAAATTCTGATTCCTAGTGATCCAACACCNTTTTTTAGAACAGCCGCTAATTGGTTTCCAACACTCCCTTCCTAACTAAAATTCTGATTCCTAGTGATCCAACACCGTCTTCACTACTACAAGCTCTCCACTTTCCACCACGTCATCAAGACTTATTTTCCACCCCATCACGAAGGAGATTAATAATACAGGAGAAAGAAAATATTATAAAACTATACGATATAAAACTATTCTTACCGGGCGTTTACTACAAGGTAGTGAAAAATTCCACAAATGTATCTCATTTGTGAAATCACTAAAGTGAAACTGAAAAAAGTATTGTAAACATATTAGCAAAAGCGTTCTAGTACATAAACATAAATGTTGTACATGATATAAAACTAGATATAACTTCTCCAAAGAATATTTAAGAGAAAGGTAATGAACACTTCAAAAGGTCAAGAAAAAACTACATTTGTTCACTGTAGTAGCAGTCTCTTTCTCTTCGCTCTCAATTGTATTAGTTATCGCTCAAGTGTGTTTTAATCCATGGGTCTTACACATTTGCTCCCTCTTGATCACCGACGTACGTTTTTACATGCTCTCCCTTTCATCAGTGGGTTTACACACACAGTCCTACTTAATCACAGACATTCACACATGCGCCCCCTCTTAGTAGACAGATTCACTTGTGCACTCCCCTCTCCACACTTTCAACAAACAGCCAATTCACTCCAAACACGTCTGAAACTGTTATCGTACAAGGCTCGTCCCTCCGCGAATTTGAAATTTAAGTAATCCTTAACTTTTATATATTCGTCGAAAGGAGTGAAATGTGAAAGTGTGAAATGGGCTATCCTAACAGGCTTAACTGAAATTAATTTCTTTTTGGCGTTCGCACGTTTTGTATCCTCATTTTCTACACTCACGCCTGTTTGCCATCCAGCACTGCTCTTGTCAGATTATCTTTGATCGTTCCAGGTGTTCCGCACTGACCTCAATTACATTTTTCTTTGAACAATCGAAAGTGATTGGTAACCACCGCTTCTTCCTTATTGACGAAACAGAAAATCATATTTATTGTTTCCAACAAAATTAATTTATTGATTTAATTTCAGTAACCACTGAACATAAAAATTTTCCATAATATTTTGTTCGTCTGGTAAATATGTCTCATTTATATTTTAGTATATTTTCATGGCAAACCGAATATTTTACCCTCTTCAAAAAAATTGTGCTGCACATATATACGGAGATTAGAAAAAAAATTTCTGTACTCATTCTACAGAATTATCATAAACTGCAGATACCAACGTCGTGAGATGATTCGTTACGCAAAATGACGTACAATACATGACACCACCTATGGCCTACCGCGATTATTAAGGGAGGAACACGCCCTTAAAAACTGAGAGTTAAAATTAGTTTATTCTGCAATGTGTAAGATACTACGTAAAATGAAATAATAAACTCGCGAAGAGTGTTAGTCTTATTTGATACAAGCCATTTGTGAACACAGCACTATTAAGAGCACATGATAAGGAATTTTATGGTAACCACCAACAAAAGTTTTTGCCAAGCACTTCTTGGTGTCGACGCCAATTTTAATACATGTTTGAAAAACCAAATACTAAATACATTTCATGAGTAACGTCAACATTTCTTATTACCATGTAATATTCTAATGTAACACGTGGAGTAACAATTTATACTGTAAATTTGAGTTTTTGTTGGTCATGTTGAGCTTACATATAATATATTATTGCCAATAAAGTTTGTTTGACCTGAATCGGTTCACTGGTTCTCATTTTATGTTTCAAGGTNACATATAATATATTATTGCCAATAAAGTTTGTTTGACCTGAATCGGTTCACTGGTTCTCATTTTATGTTTCAAGGCTAGGAATTTGCTGTGGTTGCTTTCCTAGCGCCATAGAACACTACTATTACTGTTCTTTGCGCTTTTAAAGATTTAACATGGGGTATAACGCTGGTGTGGATAAAATTTGGAGGTCTTATATTTTGTGTCTCTAGCTTATATCTGTACTGCGATTTCACATCTCAGCGCTTGTGTCGTGTTTGTGTAATATATTATCAGTTNGTGTCTCTAGCTTATATCTGTACTGCGATTTCACATCTCAGCGCTTGTGTCGTGTTTGTGTAATATATTATCAGTTGCAAGCTTAAACTTTTGCTGTTGCGCCTTTGCATGAAAGGGACATACAAACGCCCCGATTATGTGACTTGCACCCAACCTAAGAAAACGTGCCCTGACATCGACTAGCCAATCAGGGATTTGCCACGTGATTGCAGCTGGCCATTCTCATGCAGGCATTGAGACATCACGTGCAGGCATGTAGGCAGGCTTTCGGTGCTTACCATTATTATATATACGAACCACACAAACAGAGCAGTCCGTCAGACCCTGTGGAAACTACACCAGTCGAAGACATTTACACGCAAGCACGATCCGGCGACGAGGGAGCTAACCCGGAACACAACTGCGCGATGTGTATAGACATCGCTGTAGTTTTGGATGACTGTGTCAAATGTTTATGAAAAAAAAATTCTTCGTGTCCATAGGAACAACATTTTTATAAAAAAAAATTCTATGAAAAATATTGCAATATTAAAGTATTATTTTGCAAAACCATTTCAGCATCAAGCAGATTTCACTTTTGACTGACTCCTTTAGAATGACTCATTTAGACTGACTCCTTTAGACTGACTAGATNGCATCAAGCAGATTTCACTTTTGACTGACTCCTTTAGAATGACTCATTTAGACTGACTCCTTTAGACTGACTAGATCCGACTGACTCCTGCAGAGTTACTCCTGCAGAGTTACTCCTGCAGACCGACTCCTGCAGAGTGGCTCGTGCCTACTGACTGATGCCTACTGACTCATGCCTACTGACGCATGCCTACTGACTCAAGCCTACTGACTCATGCCTACTGACTCTGGCGGACTGACACACACAGTCTGAATCCTGCAGACTGACTGCTGCCGACTGACTCCTGTCAAATGAATCCTGCCGACAGACGCCTGCCGACTGACTCCTGCCGACTCACTCCTGCAGACTCACTCCTACAGACTTACTCGTACAGACTCACTCCTAGAGACTGACTCCTGTAGACTGACTCATGCGGAAAAATATCGTGAAAGAACGGGACAAACAACGACTGACGAGAATCATTAAACGTGACCGACGTGCAACCCTTTCTCAAATTGGCGCAGATTGGATTTGTGGACTGCCCTACAGGATTCCTGGTGTGAATTTCCTCCTGCATACCTTCAGACATTAGTCGAGTCCATGCCACGTCGTATTGCGGCACTTCTGCGTGCTCGGGGGGCCCTACACAATATTAGGCAGGTGTACCAGTTTTATTGGCTCTTCAGTGTATATACCTAGCGTTATCAGACTCGCCAACAACGAATCGGTTGCTAAATTGAAGCTTTAAATGCCTGTAAAATGCAAAATTGTTTCCCACCATCGATTTCTTCATCGAGTGAGATGTCTCCTGTTTTATCAGCACCATCGACATCTTCAGCTGTGACGCCTGCGAAATCTTCAATAGAGCCATCGAACTTTTCCGCTGAGGTACCTAGAACACATAGCTGGTGTTACCTGCTTCTTTAGCTCCAGGACCTACATCTCCAACTGGTCCGTCCGAGTCTTTGCCTGACCCACGACGTTGTCATCAGTGTCACTTTTGTAATAAGACTTTTGCTTTCGGCTACTGTGTATGGCGCCATGAAAGCTTTTATTGTGCCAAGAATCACCGTCGCATGTCATATTTGTTTGACAGGTGTGATAAGCAGTTCAGCAGTACCGACTATTTACTTAGACATGCAAAGACCTGTAAAGGTTAAATGCATTTTTCATCAGTACTTCGCTACCAGGTCTGTTGTATGCAGGTCTCTTTTGAGTTAGTTACATGTCCTCAAAATCGTAGTTACCTATATAACCTGCTCTGCACTGTGTGTCGGTGTTATAGATGTCACAATATTTTCGCACAAGAACAAAACAAGTGTGAATAGCGAGATGCATAAACTACTGTCACTTACAACGAAGTTGTATATATTGAGATGCATATATATCGAAGAATCTTTTAAATTAATTTTTGAGGGCATCTAGTCGGGAATACAATACTGGAGACTGAGCAATAGTAATGACAGAATTAGAAGTAGGAACAATCTCGTTAATAGCAAACGTCTTTCAACATATAGTGTCTCTTGAATATATTTGACTAAGATAATTAACTCTAGCCACTGTACTGTTGTGAGGATGTCTGTAGAAGCAGAAATCCAGAATAGCAGATCCGTTATGAGCAGCCATTCCTTGCAAACTGAACCGATACATAAAACTCAGTAGAATGAAACTCTCTTCTGCTGTAGTAACTTGCTTCACAAACACATTATTATCCTTAGCAACATCGCAATCAAAAGAACCAATATTCCTGAAAACAGGTCTTGAAATATATATATTCTTATGACAACGTGCTCGCCTCATGGCGCTGTGAAAACTAATTAAGTTCACAGAAAATTTTATACAACTGCTCCCGAACAACCATTAACTACTACTTACAAAACTCCGCGGAAACGCTTGATAAGTAAAGGCGTTGCCGCACGGCACATCAGCCATAATGCGTAAGTTTAAGTTTGAGCTGGGTGATGCTATTTGGGTTTTTAAAAAGTTGGTTGATACCAATGGTGATGTTTGTGTATTAGGTCATGTATGGTATGTGTATGTCGCTTAATTACAGTGTTTAACGTCCTAGTTAATTCGGGTACGATTAATGAGATATTTTAACACGAATCGATCTTATCACAATGTCTGAGAATGTGTCTGTAAACGCGCGTGTGCAATGGGTACATGTATTTGTTCTCTTTCGTGCCGGTACGGCGCGTTGAATTATTCATACCCTCTGCTTCTCTACATTCCTAGCGCCTTCACTGCTTTCGGAAATGTTCCTGATGATGCGCTGCGCTCGTAGCACTAAAACGAAGGAAATTTTCGCATACATATTTATTGTTGCTGCGGAGAGAGCAAAGGAACTCGAAAGAAATACAGGGCCATTATCCTTTGGCTCGAGCTCTGTCATTCAGAAACAGAGTCCTGGAAAAAAACAGCCGAGGCTTCGAAATAAATGATCGACTTCTTTTTTCTTTCGCGTGAGAAGTGTGTACGTGGAGTCCGTGTTAAGAAGGAAGTAGACATAGCTGTTTGAAAACATAAGTTTTTATTTCAAGAATACAAGGATTGTTTATCCTTGGGTACTTTCATTTCTGAAATAAAGACACGCGATAAAAATTCTTTCCTGCAGGGAATACACATTTGTCTAAAAATACCTTTTGAGATTTCATACATTCCACGTTCAGGGGAAAAAAGCGCCTCTGCAGGTTTGTCCACACATATCCGAGACTAACAGGCGGGTATTACACTGTACAAGGACACAACTGGGCCAGACACTGCATTGGAGCAACCTGCACTGAGGTCTCACGTTATTTCATGTTCGTATTTCTCGTCGAATATGACAACATGTTTTCAGATTTTTGTAATGGCGATTTAATTGTCACAGTACTATCACTAGAAGAAGAGGGAGAATGTAAAAGAGCTAAGAGGTTGAAAAAACAAGACTGTGTTAACAGTGCGTTCAAAAGAAGGACAGTGGAAGGAGAGTTTGTAACATTGTTCCCTCATATGATGGATGGCGAAACGAAATTTAACGAGTATTTTAGAATAGTGCAGTCAACAATCCAAATGCGTTTCTTGATGCTGGAGAATCAAATGAATAAAATGTACATTTGAGAAGCTGGAGATTTTTCTTAAACTGCGCCTAGTTGTGTGAGGTAAGTCTTTCCCCTGACTTCTCCTTTGTCGTGCTTGTATCATGTGTTAAACCGCATTGTTTTTAAACTGACCATAACCATTTTTAAGAATCAAATATAAAATGTTAACATAACCATGTTTAATGCATATTACATACTACGTACTTGGAATTCAACAGTTTCAAGCTTCCAGTTTTGCCATGAAAAAAGTTAATAATTCGGATCAATTGCTTTTCGCTGTACACTTTAAATATCACGCATAAAATTCTTTGGGTGGTAATGATAATAGTTTGTTTTTTTAAGTAAAACATATCCAAGTGCATTTCAATGGTTTTAAAATATAACATACTTCCGTTCACACATCTGTGTAAATTAAAATTTGGAAAGAGTTCTGACTGGTGACGTAACATGTACCATAAAAGAAAATGTACTATGAAATATAATTTGCAACAGAACCAGATTGTATATTTTTAAGAAATCGCAAGGCAAGTAAAACCTGAAACTCTGTGTGCAGTGCTAGCCTCAACAATGTAGCGTCCTATAATTCCGAAATATCCTGAAACACTGATCAGGTTCAAGGTCAGGTTCAGGAAAAAGTTAAAAAAAAATTACTATCGTCGATCCCTGAAACGGAGCTCTGGCACGTCTCTGACACGTACCGGAAATGTGTGAACACGCGCTTGCACCAATAAAACGGTTTTGTTGAATCTAACAAAGTTTGCTTGCCGCAACCATATTAATTTTTCGTATAGGGCGAAACCAAATTATTTTGTTTTTCTTAAAAGGTTGCACCAAACTGTAATATTTGGTTGGAGCACTTAAATGTTTGTTTTGCTCTACGCACATTAAACAGTTTCGGTTGATATAAATATAGAAACATTTGAATGCCCGTTTGAGATTCTACCCTAGATCATTTGCAAACTCGTTACTTCAACTAAACTCACTACTAGATAAATGGGAATGTTTTAAATTATATATTTCAAATATAAGACAAAGTTCGTTTATAAATATTTCCAGTTTTGAATTATCTTTTTTTCAGTTTACTGCTGAACTTGTTTTATTAGGACTTTTATTAAGAATCAATAGAGGCTCTAACAAACACTTTTACAATCCCAATTGTCACAAAAATTACAAACAAACTCTCGAGATGTATTTTCCAATCAAATGAGTGTCCAAACAAGTATGAACACTTTATTCAACAAAATATTTTGTTGATAGTGTAAATGTTTTTGCCCAGCAGACGTTTTGTTTATTCAAGTGTGTATTTTGTTACTTTTGAAGTTTTGTGTACCAAGCAAAATATTTTGTTGGGACAATTAAGTACCTTTTTGGACCTATACAAAGAGTGCGTGTTGTGTATGTTGGTTTAGGACCTTGCTCTGAATCGGCCCGGATATGTGTGGCAACACTTCACCTCAGAAGTCACTCTGAGCAAAGTTTACGACATTTTTTTGGCAACTCTTGCGCAAAGATTATTTTGCGTAGGTGTCGCACAACTGTCTATTGTTGTCGGCAGTAGTGAGTGGAGCATTAATACGATAAAAATATAATTGGTAAAAATACATTACAAATTATTACTCTCTAAGTGGTTTCAATTATCACGAGTCTTAAGATTTGAATGGTTTACCTATTATTCAACTAACCAACTCTGAAACAAGGAGGTAATATAATAAACCCATAGCTTCAGTGTTTCTCAGGAAAGTTAAGTACCTTATTTGCTGCTATGACAACAATTAGTAAATTAAAATTAGGGTAACTTAATTATGATGTCTTTTACTATAGAGGAATTTCATAGAAGACATTAATTACCTGAAATGGTATATATTACAACATTACAACGTTCCAAAAAATTTAAATAAGAAATTGTAATTAAATAAAAAATATTACAGACAAATATAGAATAATTAAAAAAATTAGTGAACTATGATTGGTTTAAGAAAAATGTATATTTAGAATTCAAAACGAAAGATCCACTTCAACAAGAATATCGTTCGTTTCAACCAGTTACGACAGAAAAATAGCAAAAAGGGTAAGTATTACCTATATGAAATAAAAATATATAGGGTTTTCTACCCATTGAAACTGTTATTCGGAATGTGTCAATAAAATAAATATTTCATGTGACATCTGTTCATGATTCCTGAATAATTAATGGCATAATGGCACGTCCACAAAATACTACATATTTTGACGTTAATAAGAAATATATTATCTATCGATTTGCGTCTATATCGTCTGATAAAATAAATAAAGAATTGTGTTGTTCATTCTAGTATACCAAACACTTGATCCGATTTCGAGGTTTTGTAAATATTTAAACTATTACGCCATGCCAACAACACAAGATCAAACGATCTTGGTTCCTGACAATACCGTACATACGTGACCATTGGCTCTTTTTCACCAATTTGGAACGTATAACCACATAGGGTATAAATACTTTTGTAATAATGTTTCAAAACTACTTAACAGTGTTCAAACAAATTTGAAATTCCAATAATCATTTTACATACTGCGTGATTTAATAAGATTAAATCTGATAAAAAACTAATCTTCAAAATAATTTATCTTGTCACTATAGGTGTTACGTACCATGTCACTGGGGCATATAAATCGATTGAACACTATTTGGCACGTTGGCAGTTCTTATCGTGTACACTAAGCAGTGTAGTTTATAACCAATTTTTGTGTGTCACATTGATATATTTCACCTGAAGTTTGGATTAAAATGTCATGTCTTAGTAAATTCTCAGCCCATTTCTGTCCTATTTATTTTAGGCAACAACTAACATGAGAGGCTAAATAATATTTTTAATATGAAGACATTTTTTTGAAGTGGCGACATTATTCATGTAGTTTCACAGACTTCACCGAACTTCTTGTGCTCGAGTACATTCTATCCGTACTTAATTCACAAAGTAATAACTATAATCCTCCGCCATTTTTAATAGTTCTGCCACCAAGATATATTAACCGAACATAAAATCGTATTTTAGAACATACGATTTTTAAACAACTACCACATAATACGGCAGAGAATTACTTTTGCTTGATAATTAAAAAAACACGAAAGTGTACTACAAAACTAATTTAGCATCTCACGAAAATTACTTGCATACACGAGAAGAAGGAAGTAGGCTTACTACCAGCTATATCTTAAATGATTTGGGTTATTATTTCTCATCGTTTCGAAACTGGTGTAATTGAATAAATACAGCTAACTTTAAAAAATTATATATATTTTTATAAGATAGAAAAATTTAGCAAAATTTCTTTTCGTATAATTTACTGCGTAAAATAGTTATGAGATGACATCCTTCTTGAGGTTGTTAAGCAAGTCCTTTAGGAGCACCGAATTCCCTTTTTAAATAACAGCTAGGTCCTGAAAATGCATGTTGGTCTTCAAAAGTAAATTTAAGCTCACATACTGTGTAAGCTAACCCACGATTTTCCTCCCGGCAAAAATCCGGGGCATCAGCAAGCCAAAATTTCAAAAATGACGTGAACAATCTTTTGCCACGTTTAGAATCAGCTGCACAATTTTGTCGAACTGATAGAACCGCACCAACAAAATTGAAGTTAGGATGTTTATTTAACAAATATTAACACTAAGCGTGGTTTTGTGCATGGAAATGTTATATTTTCAGAATGCTCTAACCTTAGGATAAGTATTTCGAAGGTGGAGGCTAGCTGGCACTATTAGATGCGTGTAACACAAATATTGAATGACGAAAGGCGTGAGCGGCGTTGACGATGGACCGTATAATGTAAGTTTTTGAGGTCCTTTCCTCTCCCCGAGCCTCCAAAGGATTACTATCCTGTGGCCCCGATA
Source organism: Clitarchus hookeri (assembly GCA_002778355.1). NCBI lineage: Eukaryota > Metazoa > Arthropoda > Insecta > Phasmatodea > Phasmatidae > Clitarchus > Clitarchus hookeri. The sequence goes on from NQII01000215.1 coordinate 217,410, forward strand.
CGCAGCCCCCTTCCACGCCTAAGGTCGACCACCGTTCGGACACGCCAGGGAATTGAACCGGCCTCGGCCGAAAATATAATTTGTGACCGACAAAAGATTTTGATTTTGCGGGGAGAGGGTGGCATCGAGAGGATGTTCAGGGGGTGAGGAAGGGGGCGTGGCCACTTCCCCCTCAGGATTATCCTGGCAAGAAATCCAATATCGGCCGGCGGCTGCCCTTCGCAGCGGTGGGCGGGCGGCTAACTGGCGTGCAAGTCGGCCTACCTGCCAGGGGCTACGCCGTGCCTACGGCGCCAGCTACAGTTCGTCTACGGTTACATCCAATTACTCTCAAGCCCTGATATTCCTCCCCCTCATGCAAACTAAGATTAACCAAATATAGCAAATTACACCTAAGGGACATCGCACCGTATTTTTGCTCACTCAAGTGTAATAATATTTTTCAAGGGAACTACTTCATACTAAGCATTACAGACACAATGTTATATCACTTTCGTTATTAATATCAAATCAAAATAAATATTTCAGTTTTATTTCAAATAAGAGTAAATTTTAAATTTTACAAAGTAACACGCTTGAAATATATGACATAATTACGAAATAACCGAATTCGTAATACATGGTATGATTTTTAAAAATGTTAATTCAACATGTGTGAAGATACAGCGAATATGCTTTAATTACAATCACTACAGCCAGCTGACAGTTAAGACATTGGTATTCTTGCCATCTCGTTTTTTTATCTACATGTTTTTATAACTAGCTGTTAAGATTCAATATTAAAATTCAACGTTATTTTTACATACGTAACAACGTTTCAGAATTCCTGAAGCTAGGATTGACTGATTGGAGTCTGTTTTTCACATGTAAGACAGAAAAAGCATAAAAAATAAGTTAATATATACTACGGTTACAAATGAAACAAGAGGGGAATAATATTGTGGACGTTAAAATAGGCCTATATGCTAATCTATGCCATATGGCCTAACAGCCCTCGTTTTCAAATATTGTATCTCAAAATTAGTCTCCAGTGAAACAAAACTAATTCCAATCTGGAAAAGGTACTAATCCCTTAAACGATTAAGACGACATCACGTTTCACGTAACACGTCACTTGTGACACATTCACGTAAGCCGGCTTAATCTTAACTGGCAATTTAACGTACGAATTGCCAAAATTTTCGTTATATCATATAAAGTGTAATCTCTCAGAAATGGAAAGATATGAACAGATTTTATAGTTGTAACTGCTCTAAAATACTGTGAATACATTAGTTTATGGTTGTTAACTTATGTGTACAGCGAGTGAAGATGAAGTTAATGCATCCTCTCTTACTGAGCATTTTCTGTTAGCTTTCAACCTTCGGATATAGTTAATATAACCATTCCAATGGGAAACGGCGAGTAAAGTATGAATAATATTCTCAAAAGGTTGTTTTTGTATTTTACAGAAATTTCCTTCCCCATGGGAACTTACCCTTACGTTGTTGAGTGATGTTTGATTTTGTAAAATTAACACGGGAGGAAAGACATTAAATTTTTCATTCATATAAGAACTCGGAAATATTTATGTGATCTCTACGGTGATAGTTATTACTTAAATTATGGTTTTATTTTCATCCAACAGTATTGAAAATTAGTTCTAGGCTGTTGCTGTTATTTTGCCTATAGTTAATATGTCATCAGCAGGGCAGTGATGTAAAGTTATTATGTTCTAAAACCTCGANATATATATATATATATATAAGTATTCCTAACTGAATATATGATCGATGCACACACTGCTCTTGTATGTTTATAGACGGAACACTTACTATAACTCTGAGTCTGGTTTAGAGTTGTTGTAGTTGAGAGATTTGGGGGGACTAAACAACAAGTTATTGAAAGCTGATGAGGGTAAAATGAGGTGAGAGTGGAGCAGTACCGGAATATCCTCGAGAAAACCCGGCGACCAGTGGCATCGTCTGGCGCGATTCTGACTAGCAAAAATCCGGGAGTTGCCCGGTCGGGGATTGTACCCGCTTCGCCTTGGTGGTAGGCGAGCAGAGTAACCGTTCAGCCACCGCGGCCCCTCTGGTGTAGAGGTAAGCTTGATTTAATTGCAAACCACTGTCTGTTAGGCAAGATGTGTTATACCCGAGAGCATAAATACTGTGGTCCTTTTAAGAATGAACACCTATACTTATTGTTTTATTTCTGGGGGATTCAGAAGTGAGTACTTATAGCCGTAATCTGGCCTCATCGGTGCACTGCAAAACAAAAAAACGTGCTCCTAATTCCCATACTAAATATGCGAAGTAATATTTTCAGTTTATTAAGTACACGTGTGTCCAACATTTTAAGTTTAATTTTTGCGCTCAGCGTTAGTTTTCCATCACCCGTTCTTTTCTGAGCTGTGCTTATTTTTTGTTGGTAGTTACGTTACCTACAATTTCGTCTTGCGATACGAGTGAGTAATATCCGGGCCATTAGGGCTTTTACGCACTGTTATTAACTTTCCTCACGTGATTCTTTTGAAAAACTAAGTAGGCTGGAAAATTTTTAAATGTTCACGTATTGCATAAACGTGAACTAACTGAATCGTACCTCGTCACTTAGAATTGAAACTAAAGGAAACTATCGCTTCCTTGATGGGACTTTCCTTATTCTTTCTTGCAAAAGTGATGTTAGTTATATTTCGATTCATTATTCCTCCATTCACTTACACATAAATAAATAGAAGGAATATAGAAGTTATTTCGTGAAAAACAGTGCGTCTTGATTGCTTCTAATATATGTACACTGTTTTTTCTGATTGGAATAACATATTGTTTAATATGTCATTCTCGCTCTAACATATTTAATTTTCGTCCTAAGAAATAATATATTTAATATGTTTCTTCAGGAACGGTAACCTCAAGTTAGTTGAAAACGGGCTAGAAACATGACAATTCCAGAGATATTCCATGCAGTTTCTAAGGTTACGAGAAGAAAAAAATATTTATATAAGTTCCTAAAAAGCCATTTATATTAAATTTAATTTATTAAAATTTATAATTATTACTTACCTACTAATTACAACTATATTACTGACGCAAGAGCAGCTTTGTGGACTCACTGGGATGAATTTGAGCAGGTGGTTCACACACCGAAGTCCTATAGATTGCAGTTTACAGTATAGACAAAGAATCGATTGGCCGAGTTTTCGCTGGCTCATAACTTGACATTTATTTTTTACATTTATTATTTAACTTTATAATACTCATTAGAAAAACATTTTCAATAACTAGCGTTGTAATAAAAAAAACAATAAATAAAAATGTACTAATAAACCAAACATTGATTTTGGCAACTATATTCTATATTTTATACATAATTAATTAAATTATGGCTGCAGCAAAACACCAATTATTTGGATTCGAAATTAAATTGTTCGAAAACAAAACAAAAGTGTAAAATGTTATTGATACGAGGAGAATGGCATTGCATGCAAGGCGTACAATGTTATGTGCGAATATGAAATAAGGAAATGTGCGGTATCGCAGGGCCTTAACGACGAGGAGCGGGCAAAGGTGGCGGTGTTCGCAGCCTGGCAAGGTGTGACGCGACGTAGCTCGCGGGCCTGGCTAAGGTCGACGCCGCTGTGCAGTCGGGCGTCGCTGCGCGGTAATTAACGAGTAATGAAGCCCGAGGGCGCAGGGCGTTGCGCGGAGCGTGTAACGCCAGCTGTCGCTCCAGCCGGCGAGCAGGCAGCGCTGTCGCGACGTGGCTTTCTAATGACGGATACACGCGGCCAGCTGACGCCGCCAGCCCGGACAACACGATACCCCGACCCGACCAGCCACGCTCCCCCTTCCAACGTGCATGGCTACCCGCGCCGACCACTTTCCTTAAGGCATTTGCCTTTACAACATTTGTGTTTTTAACGTATTTTAAGTTTTATGTAATACGTTTTTAATAAAAATGCCAAATCAGTTAAAAAATTACTTTACATAATTTATTTTTAGAATTATGAGCATTTTCACATTAACGGCCCTGCGTACCAAGCCGGAAGCCGCGAACTTGAAATATAGGGAATAAATGTTAAACGAAATTCCCTCTCAACGCGTCAATTTTGAAGATAACATTTCAAACGAAAAACCTTTTGACGCGACTTTCTCAGAGAATATTGCTACATAAAATTATTTTGAAATATGTGTATATTAATTTATTTATTCTTTTTATTTTCTCAAATAAAAATTTCAATGTCAAATTGTAGAAAAAAAAAAGTACTAAACGAAGCAATCGGCAAGATGTCTTAACGCAGCAACATTCATTTAACATTTCGCGGAGATTAATTTTTGTTTGAAATATATCGATTTATAATTGACGCGATTAGAGGGAATTTCGTTTACCTTGTTTCTCCACTTGAATTTTGTGGCTGCCGGATTGGTAGGCAAGGCCAATAAGGCTCGGCATCGCCCATTTTGCAGAAATTGATTTTATCGTCATAATTTTGGATTCGTAATAACTGCTTGCAATACAATGTATATAGGAACTTTACATTTTACGAGTTGTTTGATATTTTTGTGAGTAATTTTGATTGGGTGTTATCTGGTTTTCGTAAAATGTCGTATACATATTTATATTTTATACAAACGTTTTCAAGATGTTACAGCAAGCAGAAAGCACCCAATTAAAATTACGCACAAAAATATCTAAGAACTCGTAAAATGTAAATTTTCTATAATCGTACATTGCCAGTAATTACTATGAATCCGAAATTATGACGCGAAAACGAAGAATTTCTGCAAAAGGGGGAGGTCCAGCCTTAAATATTGTGCCAAATAAATTTCAAGAAGTTATATGAACACAAAATTTTATTTCAGCTGAAGTGATTCTTGTAGTCTTAGGGATGTCACGAATAAATTTCTTTGAAGTCTGGCAGTCGTTTGCCTACTATTAGGGTTTAATTTGTGGCTAAATTGAATTTAAATATATATTTTTAACTTTATATAAAATTATGGTCAAATTACTCAAAGAATTTACATACAAATTATTTATCTCATTCTAAGGACTTACACAATACATTTAAACCGTAGCCAAACATGTTAGTTATGCAAAACTTTGAAATTTGCATGGCATTACATATAAATTATAAATGCACTTAACTTCCATAATTAAATTTTGTAAATTAATTTACCATGTTATCGCCAACTTTCATGAGGCTACAATTTCATGTTACACCACATAATTATAAATCACCCATAAAAACAAACAAAGACATTTCCGGCACTTGAACGCTCTTAAGGGGAACTCACTATGTCATACTCGATTCTTTGTTTGTATAGCTTGTTTGAGTTTTATAAAAACCAAATTCCGAAAGTTCCTCTATACCCAAACGTATAGGCATTTCACGGTAAACTGAGGACTTTTGAAAGCCCTGCTTAGGATGTACTTGTATTCACAATGTGTATTCTTCCACCATTTGTAAAATTAAAATTTCCACGGGATCATAATTTATAAATGCACATTTGTTTAAAAAAATGTGCTTATTTTTAATTTATAAGCATTAAAAATGAAAATAATATTTTCAGTAGTAATAAAAGTTTTATTCAACTTTAAGAACTGGAACTATATTCTTTTCGTCGTTACTGACTTTACTGGGCGTTTGATAGTCGGTGCACCCGTCAATATATATGCGGGTAGAGGTCAGTGATATTTTTCAAAGTTTGATTTCAAAAGTGCTCACATAAACGTGAACAGCCTTTACGCAGCATTAAAGACGTAACGGTAGGTAGGTAGTTGGGCTTATCGTCTCGTCGACAGCGATGGCATAGAGACGGATGCAGACTTAACGACTGAGCTACGAACACGTAGTTAAGTCACAGTATTGATTTTGCCAAATTTCAGCATAATTGAAATCGTGACGAAATTATTAGTTCGTAGTTTCCTTGCCTTGTCTTGCAGTGTAAGGTCAATAGTTAGTTGAGTTTAGAGGTACTTTCCGAATTAACTCTTTAAAAATATACACAAACTAATGTAGTGGAGGGATTTAAACTACTCTTAACATAGAGGTATTTAGAGCCGATGAGGGTGAAACGAGGTGAGTATGGCGAAGCACCGCAATCCAAGGGCGGGGGGAAACGGGACATCCCCGAGAAAACCAGCCGAAAGTGGATTATTTTTTTCTTTTCTCGTAGGCACAAGCCGGACGTAGATAAAATAATAAATTATTCCGTTACTAAGCACGTCAGAAAGCAGGCATGTTGAGTGAATTTATGTAAAACGTCTTCAAAAACATTTATTATTAACATGCATGCAAATATTTTGCATACGAAATGCTTTCGAAATTACGTGAATACATAGGCCTATCTAATTTCTGTATTAACATGCTTTCTAATGTCAGCTAAAATACAATAAATGACTGAATAAACATTCAGGAAACTATAAACACGTGTAAATAGCATTTTTAAATATTCCGTGTTTAGTATGCAATTTTACAATTTCGCACAGTTTGGTTATTTCCTAAATTTGTAGCACACTTGTTTCTTTGTTTGTGATAGGCTGATTAATCCCTAACGTTTACTGGTTTGCTGTACATAAACAAAAGTTAAAATTAAACCTCACATAATCACAACGCAATACAACCACCGTAAAATCTCGACCACAGTTCAATCGAGGTAATTAACAATTTTATTTATTTATAAATGTCGTGTATTTCGACTTGAATACAAGCACGAGAATCATGTTAGCGCCAAGAAAGTTATTAGATTTTGCCATGGCCATAACGTAATTCCGAATACAAAGAAATGCCGTTACAAACCGTTACAATTCTCAGATAAAATATGTAATTATGTAACGGTCTTTTTCCGGTGATCTTCACAAAGAATACATTTTTTTACGTATGTGTTAAAACTCGCATTTACTGAAAAACTAGCGCTAGAGAGCCTGTGTTCACTCCAAAGTAGACAGCATATATTATTTATCGGTGGAGATTTGCACACCTAGTACGACCGTTTGACTTTGCGTATGCATGGGCACTGTAAATGTTTGTATCGTTAAAAACCTAGGTGTCTCACAAATGTTACTTACTACATAACGTTTATACAACACGAAGGAATTTGTTAATTTTTTTAGTAATTCGCACAATATCCTTTCAGTAATACGTTAATATGGTGGATTTTTTAATAGTTATTCACTGCCAACTTTACAGGCTGTGAAGAAACCAATGTTAGTGTTGAATTATACGCAATATGGCCAGTTTGCGTCGATAACATTTTCTGGTGTGATAATATATTCGTGGCATCATGGACGTTGACCTAAGAATGTTAACTCAAGGTTAGCTGCAAGACGCATGAGTGGCGCATGCGTATGTCTCCTTCATGCAAAGGCGCAAGAGCATATGGCTACACCAATCTTGCACTAAACATGCAACTGATAGGATATCTTACGCCATAAATAACGCGACACAAGCGCTAAGACAGCCCAGCCAAGAGATAAGACAAAGATAAGAACAAACAAGAATAGTTATCTCGAGGTCATGCACTTATATTTCGAAGCTGATAGTGCTTTAACCTAGGTGAACGCGTCACGCTGCAGTTGTATAAGCACGTGACGCTACGTGTGTTGGGGTTGTTTTATACTAAAATAAAAACCACTGAACCGATTTCGGTCAAACCGATTTTATTGACTGTAGTGAGTGAAGAGAGTTGTGCTGCTGTTAACAGCGAGGTCTTGCGAGCTGGTAAGGGTGATTGAGGTGAGCATGGAGCAGCGCTGGAAAGAAGGGGCGGAGCAAACTGGAGATCCCCGAGAAAACCCGCCGACCAGTGGCACCGTCTGGCAAGGTTCCCACGTGCGAAAACCCGGGAGTGGACAGGCCGGGGATTGAACCCGGTTCGTGTTAGTGGGATGCGAGTTGGCTAACCACTCAGCCACCGCCGTACCAACAAAACATTGTATTGACATCCATGCATTATACATAAGCTCTACATGAAAATTGTATGTCGCGCTCGCTCCGTAAAATTTACAGCGAGATAAAATAAGATAACTCACACTCTAAACCCGGAAAAGTGAAAAATTTACTGATACGCAGCTTAACTCCAACAACTCAAAAGAGTTAAAATGGCTCCACCGAGAATAAATGGAAAACAACAAGTGGTTTTTTGGAAAACTATTTCACAGATGGAGTAAATGCCGCAGCCAACGTCATGCGACGAATTATATATTGCTTTGCTGGATTGAACCAAATCATTACGACAAAAAAATATATTTCCGAAAGTTACTGTGGATGTTATGCGATAAAATGTAATTTATGTAATTAAGTAAATTTGTATAACCGGGATTTGAACACGAAATACTTCGTTGTTGAACTATCATCTTACCAGTCAAACTATAAAGCCATTACAAACTTCGAAAGGGAAAATACTGTTTACGTATTTTTAATGTAGTTGCCCGAAAGTACGTAGATTTAATACTATGAAAAATTTTCTCGTTTCAATTCAACTGGTAAAATAATAATTTATATAAATAGTACGTATCAATGTACTCACGTCACCATATTTCCTGCAGTGTAAACGTCAAAACTGAATGCCGTGATGGTTATGTAAAAAAATAAATTTTAAATCTCAATGTAAATGAAACCTTGTCAAATCGCAGTATTAAAGACGATAACAAAATTTAAAAAATATATCTTATTGCTTTTACTCGTTCGTAAGTTCTTTACTTTTAAACGTATTACGTACGATCATTTACTAAGCAGTCGAAAACTGTATCAATGAGGGACCAGTAGCACAGTCGGTATACACGTCAGTGGAAAATGTCACTGACGCAATAAGTGAGAGAAGACAGGTGTATTTCCACTGAATGGTCACATAAAGTGTTGAAATTAACTGTTTCCTCAGCTAGGCGTCATTTACTGATTGAAAAAAGGCATTCCTACCGATTCAGGTTTAGAGCGTAAATGCATTTTAAAATCATTTACTAAAAAAATTATCCTCAAAATATTTTATCCCCAAAAATATGGCTTAGTTTAACAGAATTACAAAAGACATAGTCATTTGGGGTAATTTTGTATCAGCCAGATTTACTTTGTACCCCATGCATAATTGAAATTAAAACCATGAAGTATGCGTTGAAGAGGGAGTTGTAAAGCATTTGTTTTAACAAAATGTGTGGTACAATGTTAGCCTTAATTGGTATAAAGTTTCCTGAAGTTACTGTACCTGCAAAACTCTCATGCTACGTGGATAAACTCAAAAACGAAATAAAATATGTTACTGATTATGTGAGTGAGGCTACTTGGGGTTTTGTATAGGTCGTTTGAGTCAACGTATAATTTATTTTCGTAAAAAAGATTTCCCTGAAAGCTTAGTTATTCACAATTATACCATGTCATATTTTTTCGTGTCCATGACAAAGTTAATTTGCGAACTGGAACCGTAATATGACAACGTTTGTATTTTACTCTCTTTTTCCGAGTGATTTTCAGAAAAAAAGTCGTGACCTTTTAGAAAATATATAATGTCAGTAAGAGAATTTATGATCAAATCAAGACATTATTTATAATCAAACATTTTTTTCGACGGAAGAATTTTCATAGAAAAGCTGTGCACATTGTAGACATACCATTATGCTACTTTCGGTATGGTTTTGACTGAATTTTACAGTTCGCAAGCTGCATGTTATGCTACTTTTTTCGGAAAGCACTGGCATTTCTTTCTGAAGTGTCTTCAGTGCGCCTGTTGATGTACGTGTATTCAAGATTTCTAGTTCATCATCAGGTAAAGAGAATAAAGTCCTTACTTAATCGGATGGTTTCTTGTAAGCTCTTTAAGGTGTTTCTGGTGTTTCAACGGTAAATCTGCTTCTTCGCACCCCGTCCACAATTACTCTTTATTATGACATGGTTTCTTGTTTTCCTTTCATTTTGGGGTCGCAAGTTAAAGCTGGTGTGAAATAATTACTGTAGAATTAATTTAGCCTTGAAGAGTAAAATTTTTATCTTTCGAAACAAAAATATCAGAAATATGAGACTGAGGCTATAAAAACTGGTGTTGATGACTCAGATGGCTACAGTCTTACGGAATCATAAATACTTTTTTTATGAAAAAATATAAAATATTTCCTGGCAAAATTTTCGCTTTAAATAAACCTTTGCATTTAAAGTTATTTTACTACTCTATGTTACGTATTTCTAAACCGTCCACGTATTTTTAATAATTTAATATTTTGTTTGGTGTTTATAAAATTATACTGATGTTATTTTTCTTGACATTCTGCAAAAATGATTACATATTTGATGTGAATAGAGAATCTCTGACAGCTATTAATCTTTAAATGATTTAATCGCTGTAATTAATGTTTATTTGTTTCTACAATTTCCGAGTGTGTCCTTCAAATAATATTTTCATCCATAGGAGCAGTTTTACAAGAAGTTTGTTTTTTCATCATGAGTGCTCTGTGTAAAGTAACATTTAAAGTATCAGATGTATGTACGTGATGGACGAGAAGGTTAATTGTTTACCACAGAAGCGGAATTTAAATGAGGGCGTTTCAATTTTTCATCCACCATCAGGACAGGCGAAGCTAGCTGTCAGTCAGTGACGAATTTCTGTTGCGATAATTTTCCCATAATGCACGGGGAACTAAATAATTTAGGATACTCGTACCTCGTTTGTTGCACTCCGCTTGCAATTACGGTCATGGCTAGACGTGGTATTTAGAGTTACGTGCTACAGTAATTGTGTTGTAAAAGGGCAGAAGCTAAGACAGCGAAACATATTGGCATATGGCCACTATTCCGTGGTTATTTTTCCGTAACTTAGGTTTAGGTTAATGATGACCAACTTAAAATATTTTACATATTTATAATCCTTGGGATTATTACAAACCAGTACTCAGGGCATTAATAGAAAACGGGTGGTAATTTGCAGTAGCACAAATGTGCCATTTCGTCAAAATGCAGGTCACGTGTGTGTGTGTGTGTGTGTGTGTGAGCCATTTCTGTAACTGCAAGCGGTTGTTACACATAAAGGAGTTGTCTTTGCAGTGCGTTTACGCGATTTATTATCTGGTTTGCAGCTGGAGTAGAAGTTTTTGCGGGCGTACTTTCTTACTGTTAATAATGGAAATATTTTCAAAATTCGATTACTTAGACATAAGTAACGAAAAAACACGCATCATAGAAGCTTCTGTTTGTTTTCGTGGTTATGATATCACATGTTTATATTTTCCACACTTCCATTCATTGCTTCTGTTAGAACGCATATAATATCACAATGAAGTACAAGTTATTTATTTTAAAATCTCTGTAGAATTCTTTATAAATATGTTCTGTAGGGTTAGAATAATTGACTTGTGTGTTATATAAATAATATGCTATCTCAAAAATAATTGCTGAAATTGTATGAATGTTCTACATTCTCTTTTTGATCAAATCTATGCTAAAAGCAATATGGCCACCGTCATATGACGTCGAGATTAAGGTACTCCTCACGCTCGGAGTTAGTGAGAAGACTGCGGTGCTGTTGAACTATATGATATAATATATATTTCCGCCTCTCGGGATGAGGAAGAGTCTTTGGAGGAAACGAACNGGGGGGGGGGGGGGGGGGGGGGGGACTGCGGATCGTTCGCTGCGGGGACGGGAAGAAAGACAACTGCTTAATATACCTTTTTTCCAATATAGGCGGTGATTAGTTAGCTCACAGGCTGTGCAGAGCCACATCATCAGATCTATTCTTTTTCCGTCTCACTCTCTCCAGGAATCGGATAAAGATTAATTTGTGCTGAGTGATAGCGAATAAGAGACGGTCAAATTTTTTATTACTCATTTAGAAAATGCCTTCAATATATTTTTTTTTCTTTCACTCTCTGGTTCGAACATATATCAAGCGTTTAGAAAACAGTGAAAATATTAGTTACATATTAAAAATAATAACAGTATTTCAGCGTTATCCATGATGAATGCAACATAAAATATATGCTAGGTAAAGAGCACAAAAATTAATTGTGATGGATGTCTTTTTTTTTCCTGAACGAGCAAATTACTCTATTAGCAGTTATAATACTACTTTTCACTTCTTAAGTTATTAATTTTCCGTTCATTCATTTCATGATTACAGAAGTATTGGGCATGATGTTATGTCATACTACACAGAAAAAAGTATTATGTTGTGACAACAGTATTAATGTTACTACGACAGTAATTTTTGTTATCAATTAGCCGTCAGCAACTAATGCTGCTGTTGATGTAATATAATGTTAAGCTATTTGTGTTAATGTATCATTATGTCCTATTGTAACACCATTACCACTTTACTGTTCTGTAAGCATTAAGGTGGTGGTTATGTTGTGGAAAAAATTTTTTTGTGTTGAACTGATGTTAAAATTTGTGTTAAATATTTTTTTGTAATTTATTTGCTTAATAAACATTCCGATGTGAAATAAAAAAATTACTATTATTTTGTCACAAAAATAAATATTACCAACGAAAAAAAACTGACAGATGGGAGTGGAATTGAACCCGCGTCACAAGCCTACCAACTGCGCTATTGTAATTCACCTTACTAAGTTTCATATTGTATGTATTGCAGACAACATAACGACAAACGGCTTTTATCTTTCGTTACGTGGAAATACTTTATGCTCTATAAATATATGCATAGTTGGCACGCCTAAATTACTTTGCATGTCTTGAGAGATGGTCTAAGCTACATTTAGTTTTCAAACGATGCTTTAAAATTTAAATACAATGGTTTAATTTTACAAGGTTATCGCTGAATAATACTATGCACCATTTTACAACGCGAAGTCAGTGTAACCTTGTGTTGGTTGGTCATTTCTTTAATGTCGCAGTAACATAAGATGTTTTTTTTTCACGTTAGTTATAGTGTAAAACAACTTTTCGTTGCTGCAACATTACTTTGAGGCTTTGTTAACATAAATATTTAAGCAGTATGTTTGCATTATAGTAATATAAGACTTAAATGAATTACATAAAATAAAATTTTCAGAACATTATTAATTTTATTTCATAATAAACGATAAAAAAATGTCTCAAGTAGAGGGATTATTAGGGATTTGGCACATCGGGACCTGGGACCAGAGCGTCAGAGCTGTTCATGCTCTGTTATTCCGGTTGCCCAGCGGCCATTTTTTATCAAAATTTCTCTTTCCCCTTCAAAATCAACTATTTTCCCCTCAAAATTGATAAATTTCCCTCATACTTTCCCCTTTACCAAAATGTTTTCCCGTTTTCCCTCAAAAAGCACCGAGCCCCTCATTTGAAAATAACGAGTCCTTTGAGATGCATAAAACAAGTCATTGGAAGCATTTGGGTGTTCTTTTTTACCTATGACTTTGACCCCTGTGCCCCTGACCTTGTATGCATGGCCTTCAAACTTAAAAAATCCAAAAATACAAAAAATCCAAAAAATTTATAAAAATATTGTAAAAAAAATATTTAAAAAATTATTGGAAAAGTATTTAAAAATTAAATAAAAAATTATTTTCAAATAACTTACATTTCTGGAGGTCCCCCACAACTGCCTCCACCCATACTCATTTCACCATCTTGGTAGGTGCAGTCCACCATCAAGGTAGGCGACACAGCCACCGTCCGCCATCATGGTATGTGCAGCCGCCCGCCATCTTGGTCGCTGCAATCCACCATCTTGGTAGACATCAAAGCCACCGTCCACCGTCTTGTTTTTTTTCTTTTGTCATTTGTTTATGCATTAATGGTGTTTGTCTCTCACATTCGTTCAATCGCCATATTGTCTTTATCGTTTGTCATTAGTTTTACATTGCTGGTGCTGTCTTCAGCACCACGCCTAGCAGACGACTGACCCCTCCACTCCCCCCTTCCAATATATTTAATTGACCAATTGCACCACCCCTGATTCTCATTGGCTAATTGCCTACCCCCTTACAATATATTTAATTGCTCCGCCAATGTTTCTCATTGGCTAATTTATTGTGTGTTTTCGGAAACTTTCGTTCCGACAAATCGGCGGCCTACTTCAATCGCGAGGGCAGAATATTTGTTCCCCTTAAAAACCTTTTATAGAACGCACCCCGAGCCCCCTCGAGAAAAAGCAGTCCATTTTCTCGCTCTTATAAATGCACACGTGTTGTCCGAGTGGCCATAAAATCCTTTCGGCCATTTTGGCATTTGGAAATGTGCGCTCGCTTAGTGCCTTGTACAAACGGGACGAGTTACCGTACCTGCCAAAAGATGTCCTGGTCTACGCACCTTACGAAATTTCGACCGTATTCACGTAATTGCCGCCTACCTGCAGCAGGACGAAAACGTACGGGATTTCCTCCCGTGCAAGGAGTGTTTCGAGGGCTGTATCACCTCGGTTCCCGACACGCCTCCAACATTACTTTTAAATAAATGTTTTACTGAAGGGGCGGGGGGGGGACAAGCATGTTGTTTAGAGGGGAAGGGTAACTCGGTGACTGATATCTCGTTAATATTTACTCCGAATCACGCTGTTTGTATGCTTCCTTCTCATGACTTATATTTACAGTATGAAGTTTTACAGTATTTTCTATATCTTGCCTTTTGATTCAAATACTTTCCGTTTATTAAGTGGGGTCGGTTTTGCAAAGCTGCGTTCAAGTCATGACATGTTTATGTGGTGAGCCAACCACTATGTTTTGCCCCATTCAAGCTTAAAATGTGCAACTTCCATCGAATACCAACTCTTGAGGCATAGGTATTTAGACTATGTTCGAATGCAGATTGGACCCCCACGAAACCATTGTCATTTACTAACCTAGACCCCTCCACGATTCTTGTGATTGATGGTCGGTGGTACGATGGTGAATACTCATCATGAACCCTCGGTTTTGTGGGAATTACACTGGTACACTGCGGTGAAGGAGACTGTACACGACGGATTTGGTAGGTGAACATCCAACAGCTACGCAGGTTTTTTGCATGCCTATGCAAGTCATCGCACCTAGAAAATGCCATGCCACATTTTCCACACATATATGCCACTCTATCTACATTATTCGAATATTCATACTTTTCGTGTCTGCGAGCAAATTTGGTGAACGCAAACGAAGTGTTACAGTAGCGGCATGGGTACTGAGGTAACGTCATTGCAAATTATATCAATGGTAAATATATAAACTTAAAAAAAACTATGTTCTAGTGCCGTATTTTATGAGGTTACATATTCCTACAGAGACTAGCTGGCCAGAACCGATACTTAAAATATGAGATGATTTGTAATTTCCCGGGAATATATATGCGTATTACGTGCACGCTTGATGATTTCCTGCGACCTGACGGAATCAAAAACCTGAACTTATCATTCAAAATGCTAAAAGACGAGGTTGATAGAGCGATCTGTCACCTCTGGCATCAGACAAGAAACTGTGCCGAGGGTCGTCATTGTTCCCATGAAATACTTTCCCGCACTAGCACGCTCTGGCGCACAATGCTGAAAACAAGAGCGGTAGTGATAAGGAATTAAGCAATGGTGAATGATAGGTCGGAGTAAAGAGGTGGTGTGAGGGATAACAGAATAAATGCTCAATTTAATGGTAATTTAGCATGCATTAAAACGAAAATGGTGTTTTTCTTTCTCAATTAAGGATCTTAATACAAAAAAATATGTATTCAATAATGTATGCTTCTAGGTATACTGCTGGTTGGAAAATATTTTTTTAAATAGGATTGAAAATTTACATATTACATATGAGTTCCAACAGCTCACTTTGCGGATAAATCGTCAGAATGAGCGTGTACCTGCAGCTCGCTTGGCAGTGAAATCAAGAAATTAATGCCGCCTATTTTTTTCAAATAGTATCTCTCATGTAGGGTGCCGACAGCACCACTTATACTTTAAAAAATGTAATTAAATATGATTGCCACCTGGTGGCTAAATCGGCAGCTCGCCTGGTGACGAAATCGAGAAAATAGCGCCACCTAGGTATTGAAAATAGAATCCAATATGGATGGCGTTGACAGGGAAACCTATACTTTAAAAAACTTAACGAATATGGCTGCCCCCGGTGGCTTAATTGACAACTCGTCTGGTGAGTAAATTAATACACGAGTGCCACCTAGGTGATGAAATCAAATGAAATCCAATATGGTAGTCGAACGAATGTGAGAGACAAACTCCAGTAATGTATAAACAATCAACAAACAAAATACCACGATGACGGAGTGCGGTTCTGACGCCTACCAACATGGCGGACTGCACTTACCAAGATGGTGGACTGCACCTACCAAGACTGCGGATGGCGTCACCTACCAAGATGGTGATCGGAAACAAGATGGTGGAATGCACCGACCAAAATGGTGGAATAAGTATGACTGGAGGGGAGTTTGGGGGACCTCCAGAAATTTAGAGTTTTTTAAATAAATGTTTAAATAAATTTTTATCTAATAATTTTTATTAATTTTTAACATTTTTAAATACATTTTTACAATATTTTTTGCAATTTTCTTGATTTTTATTGGATTTCTTGGGTATTCAAGGTCAAATGTCACCGGAGCCTAGGTCAAGGTCATGGCGACTTGGATCCAAGATGGCCGTTGGCCGATCGTAATGACAGAGCACGAACAGCTCCGACCCTCTGGTCCCAGGTCCCGATGCGCCAAAGTCCCCATAATCCCTCTACATCCCTATATATGTCATTACTATATAAATGTGAGAAGACAGATGCAATACTACGGACTCATTACTCTCTCTTCTGATCATACTGACACCTACCTCAAAAAAATTAATCGTTACCACAGCCCTAAGCCTTAGAAAGGTATCAAAATATGTTTTGTAGTAGTGCAGTTTTTTATTAGAAAGCACAACAAAAAATTTGGCTCGTCGCAAGACTGCTTTAGACCAAATGTGTATTAAAGCAGTAAATAAGTAAAATACCTTTCTACCCAAACATAAAACAACAAAAAATTTGGCTCTTCGCAAGGATGCTTCAGACCCAATGTGTATTAAAGCAGTAAATAAGTAAAATACCTTTCTATCCAAACTTATTTTCACGACAACAATGCACTGGAATAGAAGTCACAGCTATTTTGCACTGGACGCCATAAAATTCAAAGACGAATTTCAAAAATGAATCTCAACGATGCATGCAGAGACCAACAAAATTTTCCCAAATTACATCATATCTTCGAACGTGTAATTGTTACAACTAAACTCACATGTTTTATCATCAATGACGGAAATAGTCTTCGAGACGTTGCAGAGGAGTGATTCGACTTGCCACTGAAGCACAGGCCGTCTCAGCAACGATTACCGGGGCAACTGATAAAACATAAATAGAAAAAATTCATTATTGGAAAATTTTCACACGTTCATTTTCAGTTCAACAACAAAACCATTCTCACATATATTAGCCGAGAAAATACGTAGGTAAATATCATAACTTGGTTTCTCAGCTAAATTCCGTATATACGTCGGCCGGAATAAATATTTCGTATGTTTATATTCATACAAGTTTAAATGTATCAACCCTCAGCACTGGAACCAGTATGATAACATGCAAATACAATTATAAAAGTATTGACCTAAAGTAAAATATAACACATATCAAAGTCGTCTGTTTCATGAGAAATAAATTCGAAATGGAAACGTTGACGAGACCGGCACAGTGGAAAATAATTTGTCAATTGTATATTCAGCGTACTGAGAAAACCTATTTAGAGAAAAGCTATTAAAATTAAAAAGGGAAAAATAAATTAAGCAGGCCATACACGCCAATATTATCATCATGCGATTTTAATACCACCACATAAATGTAAAAGTTTTTTCGTGTCCTACATGCTGTTACAGTTTAATACATTTTCCATTTAAATGTATTCGCATAATAGTAGCAAGTTATAACTGCATAAAAAATTTATTACCACGGATTAAAATTGTATAATAACATTTATATAAATTTATATAATCTGTATACACTATCTAATCTGTAATAATATGACGCAACAAGATGAATGAAAAGCCAATAACTACAAATTTTCTTTAGGTTATGGATGCAAGCACACTAGTTAGCTTCATTTGGCAATTGCTGAGGTCTTCTTACCCTACATTTTTAATAATCCCGACCGTCAAGGATGCAAAATATGGTATTGATATTGCAGCATCATTTCTCACCCGAATTATTGCCTATCTTTCATTCCTCAGATACATTACTATATTTCGTTAATTTCTATTGCAAGTTTTCCACGATTGTTAAGGAATCTGCTCACGTTTATATTGAACACATTACATATATTGTTGAAAAAAGTTATCATAGAAAAATAAGCTAAATACACGTTTAACTATTACTCTCTCATTTGTCTGCGGGTTAAAAGTAATGTAAAAAAAATAGCCTAGAATGTCAAAAAAATCATTAGAAAATTTGAAATGAGCATTTAGATATTTGCATCTACTCTCATATTTATATTTAGTCCAACTGCTTACATTAAAAAGATTTTACACTAAGGAATATTGTAGCATTGCTATTGAAAATTATTTTTGTTATTGATCACGAAGAATATGTAGGGTTTGCAGGAACTACAGAATAATTTGGCTGTCGCCGGAAATTATTACAGCACAATCTGTTGAAACAAATTATTTTGTATTTACAAAATAATTTATTCGCGCTTGCGGTTTCTTTACAGTTAACAGCAATCTGTATATTTCAGTTGTACATAATGTTTGCGTGATGATGTTACAAATTTTCAAAGGTGACGGAGAAGGGAAAAAGCATCGATTTAATATAATGAACCCCGGTTGTTGTGAGCCGACAGGGGTCGGGTAGGCAACCTGGTTAGACTCTAAGCGAACTTCGCGTACATCGCAAGAAGTTGGGAGACGTCAACACCACTAGCGCACTAGGCAACGTGATGTGTATTTTTCACGTGATTATTTCTAAAGTACGNTACAGTTAACAGCAATCTGTATATTTCAGTTGTACATAATGTTTGCGTGATGATGTTACAAATTTTCAAAGGTGATGGAGAAGGGAAAAAGCATCGATTTAATATAATGAACCCCGGTTGTTGTGAGCCGACAGGGGTCGGGTAGGCAACCTGGTTAGACTCTAAGCGAACTTCGCGTACATCGCAAGGAGTTGGGAGACGTCAACACCACTAGCGCACTAGGCAACGTGATGTGTATTTTTCACGTGATTATTTCTAAAGTACGNAGTTGGGAGACGTCAACACCACTAGCGCACTAGGCAACGTGATGTGTATTTTTCACGTGATTATTTCTAAAGTACGAATTTTTTTAATGCACCGTGTGTTTACATGTCGAAGTACGCACTTAATCAGTCTGAATGAAATGTATTAATCTTTTGAGAGACTTGCAGATGACACACTTGTTTACGGCCAAAAAAATAAAAACAAAATCAGGGAAGCGCAGAAGTTTTATCGGTTCACAAACCCATGTAATAGATCCAGCGCACGCCTTGTTTCCAATACTTTCCCAACGGTGACGGAATCGGGGCGATTTCCTTCACGATTCCACGACCGATAAAGGAGATGAACCTAACAGAATTCCGACAAAAAAGCAGTGTTTTATCGCGTGGCTGAGGAGCGATCAATAAGCATCTGAGAAGTATTACGTAATATATGTGTCGTACGCAGTCCTGTTTGGTAAGTACTACAGGAAAAGCAGCTGAAACTCTGCCATACACTTCAGCCCTTCCGAGTTCACAGCTCGTGCAGTGTTCATTCACTGGCTACTGCAGTACTGTTTCGCAGAACATTTCTTTCCTGTTGATGTGTATTTCACCAATAAGGCCTATTTCACCAGAGACGGGACGCTAAACATTCGGAACAGTCACGCATGGACCGTAGCGTATTCCTGCGTAAAATTTTTGAGGTGCCATCAAGTAAAGTTTTCAGTGAAAACATTGACAGATGTAGTCTTTCATTTCCTAATAGACCCATATCTTCATCCATCCCGCTAAATTTCAGGAATGTTCACTGCGTTCCTGAGAGACGTGCAGTTCGAGTTATTGCTGTATGTCCCACTTGATGTTTGTCGACTAATGAGCGTTCAACGTGACAAGAACCAATCTATTTTGCAAATCGCACTCGTCATTCTCTTAATCAGACTTTCTCTTAAAAGCGAATAGAAAGATAAAGTCCTGTTTCTGGACTAGCTCGTTCACCTGATCGGAACGCACTTTATTTCCCTTGAGTGTCACGTAAAAATCTTGTATAAGAGACTATTTTAGAGGACTTAGGGCACCTCCTAACAGGGATTCTACCTGCCTATGACATATTTAGAACGGCTCCAAGGGTATTACGTCAAGTGCAACATAATTATTCCTATACTGTCGTTTTTGCATTAAAACTTGAATAAGTAATTTTGAACAATGGTTGAAAATGTAATGCTCGTAGATTGAAGGTACTTTAATAATTTAAACAACTATCAAAGATCATGATGTTTTCATTCCACTTTGCTAGGCATCCTAAAACCGTATTGGTTTATAACATCTTTCTGAGGCTTTTCCGCCAGTGTTTCTTCTCACTTTGATGCTTCTGCCCTCTTCCAAGATCACTTAAAGTTTGTAATATCATCATGGAAACACTTTATTTAGCTATAATCAGAGAAAATAAATACCTTTAGCCAAACTGCAATATTAACAAAGAGTCAACTAATAAACTATTACAAACAAAGTAAGAAGTTGAATAAATTAGGAAATAGTGTTTTTGGATGATGTTCATAATTCATACCTGGAGACACGACCTGAGAGGGTGTTTTATTGTACAATCGTTTTAAGATAGGAGCTTTCTAATTTTGTAGGCAACATATCAATATCAAAATAATATGTTAACAATATTATCTATAAAAATCTAAATTGAAATGTATATATAGAATGATTAAATTTAAAAACATAAAATAACATATAACATGTGATAACACTGAAATAATGTTGTAACACTTTTTTCGTATAAGTTACGACAAAAATATAAATATTAATAAAATGCTTTTAACAGTTATTGATAATTACATTTATTTCATTTCTAATATATTATGATGAATATATTATCATCCATAAATATTTATTTCATAAAATATTATATTTAAAATTTATTATTAACAATTAAAAATTATTGTTGTAATAATATATTTTATGATATAATTGAACTGGCTTCTAAAATACTATTTTATCAATGCATTAATATGTAGTGGTTAAGTAAAATGTCTAAAATACGAAACAGATATATATGTGTATTAATACCAAAAAGTTAATAAAAAAATTCTATTTCATACATTATATTGCTATTTTTGAGGTTGTTGCTATATTATCAATGCAAGTATGATGTTCATCAAGTATTTCTACATCAAACTTCAGCAGTACCAGAAAATTCAGAATATGGATTATGTAATATTGTTTTTAATATATTAGCTAGCATATATGAAACTGGTTTGCTATATATTTATTCAATAATATTGATATTAATTTAAATTTATTGACATTATTAGTTTACAGATAATCTTATTAATATATGAGTCATTTTGTTTTTCAATCAGCTGTCATATGTTTCTTGTTTTTATATATAATGCTAAATAAAGTCGTTTTTATAAATCTATATAAAATATTAACACGGGAATATATAATAGTAAACCTTCAATGTGAAACAGAGCTTTGATATTCTTTGTTTGTTTTATATACACATTTATTTAAATTGATTTTTCTGATGGTTTATTAATTTTCTTTAAAAAAATTAAAATATGTTATTACTGCGTATGTTTATAAAACAATGCGATTTAATCAGTTAAATTAATACACATATTAATACACATTTTATTATGCCATTATAGAATATTTTATTGGTGGGGTTGCGCTTATATTATAAATATATTTATTTATTTATATATGTAACGTTTCTAAATACCTTACCCTGATAAAATAATTTTTATTAAAATCTATTAATGAAAAACATGTAAATATTTTTACTAATATTAAAATATGTTACTTGTTTTTCACTTTATACCATTTATAATCTCTCAGATATAATAACACATTTTAATCCATAGTAAAAAAATAATGTAATAAATACGAAATAGTGTAGTAAATATATATTAGAAAGATTTAAAAAGTATATTGCCTTAAATTTACAAATTTAAATCAACATTTATAAACACATATAAATTCCGTAAAGAGATAAAGATATTAATTTATTTCCTTACCAAAAATATACAATAGATAATCACTTATATTATTNGTAATAAATACGAAATAGTGTAGTAAATATATATTAGAAAGATTTAAAAAGTATATTGCCTTAAATTTACAAATTTTAATCAACATTTATAAACACATATAAATTCCGTAAAGAGATAAAGATATTAATTTATTTCCTTACCAAAAATATACAATAGATAATCACTTATATTAGTAAACATCTAAAACACTAATAAATAAGAAAATAATAAAATGTCTGTACTATAAACACAAACAACAAGAAAAAAACTAAGAAAGTGTTCAATAATTTAATTATTTAATAAATAAGGCAATAGAAACAGCAACATAAATTAAGATATGAATTGAACTTTAATATAATAGCAACTATCAATAAAAGTTAAAAAAAATTGACTCACATACCTAAGGGGAAAATTACTGGGCAACGATGGATGAAAAAAATTTTGTGTATCGCACTGGGCATGGCTGGAAGATAATGTATATACAATTACATACATTTTAAGATTTTCTGTAATTTGTAGCCAAAGTTCAGTCAATAAAAGGAATTTTTCTCGTCGGAAACGCCTAAATAAATTATAATCTGATGCGCGCGGAACACCACAAAACCGGTTGCTCTCTTCTTTCATACATGTTGGCCAGCTGTCGGAGTTCACTGATTTCTTCAGCTTCTGGCCACTCGCCCGTGGCAGTAGCAATAAAACGCAATTTACAAAGTATATAACATTTCGGTGTGTTTTTGTAGCCTCTGGCAAATTCAAGTAAGTAAATATCCAGGAACTTGGTAAGTCTACCGGGCAAGGAGAAACCCAACCGAGTATAAAGCAAGACGACAGAATTTAAGTTAACATACTGGAATTGTAATGGAACATCCCTACAACGAGAGATGCTTTTAGCATAAGATGGGCTCACAATTTGTGTTGATGGCGCTACCGAGAATTTCTTGCAGATGTTTGGTTGAGAGAAATTTTCAGAAGGGTTGAAAGGGATGTTCTCTCACAATTATATAATAATAATAACTTTAATAATATATACAGTGCAGTCAAACTGTTAATAGTGATAACAGAAAAGTTAGTAATATATAAATAAGGTATTTTATCATTTCTTAGAATTAACTGAATTTCATGAAAAAAAAAATTTAAATTTAATTATTTAGAATAAAAGTAAAGTTTTTTAAAAAGTGCATTAAAACAAATTAAAATAAATTGATATATTTCGAAAATACGCCATTGCTTCAAAATATGGTTACCGAAAACCAAGTCTGAGACTCAGATAACGAACATAAAAAACGAGCTGAGAGTAGCTGAAGTCAAAATATGTAAATTAAACGTAAAATAAATCCCACAAGGAATTCTGTCAGATAAAGAACAAAACCGAAAGCAAAAAAAAAATTACCGAACGAATTATTAAACGAAAAATACTGAAACACCCAAGGACAACCTAAATTAAAACAGGAAGAACGAGCACATCGACGAAAACCAAATTTTTTTTGCACAAGACAGGATGACACAACGATGAAGTAACAGCTACAAGGCTCGACGACACAACGATGACGACACAGAAGAACAATGTTAGTTCCAATGACACGGAAAAAAATGAAAAAGCCAGGGAGAAAACAACTAAGACAGCACAGACGAACACTGAGACGAAGACAAAATTTCGCACAAACTGGAAGATACAAAGATGGCGACACAGAAAAACACAGTTGGTTTTCATAGACGAGTTTGGATGTTTCGGGAGCTGACATCTGCTCCGTCTTATATATTTTATCATTTTCAAATAAAATAACATTCATAGTGCGGGCGTTAAGAAACGTTTGCAGAATCCTATAATTTGAAAAAAAAAATGTATGTCTTTAAACTCATATAAATACTTATATAAAATAAAAGTTTAAAAATGTTGTGTTTACATGTATTTATGATAAATCGTATGATTTTACAGAACATAAACCTATATTTAATGAGAATTATACAGTTTTACAAACAAATAAAAAGTACAAAATTTAATAACATTTTTGTTTGGTTTTGTTTAATATAAAAATCTCAATAACAAAAAAATTGCTTTTATTTTGGTACATACTAATTAATCTAAGTACGTTTATGGACGTTATCTGGATGCAGATATTAAAATATATATTAGAAAAGACGATATTAAATACAAACAATTTATTTTTAGTTAGCTTGATACTAGGGACAAGACTAACGATATTAAAATTAAACACATTTTTATTTTATAAATATGTGAAAAATGGAGGGTGAAATAATGGTGATATTAAGAAAAATTTAGAATAATTGAAATAAAAATCTTGCGAAGTTAGTTAATAGTAAAAAAAATTCTCATTTGAAAATATTAATTGTAAATAATCGAATAACATTTAAAAATGTAGAAATAAAAAAAAANGTAAAAAAAATTCTCATTTGAAAATATTAATTGTAAATAATCGAATAACATTTAAAAATGTAGAAATAAAAAAAAAGAATAAGAAATAAAAGTGAATTCGAAAATACTAGTAATAACATTTCTTTCTTTAAAATATTTTATACANAAAAAAAAGAATAAGAAATAAAAGTGAATTCGAAAATACTAGTAATAACATTTCTTTCTTTAAAATATTTTATACACTTCGAAGATTTCATTTAAAGTATTTTATATAATATTTTTTTTACGTAACTTAATTTTGGTAGGAAAAAAAATATAATTTATTTTTCTTTAAATGCCAGTCAAAATATTAAAATATTTGACAATGTTTTGCAAAATTATAAAACATTTCATTTAAGTGGTACACTTAACACAACTGGACTTTATAACGCAAATATTGAGACATAATTAAACATCCATTGATCAAACTTACCATTGGTAATTTATCTGATATTCCAACAAACATTTACACACCACGGTTCTTCCAAATTACGCTATTACATTTTTAAACAGCTTAATTTTTTAAGGTTATCTAAAGAGATTAGCAGTTATCTTTAAATTTCCTCCACGCACACAGAAAATAAGTATATATTTGGTATTGTGTAGGATGCACTTCATCAACGTTAGTCAAATAGGATGGGTTAAGACGCGAACAATATTAATTGGCACATTGGAATAATAATTTATGACTCATTTATGATTATTTTCACCTTAAATATGCGGTTCGTAAAAACCTCTGTATTATCCTTTTCATTATAACTCTGTTTTCAACCACTAGATAATTGTATATTCTATCATTCAAGCATGCCTGACAGAGACAATCATCCACTGAAAAAGTTTTATTGAGTTTGGAGCAACCAAATTAATTGTTTGTATAAGAAAAATGAAATATTTTGTTGCTGTAACAAAATCATATAGTTGTTCTAATTTGGTTGCCCCAAAAAAATATTTGGTTGGTGCAATTAAAGATTTGTTTATATCTACGTAAATGTAACAATTTTGGTTAGTATATATAAAGCCTGTAGCCTGACAGAGATTCGAACCTAGAGCGTTTCTGCTGCGTTCTACATCCTAGCAACCTCACAAAAAGTGACTACGAATAAAATTGTAATGTTTTAAGTAAATACAATTCAAATACTGTACAAAGTGCGCAAATTAATGTTTCAAGATTTACATCTTTAATTTTAAGTTTCCTGTTAAAATATTTTATCAGAATGTTTTATGCATTATTAAGTATCAATAAATTATTATCCTAATTGCCGCAAAAATTGCAAACAAACCCTCGAGCTGTATTTTCGAACGAAGACAATCAAATTAGTGGCCAAACAAATATATAAAGTTGATTCAACAAAATATTTTTTTTTGTTGCTTTTAAAGTTTTGTTTACTGAAGAAAAAATTTTTCGGGCAGTTAAATATATTTTTAGTCCTATACAAACAAATATTTTGTTGGCCTTTTTCTCAGTCTGGATTAGTGTTGCCAATGAAATATTTGGTCGCTGCAAATAAATTCTTCTTTCAATATATATCGCATGTGACTAAAGATATTATTTTGTTGACAAATTGCAACAATATGTTTGTTTACACTAAATATTTGTTCAACATAATGAAACAACAAAATATTTGAGTTGTGTGAGTGATTCTTGCAATGGAGGTGAATGATTAAGTTAAATGTTTTGAACACACTCCATTGCTACACTATGTTGTTACAGAAACCTAGGTCTGAGACATGAAACAGACACGAAAAACGAGCCAAGATTGGCTGTAGTCAAAATATATACATAAACCGTATAACTACTTGTGGTAATTATTATACGTTTTATGTGTATAGTCTGACTACAGCCACTCTTGTCTCGTTTTTCGTGTTTCCTTCAAGTCTCAGACCTGGTTTTTCTGCGACGACATGGTGCATCAATAGAGCATTTTCCAAACCTTACATTTAATTAACAAAAGTTTTAGTTTGGTCGGAACAGAATTGTTATAAATTAATGTTTTGGCTTTGTAAACAAATTTCTTTCATTAAGGGAAACTGTACGAACAAAAAATCGTTTATCTGAAACAAACGCTACGCAAGAAAAATATCTCTTTTACAGAAACGGTTATTTTTTTCTCAGTGTAGTTTCAAAAAGACTGCAGGGGGTACTTGTAATTTGAACCCAAGTTCTCTCACAAAGCTTCCAGGTATAATGCTCCTTGCTGTTCGGAACACATCCCTCATTCATCCATTTCTCCTATTCATGCTTGCCCCTTCCCCATCACAGAGGTGGCGATACAACCTGCGCACCGGAGAACAGTAATCACACATTCCTGATTAATTGGCGCTGGAGCCGAAGCCAAGAAAGTGCCAATATCAGGCGGGAACGTGGCCCGTAGAGACAATTAAAGTGGCGATAACAGAGCGCTGCTCACAGGCCGGCATGAGTCATGGAGGACGCTTCTGTCAAACGCTACGTATTAATTTGCACGGCACGGTCATATAATAAACGTTGTACAGAAACGTACCGTTAAAAATATGGATTTATCAGTTCAATTAAATCATGAATACAACATTTTATTTTCCATTAAGAGCATTTACGGTGGTACGTTATACCATATCGCACAAATGATACTCACCTCGCATATCATTCAGCCTCGTGATTATAGATAGGCCTATTTGTTAATTTCAGGCAGCTTATGTACTCAACCTTTACCTAATCTGACTTTATATGGCCTAACGAAATAATATATTAGGCAAATTAAACTATGGGAAATAAATCTGAATTAATAAGGAAATAATACATAGATAAACTTAAGAGAGAGTTACGAGATGAAAGTTTTTGAAATGCAAAATTTCGCAACAAGCTCACTACTCACAGTTTATATAAGTATCACTGCAGCTAATGAAACGATATGGTGTTACCATTTCTGATATTGTTCCGTATTAGGTGATACTTTTAGCAATCGGAATAGTCAAATAACGCACCCCTTTGTGATATACATTTTTTCCGTCCATTTGTGATATACAAAAAAATATTTTTTTCTACATAGAAAAAACCATCATTAATGAATTTTTTTCCAGTGTACTCGAGATCCAAATTTTACATATAGTAATATTCACTCATTTTACGCAATACTGAACGAAAACTCCTCATTATATTTCACATCAGTATTAGCACCGCATTGGCTTCCATCGCGTTTTGCAATACTTATCCTATCATCTTCAAAATTCATCATAAACTCACTTTTAAAATAATTACCACGACTACTATATTCAAGGAGCGTAAAAACAAATGATTTTTTTTTTCCTAATATTTTCCATCGTTTAAGGAACACGTTTTACTAGCTTTTATAGAAATACACTCAAATAATAATTTTTCGTCGTTCTCAATTATAAACATTAAGTTTTGTTAATAGATGAATATACAATTAAAGTGATCGATAACACTCTTTCAATTCATAAAGCTACCGTTGCTAGTCCGATATAACCGCTGCAAGAAAAATATTACAAATAAATTTGTAAGAATAATTGCGAAGGCACAAGGAAAATAAACATATTCAAATTCCATTATATTTCTTTCCCTTTCGTATGAAACATTTACAACTTAGTCACGAAATTGCTGTCACGTCATTTTGACAGGGAGAGTTCATGTTGGTCGAGGTGGTTTTTTCTAGGCCCATGTAGGCCAAAATATATCCCTTACGCTTAAACGGTGTGGAAACAGCTGATGTATAAATTTCACCTCAAACATTCGCTATCTTCGTAACGATATTAGCTCCCACAATTTGAAGGTTCAAGGTGATTAATATTATGAGGATATGATGGAAATGGGCGAAAGGCTTTAACATAAAGAATTAAATATACAAACTGCCAGCTCCACTAAAAAAAATTGGACCAAAACAGCGTTTTTTTTCTTTCAATGAACTGTTTTTTTAGCCTACTTTCCGAAGGAAAGAAAGGCATACGAGATCACGTTCCTGTCTGTGCCTATGCGTATGTGTGTCCCCATTTAAATTTTTGAACACGTGAACCAAATTTCACCAAACTCGGTAGACATATAGTACTTCGTATCATCATATAAGCATCGAATTCAGAGATGGATATTGTTTTTGGTCAGCCATTTGGGAACATAGCATTCCTAGAAAAAAGTCAAGCATTTGTGTTATATCTTAAAAACTACTCAACCAATTCTCACCACATTTGGCACGTAAGTAAAAACGGTAATTCGTGCACACCTATGCAATTGTAATTGATGAGGCACTTATTTTAAAAATGGTGGATATACAAATATTTTAGGTTTATGTGGTATAACTACCAAACCGTTCGAGTAATTTTCACAAAATTTTGTATACTGACAGCATCTATTAGAAGCATCATATATGTGAAAATAAACCACTTATTACTCCATTTTGTAAGAGAGCACCATATGTGTTTATGAAGTTTTTATGTCATCTCGGGAAAAAATTGACCTATTCCTACCAAAAATGGCAAACAAGTAGTACTGCGGCAGGTGACGTAAAATTTTATGTTTTAAGTAGGCCACACACTTATTTTCAAAATATTCCTATTTTATAAATGTATGTTTTATGGCCGAAACAACGTAATTAATTCCAATGTAAGTTTGCATGCTGGCATCATATATTACAAAAACAAATGTGCATAGATAAAGACTTCGTCCACCATTTTGTAAGATAATATAACATGACAAATTAAAATTATAATGCAGCTCTATGNGCATAGATAAAGACTTCGTCCACCATTTTGTAAGATAATATAACATGACAAATTAAAATTATAATGCAGCTCTATGCTCGGAAAATCAATCAGATTTTTATCAAATTCGACAAACAAGTAGCACTATGGCAGGCCAGGTAAAATTATATGTTTTGAGTGGTTCAGGCACTTATTTTAAAAATGGCGGCCATATAAACATTTTTGATAGGTATGTTATATCTACGAAACTACGAAACAAATTTCAACTTAACTTTGTGTACTGGCAGTAACTTCATATGCATCAAATATGTTTATACAGATCATCATATCTCCGTCATTTTGTAACATAGTATCGCATGAAAAAAAGAACCTTTGTGTTATGTCTAAAGAAAAAATGAANGTACCCGCCTGTGCTTCGCTAGAGCTTGAGTACGGACGGATAACATATAGGGACGCCGCAGGCGTCAACTTCATATGCATCAAATATGTTTATACAGATCATCATATCTCCGTCATTTTGTAACATAGTATCGCATGAAAAAAAGAACCTTTGTGTTATGTCTAAAGAAAAAATGAACCAATTTCTTCCAAATTAGGCAAAGAAGTTGGGCTGTGGCAGGCCATGAATATTCATATGTTTTAAGTGTGAAGACAATTATTTTCAGAATAGCGGCTATTAAAACATTTTTCCTTAGTGTCTGAGAGGTTAGCCTGCTCGCCTCCCACCAAGGCGAGCCAAGTTCAATCTCCGGCCGGGCCACTCCGCATTTTAACATGAGGGAATCGTGCCGGACGATGCCGCTGGTCGGCGGGTTTTCTCGGGGATCTAACGTTTCTCCCGCCCCTTCATTCCGGCACTGCTCCATACTCACCTCGCTTCACACTCATCGGCTCTCAAGACCACGCTGTTAAGAGCCGCTCAATTATCTTTACTCAATTACTAATTTTACCTTAGTGTGCTATATTTACGAAACTATGTAACCAATTTTAACTTGACTTTCTTTACTGGCACTAAGAACGACAATTATCGAGTGTGCTAATACATAACATTTTTGCCCTCCATTTATGGAGATCGTCAATCGAAAAAAATGAATATTTTATGCCATATCTCAAGGACCAATGAACCTATTACCACCAAATTTTTCTCGCAAGTAGTGCTACAGTTAGGTATGTAAACTAACATGTTTTAGGTATGGTAGGCATTTTAATGACAATATAAATATTTAGGTTAGTATATTATATATATTAAAGAATACGACAAAATTTAACCAAACCCTGTACACTAACGGTATTTATTAGAAGCATCAATTATGCATACAGAAATCCTCTTATTCCGTTATTTTGGAAAATAATCTCAAGTGAGAAAATTATATCATTTTACCATATTTCCGAAGCAATTCAATTAATTTTCTCCAAATTCTGCGCAACATTAGTGATAAAGAAGGTCATGTAAAGTTACATGATTAAAGTAGAATCAGACACTTATTTACAAAATGGTGCCCATATAAATATTATGATAAGAGTAGCATGCATATTTAACAATTTGACAAAATTAAACCATATTTTTATGATGACAGTATCTATTAGAACCGTAGCTCACAGAAAATATTTTTGGCAATTTTGTAAGATAGCAGCGATTAAGAAAATAACTTTGTTATGCCAGTTGACCGATTTACACCAATCCACACATAAGGTGTGTTATGGTAAGCCATGTAAACTTACGTGTTTTAAGTGCTTCATACACCCATTTTCAAAATGATGGTGGTGTTAATATTTCAAGTTAGTGAACCCTATCATTCAAAACATTAAACCGATTACATTCGAAGTTTATTCTCCTAATCCTTCCCTTCGTGATGCAGTTTATTACATTCTAGCTTTTATTACGTGATTGTCTGGGTTGTCTCGGTACTGTTGCATATGTTTCTGGTTATTGATATTGCTGTCAACGAGACATGAAAGCCTACCTACTAAACTTTTAAGTACTTCATTAAAAAAATTTGCGCATGTGTAGAGGATAGTAGGCTTATTAGTTACATAAGTGACTTATTGTTTTATTTGTGAACAACAGAAAATAAATTGTATATCGACGACCTTGCCACTTGTAAAAAAACTCGCATTTAATATAAATTTGCATTTTTTTCCCAGTAATCTCGTTCTATATATCTACTAAATATATATTTTTTCTTTTCCTTTTTTAATTATCAATTTTCCGAGCGCTGTCAAAAACGTTGTGGGTTTTAACGACTCCATGTCCAGATTTATACTTGTTTTTATCATTATTTATGCACCCCACTCCACTTAGTATTCTCTCCTTAAAAAAAACTCTATGAGGAGGATTAATAACGGAGAGGTTAGGTTTTGAAGGTCTGTATTTATAAGATTTTAAAAAGTAAGCGTTAATATTTTAGTTCATTTTCCTTAACTACATTGGAAATTTTCCAAAGGAACTCTTTCATAGTGGTATTTTGAGACTCTCTTTCTTCCCCATCCCCTCGTATAAACACATTTCTGCTTTTTTGTTTTTGGATTTTAGTTTTTCTCCTATACCTTACAAACTGTGCGTGTATATATATAATATTATATGTACATATATTTTATATATTAATATTTTACTCCCGGAGCACTATCCTTGATTTTTCTGTAGAAAAATACACATATTTTTATCCGAACTTCACTCATTTCTCCCCATACTGAAAAATGCCAAAAACATGAATGCTTTTATAAACTTTAAGGTATTTCTACTTCCTTCTTCATGCACATTTTCTATGCTCCCAGTTAATTTCCATTACATATTTATCTGCTATTTTTTTTACAGTGGCACCATATTCACCCAACATCTAGATTAAACATTTGCCATTTCTAAAACGCTTGAGTTATGTATTTCTTATGTGTATCCTTGGTGACTTCCATTCCCATGCTGAATATTCTCTCTCCCAATTACCACATCCCATTCACCATAGCCCATCCCCCCCCCCGGTTCCCTATAATTACACATGACCCTTTATCTCTCCTAAATAATTTAAGAGACAGTACAAAAATTTGGCATGCTCATCACCATACATAAATTCCACTTCCATGGCGACACTTAGACGTCTCCCCTCCTCCTACATTTTTATATGTCTTTTGTTTCCCAATAGTTCTTATATTCAGGCTTCATAGTTATCACGTAACATAACATTCTTGACTACTTTAATGTATTTAATGACTGTCATACTCTCACTTCGCCACACTTGTGCATTTTCCTTTGCACTCCTAAAACCAGTTTTGTTTATGAATGTCATAGTTAGTGTGCATGGAAACGTAGTTGACATCTGCATTCCCATGACGGCTACACTCTCTAGCTTCTCACGTACACTTTCTATGCTCCTTTGCAGATCCTGTACTACTGAAGATACATATTTCATACTTTGCATTTATTTCACCCTGCTTGAACTATTCCATTTATATGACGACCCCACATCGTTCGCCCTCCCAGTCATCGGTTATCTCTACCTTTGCTATTCCCGACCTGTTCAAACTACGTACATCATACTTGCCATCAACTCCGCGCGACGTTGTAGCAATTTAAATGATAACTCTACCCTCTGACTTCCTTCACCAACCACCTTTACATCTCAGTTTACTATTCCAGAACTTTTTCAGTTATTGTCGTCAACTACGGAATAAGGTCAATGTCTTTGACAACTTTCATTCCCATGAAGACCCAGCTCACCTCCTTTCCCACCATACATGTATATGCACTGTTCGCACATTGTTTAGTATACTATTTTCTTACATGGTATACACCCCAGCCTCTCTAATGGCTTTGACATTCTTGAATACCCAATCTCATTTCCAACCTGCCTTTTATTATTATTTTGCAAGTCCTGAAACAGTAAACGTACCAGGTTAATACTTGGGTTTTTTTTACCCTCACTGGCATCTTCATTTCCATGTGACATCTATCTTCTGCCCCCTTCTGCATCATATTTTAAATTCTCCTTAGCACGAAGTTTCATAATTATGCTTCAAACTGTTTACGATCTTTGGAAATGCTCCTGCATGAAATTTCACATATATTTATACAGGCATTATCTGGCCTGCTCTCAACTACCCCATATTATATTTCAATGTGTTTCGTCGGCCTCTCAATTGAAATGGTTATTATTAGCGGGAACTGAGAGAAAATTTAAGTTTTATCCTAATATTAAGCAAGCGACTCTCAAGTATAAGCAATTATACTATTTTTGCAGTATTTAAGTCTTATAACTGTAGTGTATGTTGTATGTATGTATTTAATTATTTATGGCACGGCACATGCTACACGGTGAATGAACCAGAGAGTGGAATGATCGTGCATAAGGCAAATATATACAATGTCAAAACAAATTTGGTGCACGTGTTAGAGTGTTTAAAGTAGAGCGGCATCACATATAGAAAAATTAAAGCTATCAATATACACTCATTAGCAGTTGAATTAGCGACACCGGCTTTTTTTGGAAAAATGGCGCTGTGATCGCCCCATCGAATGGAATAGTGTCCAGCTACACTTTACTGGGTCGTCAGACCTTATACTGACAATCTGAGTAACATTGGAGCACAAAATGGGGAATAAAAAACATTTCAGCCTATTTTGTCGTAGACAGAATATAGTCAAAAATATTGAGGAATGGCATCCATGCAAGGACAAACCATCGGTGGAGTTAAAAATAAGTCACAAGAAAAACTGGAACGTGATTTATTTTATTGAGAGAATAAACTCTCAATTTACCTGGAGCAAAGAGGACCTTGGCGACTTCCCGCAAAAATTATATATAATACGTCTATATAGCTAAAAGTTCATAAAGCTACCAGATCGAGTGATTTCCTCTTCTAGTTTTCGATTCATGTTAGTTCTTCTCTAAAGCACTACTTTCCTGTCAAGGTATGTATGGCTTAACATCTTTTCGATGAAACGATCACTTGAGATGAATCGTGACTATTAAACTTGGAATGAAACATCTGAATAGTTTTCAACTCTAACATATCGGGATGTAAAACTGAAGATGGGTCACGTGTTTCAAGTAATGCTCCTGTGGGTCCTATGATATAGAAATAACAGCACAAAATGCAAATAAAACATACCGCTTTCGCTATATTGTCATTTTTTTTGTATTATTCATTATCATATCACAAATTTGTGGTGAAATAAATTAACATGTACCATAGTAAAAAATAAAGCCAACTTGAATCAATTCAATGTCCAATTTGATAGTCACTCCATGCACTGAATTATATTTGTACAGTCCATCATGCCAATGTAATTTTTACATATGTGCCAGCATGTGTTATTTAAAGTACACATGTGTTCATTCACGCATAAGTGAAGTGAGAAATGTAGAAGATAAATTTTACCCATACAATGTTTTATATTTTATTTGCTAATAAGAAAGCATATTTTAAATATGATGTCTCAGTATCTGTTAAAATTCTGTACTTCAATTTTTTTGGAAAAAATGTTTGTGTGCTAGTGGGTGTGCCAATGGCAATAGTTGCGTTCGTTGAAAAAGTACGTGACTTGAAATTATTCAATTGTTTCCATGCCAACAATAATACATTTTCCAGATATTATCTTCTATTTGTCTGAGTAGCCGCAGTACAATACAAAAACAGCTCCACTCGTCCCAAATCGTCCACTGTTGAGGTCCCAGGTTTGGCCTCAGTCTCCGGAGAGATGTAATATTTAGAATGCGTAATCTCATGTTGAACGTGCGGTGGACTCTTTTGAAGTGCGGGGTTTTATATAGGTACACCCATTTATCCACCCCCGCCTTCATTCAACTGCTGTTCCACTACATCTCATGTCATCTCACTTACTCTTCGTGCTGGCCTGTAAAATGGATCTGTCTCTTGGGCGAGGCATCCGGATGCACTTAGCGCCGGCTTTCTCGTATCAAGGTTGTTAGCCTATGATTATTTACGTCAGAGGAGAAGACTGCCTACCTGACATATCATACACTCCCAAAACAACAGTGATGGTTCAAAGTTACAACACATGCCTTTTGTTACTTTTGTTAATGAACTCGCTTTACATTCTGTAGCATCTCGCGTGTGTAATTTTGTGCGAAAACTAGCAAATACCGGGATTATGTGGACAGCCCCAATGTTATTTATATTTTCGGGTTTTCTGTGATTGTTCAAAGGCTGCTCATGGTGGTAATCTGATGAAAAGTTGGAGTGGATATGTTTGGTTGGCTCTTAACATAGCCAAGATGAAACGATGGAAATACCACGTATATCTTCCGAATCATTAAACAGAATATTATGAGTGTCTAATATTTAGAACGTGGAGAGAGGACATAAGAAATGTTTGCTGCATACAAACATACAATTGTACAGATGAAATTATGAATTATTAAAAAAGACATTGTTTGGTAAAATAGTCGCCAAATTAAACGGTCAATATGTTCTGCTTTGTATAATATACTATACATAATATTATGGTGGAGGTATTTCGTTCCCTTCAAAATCGGGCAACTTACCCGATATTCACTGCTGTATATCATAACCTGTGGAAATGAACCAAAAAGGAGGTTTCTTACATATTTTCTGTAAAGTCTTTTGGCAGAATAAATGTTAATATTCTGTATTTTAATTATTTTTTAAAGCTTTTCGCGTAAAATAGATTTCCAACATTACTTTTGGTGATCATTTCCACCCAATATGTTTTCCAAACCACAAAATACAGTAGTTTACAACAAATGTAGACAATAACTGTATTAATTGTGTTATAGGCTATGCACGGTAAAGTGGGCATTTATGAAAGCCGTCTCATTTGTAATAATAGTCAATAAATATATGTTATTTTAGCTGTTTACATTAACTGTAAAGTGTGGTGAAATAAATACACTGTGTTTATTACTTGCATGACAATATTTATTTAAAATATTGTTGAAAACCAAAAATGGCTGGAAGGAAAAAAATTATTAGGGCCCCAAAACTTTCACTTAGCCGTAAACAGCCTACATTTATGTAGAATAAAATACCGAACGAAGCAAGAGGCGAAAAACGGTTCTCGAACACCTACTCTTAACCTTAAACAGTAAGAATTGAGCGAAATCAGTGAAAACAGTGAAATTGCGCGACTAATTATCAGTGCCAGATTACTTATTAATATAGTGACAAAATTTCACTGATTAATTTGTGATTCCCACTGAAAGTCAAGAGTTCCACTGCCATAAGTCACTTGTTCCCAGTTAATTTGCTTGATTCGTCAGTCGGCAATAGCCTAACAACTGAATTTTAGTGAATGTTATTTAACTGATAGATATCACTGATTAGGTTTTAGAGTGCAGTTAGTAAATGTGGTCGTGATGGATGGCTGCTTGTCTTTTCGAAGACTGCGAAACATGCAAGTGTCTTTTGGTTCAAATTATATGAATCTCTTTGTACGGAATTTTAGGACTAGCATTAAAATCGAAAAATTAATAACAAAGATGCAAGTACGGCATTGAGGCACGAACGTGCAGGAGAACAGTGAAACTACTATTCTATAGATGTAAAGTCAACAAGATTAACTAACCGATTGTAGAGTTGGATTGAGAGCGATGGAAAACGTTTAAGGATCCACCTAACTGGAGATTTTTCTGCCTTTGAGGCCGAGAAGCGCGTGAGCGATAAGGGATACACTGCCAGGCGCATCAATTGCGCCACCGCCGCTTTGAAAAATCAGTTTTTAGCAGTTCTGGAATAGTGTTTCTAACGTGCGTGACATTTTGAAAATACTCGACAGCTCTCGTCTGAAGTGTGTTGTTCCTTTCATAGAACAGCTCATTGGACGCAAATTTAATAGTTCTGTAGAAAAAACCGAAATGTTAAGGACATCGAAAGAACACGACTACCAGAAGCCTGTACGAACGTCGTCGAACTGGAATGACAGAGCATGAATTGCACCACACAGCCATCTGGCGATCTCTGTACTGGAACGCCCCAGGTCCTTCGACTAAGCCGCGAAACTAAGAAGGGGTTTACATGTGATAATGTAACTATCAGAGTTGTGTGACGATCGAAATAATATTAACTGTTTTCGTCTATCGTGTAAAGGAAGACGGCGGATGGTGGTCTGAGGGGAAAAAGAAGGGAACAAAGAAGGAGAAATAATATATTGTAATTATGTTCGACGACTTACGCTTATGCAACGCATCTAAAGAAAAATTACCCAAAGTGTTTTGTTATTGCAGAAGATTCGCGAACTTACTGACTGTGAGTGAATACAGTATGGGTGGGATTCAAGTAACATATTCGTGAGGTGATTCCTTATGCAAAATCAAGTAGTGTCTATATAAATAAATAAATGTATATGTATTTATATTATATATATGACACTTTATAACTAAACTGCTTCCTACATGGTCTATGGCATACACAGACGAGGGTGAAAGAAATTTTACCACTTAACGAGAAACATAATTTACCTCACATTAATTAGCTAATCGTATTGAAGCTGCTGGTTCGTTTCTGGCGACAGACAGTATTCCTGCGGGTAATGCTGGTATTTCCTACGTATTAGGCACTATTTATATGCGTTCTATACGAAAACGGTGTTTCGTGAACAGTTTCAACAAGAAGAACATTTCAGTTCATAGGGTAATACTGCTTAACGAACGACCACCAAGCGTCCATATTTTTGAAGGTAAAAAATTTGGCTGTAAAAGAAGGTGGTTCCCCCCTACTATTTATATTATAAGGGGCGGTATTAATAAGAATTTGCTCTTAGGTTGGATTCCAATGACATTAAACAATGTCCGGAGAACTGCATTTTAATGTCACATAGTTTCCAATATGTTGCCAAAAATTAAGTTTAAAATCTCGATTTTCTAGGGGTCATAACTCCCTCAATGTTCCTTTTGGATATAAATTGTCCCATTTTATTTTTCGTAGTGAATAACATCATGAAGTTTGAAGTTCGTCGGTCGAATTCCGCCTCCAACATGGTTTGTGCGTTGTGATGAAATATGAAATTGTCGCTGTTTCTGTAACGGATGCGGCTGGTTCGAAATAAACAATCCAGAACAAAGGCGAAAATAAGAACTGATGCCACACTATAATTAGAGCTAATGACACAATCAAAACTGAGTGCCGTTGAAAACCGAACGACATAAGGTGATGCTTCTTATCTGGGCACAGAAACCCCCGCCACGAGACACCTGACTAGTGAAAACTCGTAGCCTGTTTGAAGAGTCGTATTTCTAACTGATCCGAGAAACATGGAGAGGCTGTGTGTTTTGAGAAAACCACACCACAAAAGAAAGGATTATTCCTGCCGTAAAGTTACGCTGCCTGCTGAAGCGCATTAGAAACCCTCGAACGTCCAAAAATTGTCTGTGATCGGCGAACGTTTTGTTCTCACTCTCATCCTCCTGAGTTTGATCCTCCGCCACCATCATCACGCCACCACTTGTGTGAGAAGCCGCAATACTGTGATTGGAGAAACACGTAATGGAATTTCACTGCCGTGCAAAGCCCCACTCGTTCACCTGATTTAATTTTTGTTAATCATACCTAGGCTATCCATCTACGTGCAGTTCAAGTGAAAGGTTTACAACATCTGAAAAATACAGACTGCCTGACATTTCCTGAGAAGACGAGTGTTTATTTTCTACATGTTACTCAGGAAACGTGTGCCGTTTATGTCCTCTAGTACCGGTGAATTTTCTTTGACGCTTAATGGGATTTAAACGGTATAAGACTGACAACACAATTGTTGTGATGCTTCCTTGTACATCTTCAGATGCACAGCATGGACAACGTCCCGATTGATAAGAATACTCTCGGGGATTATCCCACATAAACTGTCAAGTGTTACGACGCTCACAGAAGCCAATCACCTGTAAGTTTACTGGCGTATGCAGATATATTTTGTAAGTAACGTCTTGCGTAAAATAGGTTTTTATTTTATTTGACAAGGATATGTGCCCAACATCTACAAGCTCATGCTCTGTGAAGCATACTGGATACAAATTTATAAGTTACGTCAGAAGTTATTTAAGAGAATGTGGATGCTGGAACTGGTGTAAATCCACAAGTGGTAAAGATCACTGGTATAGCATCTCACAAATTTACATCACTTCCATTTATAATGTTATAAGGCCGTTTATTGCCATATGATCCGCAGTTTAAGCACCAAATTATAATATGCAGTACGTGTACATTACAAAAGAATATTAGTATAGTAACACATGACAATTTTAGTCCAGTGATACATACCGAAATAATTTTGTTGGGTGTTTCTTCATATCAGTTAAAAAATTTGTGTAGCTGACTCCTAGAAATTCAGTTTATTTAATAATTCTTGAGACATAATATTTTTAAAGAAGTATTTCCAAACGAATTAAGAGTTCAAGGCTTTGTTCACTTCCGCTCGTTCACTGACAATATATAATGAATTTGTACTACATCAGTGCACGAAAGGAAATGCAATGCACGTTTAACTGCAGCACTTCTGTGCGTGTGAACAAACATAGTACAGTTTTGGTAATGCTACATAAGTTTACTCGGGAGAAGATGCTAGTTGGCGAAGATAGCTGAGAGGCTTATGGTCCCGAATGTAATACACAGATAGAAGCTCCAGCCGTGTGGAGAAGCAGTGCTGCAGGTTTAGCAGCAGCCATAAGGATATTTACACGTACTTTCAATGTCTGTGATACTGATGGCGAATTACTCAAAAATATTGCCTGGCGAGAACCTCTTTTATAATTTGGAGTCATGCATTCGAAATGTCTAAAAATCAGTTGCATTATAAGCACCCATAATGTTCCTCTGCAAAGTAGCAAGGGAACGTTGCGCGCAAGATAGCAATACAGCGACTCCCAGCCAATATCGTCCGTCATAAATACATGAGTGCGGCATCCTACACCACCATGTGGGGTATGATGCCTCACAGAAAATTACTGACAGAACCGTTCCCAGACGGTACTGGGTTTGGAAGTAAATCCATTTTTTTTGGCCCGTTTGCCTCTTACCCCGCTAGTTCAAAGTGGCATTATCCCCATTATTCATATTAGACAACTGAATTGCAGTTTAGCAGTCGTTATAACCACGGAAATTAATATATCCTCTTCCAACAGATGATGTCACGTACTTATGTGAGGACAACTGATCGTGCTTCCTTGAAAATGGGGTTTCCTGGGAAAATCCATAACATGGTTAAATGACAGCTTGCAGGAGCAGCAAATGTGTTCACCGTGTCGCTTCTGCGGGGAAATGGGAAACCGCCTGCGTCATTGCCTGCTGTAATACTGGTAATGCAGGTGCAACAGATAGCATTGCTGATGTTGATAGTAGTGAAACACTTGAAACTCTTGCAGTCAATCGCCAGACATTTACTGCATATACTAGTACTTCTTGTACACACGATCCCGCAAACGAGGAAGTTGATCCTGCCACAATTGTTACATTTCGCGATGCACCTGATTTGTCAACCAGCTGAGAATGTGAGGATGGCGGTAATAGTTTGTATCGGTCCGCAACTGTAACTCAGCTTATTCTTTGCCCGGCACACTTATGCAGCTCGTACAGCAACAGTTAATGTTTCCCTAATTGTGCTTGAATTTCGAGTTATAATTTAATATAAAGAATCCACATCAGCTTCAAGTCGCCACGGATTCAGCTGAAAATTTCGCCCAGTGTCGTGTAGTAGCTACACGATAACTTATTCTACACCTTCTCACATAGTTACCAATGCTGACTAAATAGAAATTCCGGGTCTACATAAAAACTGCAACCATGCAAAATGCCAAATTGTACTTCCAATACTCTTTCGGATAGTCCAATTGATGAGGAACGGTGCCGCCATCAAACTGTTTTCCGCCCTCAGCTATCGCGTCCACGCGAGTACCCGTGTCGGTCTTAGGGATGTTGATATCGGGAAAAGATATCGATGCTCTCTATATTGGTTATTTATTAATGCATCATTTTACAAAATGATATATTGAAAGAAAAATATAGATTTTCGGTAGATGGGAATTCGATATTTTATGTATTAAAAGACTTGACAAATGTAAAATCCCTTTCAATATTACACAATGAGTATAAGGTGTATTCCAAAATGATATGGCGCCTGTTTTAATACTTTTTGCCAAAGTAAACATAGATATATTTAATTATATTTTTGTATTTAAAACAGAGCTTATAAAAGGAGCATTATTAAAGTACTTATTTATGGTACTTGGGAAAATATATTGATATAGATAAAATTTCTTTGAAATATATCGACGATTTATGATTTATATCGTAATATCGTTATTTCGATATATCGATTTTTTCAACATCCCTGGTCGGTCTCCCTTCGTCACGCACCAACCAACAACAGAAGAGATAGCGAAACAGCCAACTTTGTTTCTCTCTCTTGAGATTACGCACGATCAGTTTATCCGATTTTCCATGAGACTTACGTAGTTTTACTTAACGTTTAATCACCTTAATATATGAAAGTGCATATTTCTATCGTTAATATTAGCGAATTTCATTTTTAATTATTTCAGGAGGAGGGCTTTCGCCTAGTGGCCACTGGAGGCGTGGCTAGATAGTTTCTCGACCCTTGAGTGGAGAAACTTAGCCTCGACCCCTACAGCGAGAAAGGGTTCGCCTTCCCTTCCTCCAAATTCGTCACCAAAATATTATATTAGCAATGGGTCACCCGTTTTTACTTTTCCCTACTTGAAATAACCACTTAAAAATTTGTTTGTATGTGATCACGTAAATTACCTTGTATATTATCATAGTATTATGTGCAATACATAAAAATTCGAATCAAATACCTAAGATTATTAGAACTCGAGATAAAATGATGTACACATTTATGTAACATTGAAATGTCTGTGTATATTTCACAAATTGCCTGTTACAAGTTATTTTGAAGATATAAGGCCCATGCCAGTTATTAGCATGCATAAGACAAACGGTCGGAAGAAACAAGCAGCAGTAGCTCAGAACACACCAGAACAAACAAAAACGAGAAATCAAAAGATGAAAGGTATTACGAAATAAAGGCAATAATAAAATAAACAAAACAACTAAGAACAAGATCAAGCGAGTTCCCGAAAACCAATTAAAGAGAAGCTCGTTGATCTCATGAGCCAATAAATCCTTCTCAGATACAAAATTGACACTGAACTAAATGACATCAATGGTAGCGATGATTGTTGTTATAAATGTTATTACTACTGCTAAGCCAATTGGGGTCCTAAGTGTGATTGAACTGAGTCTGTTACGTGCGATTGCATGTTGCATTGTAACAGTGGTTAGTTACATGTGATATGATTTTCTAATACGGCTTTTTATGATCATTTATTTGTAAGCAATGTGACTTATTTTTTGCTCGTATATGTGCGGACTTAAGTGTACAATTTAAAACAGCAATATTTGTAAGATGTTTAACATATTTGAAAAGTTTGTATTTTTTTTTGTAGGTGGTGGCATTTTCCACCACAGAGAGTGGTGTCTTCTGCGTACTATTGGGGGAACATGACCGAAAGGCAGGACTTTCTATTTCAAGTTTATTTATTTTTATGTTTAAGTTTACTGTACATATCGTTAATTGCTGGCATAAATAAAAGTCCAAAAATGCAATACAACATTGTGTGTTTTTGTAGAAGTTTTTAAATCCCACCTATTACGAATTGCATCTTCCCTAGGGTTACCTTTTATTAATTTCGCAAATATGACATTTCAACAGCTGTGAATTTCAGGAGATAAAACATTTCAGCATACTTGTAAGGAAAACGTATGGGAACATAGTACACACCTCGCGTCTTATCACATTGAAGGCATAAACGGGTACGTTTCAAAACACCAAGAAAAACATTTGAAAATATGATGACTTGACGGTTTTTGTCATTGTTTATTTTCTTTTGTGGTGAAATTGTAATGCATATGAGATCATATCACCTCAAGTAGTAGTTATAACATTTATGTGAACATTTCTCTTACCGACAGAGCACACTGAGAGTACGAGGTGAAGTTAAGCCACATATAATAAAACGGTATTCGAGATACGAAAGACACGAATAACTTGCTGTTCTGTAAAAAAAAATTTTTTGTGTGTGGAGGAAGGATCTGTTTGCAAAATAAGGGAGGGTTTGTAATTCGTTAATCTTACATAATAAATAATATTTGCGCTGGTAGTTTGATTATTTACTATATCCTCCGTGGATAGAGGGTGAAATGAACCGATTGGAACGGAGGCCTACATATGTGCATGGAAACTCAGAAAACAATTTCCGCTGCTAAAACAATGGCGAAGGCACTGTTATCCATCCCAGCCGGGTACGTGTGGAACAGTAATCTGAGAAATAATTTTTTTTTCGATGGCGCGGGGTGCCTCGAAACGCAGCAGCAGTGGCAGCGACAACGGTAACATATCCGCGTCAAGTGGGGAGAGTTTAGGATGTGTGGATAACGTCGGCGGGAAACTGCGGAGGGACGCATTACTCAAGACGACGTTCAGGGAGACGAGGTGGTTGGTGGGAGCCGTGCGTCCCTGCCAACCCCTTCTCACGTACGAGGTTCCATTCCACGCGCCCCTTCGCACTACGTGTTGCGCATGCCCGACGACGCAGCTCGACGCCTGACACCGGCCGAAGAGGCAGGACA
Organism: Clitarchus hookeri; assembly: GCA_002778355.1. Taxonomy (NCBI): domain Eukaryota; kingdom Metazoa; phylum Arthropoda; class Insecta; order Phasmatodea; family Phasmatidae; genus Clitarchus; species Clitarchus hookeri. The sequence continues at coordinate 261,273 of NQII01000215.1, forward strand.
AACCCGGCGTGGCAGGCCGGTAATTTTTTCCCCTGCTTCCCTGGTGGATGGGGAAGCCTTTAAGGGCGAGAAAAAGGGAAGGGAATAAATTCCTCGGGACAAGGCGGCCGATGTATTAGAAGAGGCGCGAGGCGTTCGCCTTGCAGTGCATTCGTCCCGGCAGCCCTCACAAATGATCCGCGTGATCGGCGTAACCGATATTTCTCTTTAAGGCGGCCGCCTGCTATAGTACATTCGCAGTTTGTTCCAACTATTCTTAAGCCCTGCTGAAGTTATACTCCCAAGATATTCCTCCACCTCATGCAAACTAAGCATAACCGAGTCTAGAAAATTACAGCAAAGGTACAACGCACTGTATTCGTGCGCACTGTGTGTAATAGTATTTAACAAAATAACTATTTTTACTCGATTTTGCCAAAACATATTTTCTCCCTCTTTTTATACATGTGTTATAAACTAAAAATTTGAATGTATAGATTAAAAACAAGTAAAAGTTATATTTAACTAGAAATAAAGTTCTTTTAAGTTATAAAAGTTTGTGATATATAATACATATAGTAAATAACTAAACACGTCATACATGGAGTAATTTTTCGAAGATTTGGTCCAAAAAGTGTGAAGAAACCGCGAACAGACTTTAGCACCTATTTTCACATTTAAGTCCCGAATTGCGGGAGCGATAAGGGCGACACTGCCTCGCGCATCAAGTACGCCATCACCGCTACGTGCAAGGCTCTGATCTGGCCCGCAGATTTCGCTTCGTATTGCGTGTATGCGCCATTCAAGGTATCTTCCAACGTTTTGAAACAAACCTTTGGTTCAATGTGCCTGCCTGTATTTTAAATAAATCATGTAAAATAACCNTGTATGCGCCATTCAAGGTATCTTCCAACGTTTTGAAACAAACCTTTGGTTCAATGTGCCTGCCTGTATTTTAAATTAATCATGTAAAATAATCATGTAATACAATTAGTACAATTGAAGTATTACATTTTTTACTAAACAAAATTTTTCCTTATATTTTGTCAATAAATTATAACATTTATTTGAAATCAAAGTGAATTAAAACAGTAACAGCAGTGTTGTGTTAGTAACCGTTTGTAAGAAATATTTCGTATGTGAAATGTTATTCAATTTGAGTTTTGGCAATTTTTATGTAAAGAAAAGTATCTTATTGAAATATTTACATTTTCACGAAATACTGGTAAGAATAAATTCCATTATTACTTATTTAATATATTTATCGTTTTTTTTTGTCTGATCAGCGCAAAAATTTGGTGCATAGGTTCTTGTCTTTTCGCTTATTTCCCATAATGGAAAAATTTTAGGCGGAGCGTGTCTTTAAATGTGGTTTTCTGAACTTCATTATTCTACGCATTTACGTTTCTCAGTGCCCGTAGTAGACTAATGGTAGAGTAATGTTTTCGATTCTACCATATTTTACATTTATATTACGAATAATTGTGTCCAGATTCATGATTAATATCTTAAATGCGATTTTAGTGTTAAAAACTTATTAAATTGATACTCACGTGTAAAGGCGAGACGGTTAAGAATATCAAGTTGACAACACCGGTGACACGACTTATTTTGCTGTATTTCTCTTTCTTTCAGCAAAAAAATACTGTATCATATACTTCGTACACATCCTTTTCTATTCCTAGTCAAGAAACAAAGTTGTAAAAAAATGTGATTTTTTTTTACTGCAGATGTATACATATTTCGACGTGCGACGTTTCGGTTGGACGGATGAATTGATTTTCTAAGGAAATGGCGGTTTTGCCGTAATAAAGGCGTTAAGCTGGTTGTGTGTGTGAACGCATGGACGTACAAGTTTTGCTTTAACGGTGCATGACGTTTACCGCTATAGTTGTTACTTAAGGCCCCCACCTAGCAGGAGCGTTTTTACGTGTGCAAGGCTGAGAAGCGTGGGAGCGATAAGGGCGACACTGCCTCGCGCATCAAGTACGCCATCGCCGCTAAGCGCAAGGCTCTGAACTGGCGTGCAGTATTCTAGTCGCACCGCGTGTAACTATGGGACTTTCAGTGGCGACCCTATTATTTTATTGGTGGAAATACTGTAGGAAGGTTCAGTTCAGGGCCCCTGAGTATTTTTGTATGTATCTGATGCGTATATTCCGAAAAAAAAGCCATTTCTAGCCGTNAATATTTACATTTTCACGAAATACTGGTAAGAATAAATTCCATTATTACTTATTTAATATATTTATCGTTTTTTTGTCTGATCAGCGCAAAAATTTGGTGCATAGGTTCTTGTCTTTTCGCTTATTTTCCATTATGGAAAAATTTTAGGCGGAGCGTGTCTTTAAATGTGGTTTTCTGAACTTCATTATTCTACGCATTTACGTTTCTCAGTGCCCGTAGTAGACTAATGGTAGAGTAATGTTTTCGATTCTACCATATTTTACATTTATATTACAANTTTCTCAGTGCCCGTAGTAGACTAATGGTAGAGTAATGTTTTCGATTCTACCATATTTTACATTTATATTACAAATAATTGTGTCCAGATTCATGATTAATATCTTAAATGCGATTTTAGTGTTAAAAACTTATTAAATTGATACTCACGTTTAAAGGCGAGACGGTTAAGAATTTCAAGTTGACAACACCGGTGACACAACTTATTTTGCTGTATTTCTCTTTTTTTCAGCAAAAAAATACTGTATCATATACTTCGTACACATCCTTTTCTATTCCTAGTCAAGAAACAAAGTTGTAAAAAAATGTGATTTTTTTTTACTGCAGATGTATACATATTTCGACGTGCGACGTTTCGGTTGGACGGATGAATTGATTTTCTAAGAAAATGGCGGTTTTGCCGTAATAAAGGCGTTAAGCTGGTTGTGTGTGTGAACGCATGGACGTACAAGTTTTGCTTTAACGGTGCATGACGTTTACCGCTATAGTTGTTACTTAAGGTCCCCACCTAGCAGGAGCGTTTTTACGTGTGTAAGGCTGAGAAGCGTGGGAGCGATAAGGGCGACACTGCCTCGCGCATCAAGTACGCCATCGCCGCTAAGCGCAAGGCTCTGAACTGGCGTGCAGTATTCTAGTCGCACCGCGTGTAACTATGGGACTTTAAGTGGCGACCCTATTATTTGATTGGTGGAAATACTGTAGGAAAGTTCAGTTCAGGGCCCCTGAGTATTTTTGTATGTATCTGATGCGTATATTCCGAAAAAAAAGCCATTTCTAGCCGTNGTTCAGTTCAGGGCCCCTGAGTATTTTTGTATGTATCTGATGCGTATATTCCGAAAAAAAAGCCATTTCTAGCCGTTTTGGAATAATCACAAACGGTGTTTCTAACGTGCGCGACCTAACTATTGTTTGCTGATCTTATTTATCGTTCTATCTCGTAGAAAAAATCGGCAGAGACAAGTATTGTTAATCAGAAATAAGGCGTATATATTGAAGTGCAGATAATGAAATACGGCTTTTTCTTCTTAACGTCTACTGGGGAGATCGTTATTGCGAGATAAACAAAAATTATTATATAATATTTATTATTAAATTACACTAATTACATAAAACCATTTTATATTGTTAAATTCTACTAGCGCAATTATTAAAAATACGCCGTATAGAAGTAAATATGTATTTATCAAGTAATTAAAAAACANTTAAATTCTACTAGCGCAATTATTAAAAATACGCCGTATAGAAGTAAATATGTATTTATCAAGTAATTAAAAAACAAGCATTTTGCATTTCGAAAAAATGTATGTTTTATATGAATAAAACTACAAACAATACCAGTTGAATTAAAAATAATTATTTTAAGCACATTACGATATACGTAGTAATGTTTGAAATTTTATGCAGACAATTTCACCTCTTGACAGATAAAAAAATTTAAAATATAATGTACCAGTACTTGCAAATTATCGTCAATATATATATATATATATNCTCTTGACAGATAAAAAAATTTAAAATATAATGTACCAGTACTTGCAAATTATCGTCAATATATATATATATATATATATATATATATCTATTCCCATTATTACACTAAAACATTATCACTGAAGTGCTTCTGAATAAAGGTAAAGTAATCCAAAAGTCAACGTTACGGAAGAAATTTGGAATGTTATTATCATAACTAGCAATATCAGTTTCGTCTTTGTTAACGCACTCTTGCAAAACACCGCGGCGTAGATGGCAGGAAGACAACTTGCATTTTGCGAAGTTATTGGCTACAATAGATGGCAGGGAATTTATATTAAGTTTAGTGTAAAGTGTCGCCCTCCTCGTTCTAAAAGTTTAGCTTATCCTCGTGAAGCCTAGGCTTCAATAAACAGCAAATATTTCAAATATATTGTCATTAGGAAACAGGTAAAACAGATTATTTTTTAGGGATGTGAATACAGCTGAGTTAGCTATCGCACTTAATTGAAGCAAAAAAATTGCGTCGAATTGCATTGGCATTTTAGTCCCTACAAAACAGTGTAAGATAGTAAAACAGTGAACAGGCAGATCATCTTTATAGCACTGCATTATTCCATCTTGTCAGTCACAATAGTGTGTCTTGTTTAACCTGTGTTTGATCTTTGAACTTTTGCTATCTCATTTACGTTTGATCTCAATTTAAATGTGTCCAAAAATGTATAAGTTTTCCAAGCAAATAAAAAAAAATTAAACCGAAGACATAAATCATGAAAATAACAATTAAATATAACCGGAAGTAAGTGACTGTAAATAATAAAGGAACATGGCCAAGTGTGGCGAAACATTCCGCGATACGTTGGGACATAACTGACCGTCAAAAACTCCACATTACATATTGTAATACGCTTTTTTCAAATGTTAACAAAAGTGACCAAATATAAGCCATTACTAGCAGATATATTGAAATTGCCACTCATTACCACATCTTACAGATGCCACAAAAATAACCAAAGGTGGCAGTAGTGATAAAACGCAATCAAATGTGCATAAATATTTTCACAGTGATGCCAGCCAGTACCACAAAACTTATACATTTTAATTTTATTTCTAAGTTGCGTAGTAGAGAAATGAGATTGAAGAGATTTGGGCGGCTCTTGAGAGCCTATAGTAGAGAAGTGAAGAGCTTTAGAACGCACTTACTGAAGATACCAAAGAGTGATCCTTATTGTGATTACGAGTACAGNAAGAGCTTTAGAACGCACTTACTGAAGATACCAAAGAGTGATCCTTATTGTGATTACGAGTACAGGATAAGGCAATATAGTTCTCAATAATTATTTTTAAAATCGCTTACAATCATACATATTCACCTTTGTATGACTAGCCTAATGTCAATAGTACGACTAGACGTACAGAAAAATAAAATTATTTTCCACAAAAATCTTTAAGTTCTTAACAACACTACATCTCATAATATATTATGCAGTTACTTCGGAACGTATAAATCTAAATAAAAGCAGTATAAACATTTTTATGATATTATATAATTATCTTGTTTACCAATTACACAAGAGCACTTAAAATATGGGGCAGGAAAGATAAAGGGTTACATTCTTTGTAAAATTATAATCGGGGAAGGCGATGAGAAGTTTGTTTCCCATATCTTAAAATATTTGGGAAAAGAGAAGGGACTAATAAAAATTGGGTGGCGATGAAGTGTTTTCTGAAGACACTACATGTAAGTGGGAGTTTTAAAAGACGGGGAAGTAACTGCTTAAATTAGTTCTGGAAAAGCCAATACGACCATAAGTTTAAGGAATCCCCATAAACTAGAACACAACAAATTTAACAAATATATATATAAAAAAATAGTTGAAAATTTATGGCAGGGACTCTCCTGTACCACATTTGAAAGTTTTATGTCAAATGGCGTCAAAAAGCACTGCGAAATTTGTGCCGTGTTTTATATATGTGTCATGTTGCAATACAGTAGGCGAAAATGTGCTCGAGATATATAAATGGTAATTTTCGTCCTCCTCAGAGAAGTAAAGATAATCCAATTGTATACCCGTGCCAAGATGTACTGCAGCAGCTTAAAATATGCATAGAAAGAAAATTTCCGATACAATTGTACTTTATTTTTTGTCCGCTTAAGATTAAGACAAATGGTTAAGTAGTGTATCTCTGTGTACCTCTGCTGAAATTTCTAATTTATTTCAATCTAAAAGTTTTGACATGTCTGTTAAAAAAAATTGTTTCACAGCTTTATAGTTGTGTTAATTTTCACTGCAATAACTGAAAACTTGCCTGATATTTACAACTTTATAAATTCTTGCGTCTCCAGANGGATAAGGCAATATAGTTCTCAATAATTATTTTTAAAATCGCTTACAATCATACATATTCACCTTTGTATGACTAACCTAATGTCAATAGTACGACTAGACGTACAGAAAAATATAATTATTTTCCACAAAAATCTTTAAGTTCTTAACAACACTACATCTCATAATATATTATGCAGTTACTTCGGAACGTATAAATCTAAATAAAAGCAGTATAAACATTTTTATGATATTATATAATTATCTTGTTTACCAATTACACAAGAGCACTTAAAATATGGGGCAGGAAAGATAAAGGGTTACATTCTTTGTAAAATTATAATCGGGGAAGGCGATGAGAAGTTTGTTTCCCATATCTTAAAATATTTGGGAAAAGAGAAGGGACTAATAAAAATTGGGTGGCGATGAAGTGTTTTCTGAAGACACTACATGTAAGTGGGAGTTTTAAAAGACGGGGAAGTAACTGCTTAAATTAGTTCTGGAAAAGCCAATACGACCATAAGTTTAAGGAATCCCCATAAAGTAGAACACAAAAAATTTAGCAAATATATATATAAAAAAATAGTTGAAAATTTATGGCAGGGACTCTCCTGTACCACATTTGAAAGTTTTATGTCAAATGGCGTCAAAAAGCACTGCGAAATTTTTGCCGTGTTTTATATATGTGTCATGTTGCAATACAGTAGGCGAAAATGTGCTCGAGATATATAAATGGTAATTTTCGTCCTCCTCAGAGAAGTAAAGATAATCCAATTGTATACCCGTGCCAAGATGTACTGCAGCAGCTTAAAATATGCAGAGAAAGAACATTTCCGATACAATTGTAGTTTATTTTTTGGCCGCTTAAGATTAAGACAAATGGTTAAGTAGTGTATCTCTGTGTACCTCTGCTGAAATTTCTAATTTATTTCAATCTAAAAGTTTTGACATGTCTGTTAAAAAAAATTGTTTCACAGCTTTAGAGTTGTGTTAATTTTCACTGCAATAACTGAAAACTTGCCTGATATTTACAACTTTATAAATTCTTGCGTCTCCAGANAGTTGTGTTAATTTTCACTGCAATAACTGAAAACTTGCCTGATATTTACAACTTTATAAATTCTTGCGTCTCCAGATAAACAAAGGCTGTCCAACTATTTACCTGCGTCAAGTTACATCGCAAACACTGGATGTGACTGGAGGAAAATTTAATAAAAAATAAATTAAAAAGAAAGCGATAAATGTTGCAAACACCATTGGTATTGCATTCATTACAATATCAAAGCACTTCCCGAACTATACATATACTTAATGCTTGCATTTTACGAACACTGCCACCACTTACAGCTAATCTTGCGATGGTGTCGTGATCTGAGTCAATGATGGACCTACGAGATTCTTTACATGGCCCCAGAAGAATCAATTGAGACACCTTAATGTGGGTGATTTCTATTTTTAGGAAAATCAGCCACATCGGCCCAGTTATTAGTCCACAAATGTGTCACGCATTTGTTGAGGAAGCACTGTGGATACAGACTCAANCAGCCACATCGGCCCAGTTATTAGTCCACAAATGTGTCACGCATTTGTTGAGGAAGCACTGTGGATACAGACTCAAAAGCATTGCACCATTTACAGTGGCAGCCCCATAAATAAGTTTCATGTCAGAAATTTCATCAGACGTGAGACACTCAATGCTATATGTAATGCGCCCAGTTTTACTATCACAACCGTACTCCTTCCGCGATCATCTCGCGTACATAGTCTGTGGTAAATTATTGCATCTTTGTCCACAAACACAGTAACTTTAGCACGTTTCATTTCTTTACTTCTTAAATATCAGCTGTAAACACCAACTTTTATGAAAACTGAAGAACAAAAAAAAAGTATACGTCTAATACCATTGACCTCTGAATCCCAGAATTACATAAAAATGACGTACATGGAAGCCACGAGTTTTCTGATGTAATATGTAGAAGACGAATGGTATGCTTCATCAAGAAAAATCTAAAATTTCATATTAATTCTATGTCATGCAATGGAGGGTATCTTGGATAACCTCGATGATACTAAAATAAAAACTAAAGGGGTAGACTTTAGCATGACATACAACTCCAGCATGACATAGAACTCCATAGAGCATTACTTCAACTATAAATAAGTGGTTTTTAACAAAAGCGGTTGCATATTGTCCTGTTGAAAGAGGCCAATCCCATAAGGATGTTCGAAGACGTGAATTGGTGTAACACACCCGAAAGTATGGACTTGTAAAATACACTGGTCACAAGAATTTTTACAGATACAAGGATTNTGAATTGGTGTAACACACCCGAAAGTATGGACTTGTAAAATACACTGGTCACAAGAATTTTTACTGATACAAGGATTTCTTATGTGTGACACATAAATACACCTCATGACGTTACGAGGCCATTACCAGACAGTATACCGAGTGAGGTTACGCGATGGAAACAAAGTGGACTTGCATTTGGAAGGAGCCTGGCTTGATTCCCGATCCGGCTACCCTGACTTCGGTTTTTCATAGTTTTCAGACTCACTCCAGGTGAATGTTGGGATGGTTCCTTACTACATGCCATCGCCGATTCCTTTCCCGTTCCTGCTTCTCTGGATAACTTGCTCCGTCTTTAATGACCTCGTTGTTGACAAGATTTTAACCCCAATCTACCAAACTACCTACATGACATTCGAAAAATTCTTTTGCTGAAATGCGAGCTACATGTATTCATGGAATTTGAATTGTAAAGGGCTTATTAACGTCCTCCGGTGTTACGCCTGAAGTCTTTTCAGGGGACGGCTTACAAAATAACTAATGACCTAACATAAACTAACACCCATGCCTTAACTAGGATTTGAACCCAGAACCTCCCGCACCGCAGACCAGTGGCGCACCAACTGACTGCGCCGCGGGAGAACGGATATGAGTTCAAGGAGTTATCTCAACTTGCGGAAACTTCCACCTGCCCGAAAAAGATGAAAACGCAACTCGTCAGACAAGGCTTCGAGTTTCTTGTCAAATGTTCAGTGTCGGTGCTCCTGGGCCAAGACGAGGTGGTTAGCTTCGTGGCTTGCGGTTAGAAATAGAATCTGAGTTCGGAATCGTCTCCAATCATGAAATGTATGTTGTACAGTTCTCACGCTGATGTTTGTCAATGCTCTGGCATTTAATTTAATTGAAATTTGCTGCAGTTTAGACGACCTGTTTGGCTTGAGCCTACGCTAGATACTCCGAAGATGTTGATGGCACTACTGGTGTCGTGCGTTTGATGTCTTGCTGAGATTGTCATACATGTGGTACACCTTCGAAATAATGAAAAGGTAAAATCCAAACGTTGCCTGTATGACCAAAATTCTGTAACCCATCACACGCGCTACTGTTATAACGTACGTTGAAAGTCGCTTATATCATGACACACTGCCACCCTCACAACGCAAGCAGCTCTAGTAGATGTTTTCCACTTAATGTAAATTACTGAAGAGCCAAAAAACTGGTACACCTGCACGCAGAAGTGCCGCAAGACGACGTGGCATGGACTCGACTAATGTCTGAAGGTACGCAGGAGGCAATTCACACCATGAATCCGACCGGGCAGTCCACAAATCCAATCTGCGCCAATTTGAGAAAGGGTTGCACGTCTGTCACGTTTAATGATTCTCGTCAGTCGTCGCTTGTCCCATTCTTTCGAGATATTTTTCCGGTCGCAGCGATGTCGAAGATGTGATGTTTTACCGGATTCCTGATATTCACGGTACACTCGTGAAATGGTCGTACGCGAACATCCAAATGTTATCGCTACCTCGGAGATACTATGTCCCATTTCTCGTGCGACGACTATAACACCACGTTCAAAAACACTTAAATCTTGATAACCTGCCATTGTAGTAGCAGTAACCGATCTAGCTGCCGACCGCATCGAGTTACTCTGATTGGTTCCATACCTCTGTTATTGGCATACGCACGCCTATACCAGTTTTTTTTGGCTCTTCAGTTTATTATATGTGTAAGTGTATAGTAAGACTAAAGTATTATTAGTTTTGGAAAAAGTCACTCTAAATAACGAAAAACTTGCTTTGGTATCTACTCGTATACTATATAGGTAATAGCATAATTATTCCTATACACTCCAAACAGAACATCAATTCTTAGATTCCTTGTAATTCTATGTTAAATTTCTCAGTTTGAAGAATCAGATGGGATAATATCATTTGTTACCAAGTATCTGTGGCAGAGAAAGTACTGGATCGTTAGCAGTCATTTGTACTTTCATGTTACTTTCAGCTGCATTTTTAACAAATTAGTGGCTTCAAAGGTCATTTTTTGAACGAACGTTGCATAAAAAAAGTTAATGTGTTTTGTGGTTATAGGATTGTGCCACAGTTTTTTTAAAAATATGTTTACATTTATAGATTTGGCCGCAAGTACAGACACGAGATTTACAATAAGAAGAATTTTTGTTGAAGTAGATGTGTTCTATCGCCTAAAACAAAACAGTTTTTAAAATATGATTTAGTGTTAAGTGAGAAATTATTAGTAGGCCTGCTATTTACGTGAAATAAAACGGCTTTTGGTAAATAAATTATCTTGTCTGAAATGTTACTATAACGAAGAAGTGAGTAATTCGGTTAGCAATTTTGAGCAAATGGAGATAGACTGGTACCAGATTGGTACAACAGGCTGCGAGCAGAATTCGGAACCTACTTTCCTAACTTATTTTGTTGCGCGATTAGAATTTGCAAACTTCTATTTGCTCAGTACTTTTCACTCTTAAAAACAGAAAATAAATAACTACATATAAAAGAACAATTTTGAAACTACTAACCATTCAACTATACACTTTCACCCAAAAAGATAAAATATTTTTTGTGCATGTGATACGCCATACTATAATTTGGAAAAATAGCCATTTGAAAATTTGTATTTGGTTTATTTAAAATTTATATGTAGCTTAAATTTTCTTCATCTAGGTATTTTCGTTCAAACTTTTGTTTAAATTAGCATAAAATGTTCTTAAATTTTTACATGTTACTTAATTCACAATGTACTATTGCCCATAATACCAGAATATAAGATCACAAATTGCGAAAATACACGCATTATCGCATACTGGGCTCAGAAAATGGTATGACCATTTACATGAGTTATCTACTTATAAAAAACAGAATTTAAATTTAATTGTTTCGGTGTTGTCCGCTATACAAACAAAACAAACCACTCTTATTGCCACCATTATGAAAATAATGTGTTAAAAATTTCAAGTTAAGTTAGGTAACACTTGATTACCAAACTTGATAGGACTCATTTGAACAATTCTTGTATTATGGTGCTCTAGGTCATTGAGGAAAACAGTATACATCAAATTGAGTTACCGTTTGATAAGCACACCGTTAACTCGTATTTTTGTGAACAGTCCAAGCAAAGAGTATTTTGTATGCGTAAAATTATGAAACATTTCTAGAATACGTCATCTTTTAGGTCATACCTGTTTGTTGTCGAACCATATTCAGTTATGTCTAGCCCCATTTGTTTATAATAAGTCAAATCAGGTTATTGTAATTAATTTTTGTTATATTTGGTTTTTTTTCAGAAACATATTTTGTTTTACTTATTCACATTACATGTCACATACCCAAGTTTGCTCACATTTGGTAATATTTTATTTCCTTCATTCTTGTATTTGATCCGGATTGTTAACATTCTGTGGTAAGTGTATACATAAGACAACAATATCATTTTTTTTTTTGGTGTGAAGAACAGAAATTTACCTACGGCCGGTGTCATTTACTTAGATTACGCAAAACTTAGCATTTCTAAGGGTAAATGTAATGGGATGCGTGCATATTGCCAGCTAAAGCGAATCATTTTAGTGTTAAAATTTGTCATATTAAATTTCGAAATACTTTCTAACAATTAATTTTTGTTTTCATAACTCAAGAATAGGTGGCTTAGATTGTTATTAAAATATGATATTTTCAATTCATTAATGTCTTATATTGGCAATAAGCTATTTTAATAAAATTTACCATTCAGTGCACGGCGTACTACCGATTCATGTATGATGCGTTGTTTCCGCAATTAACATACAAAGAAGAAGACTTTTTCAGGCATTGTTAAGTACGATAAAATGTACTATAATTACTATGAAAATCGATAATATATTGTGTGCAAGACATTTGCGTAAATTCATAAGTATGTATTAAATTACAATGTTTCGTAATTGTGTACTCAATTCATAAACTCGGTAGTAAGTCTCGTAATTGTTTTAANCAGCCACATCGGCCCAGTTATTAGTCCACAAATGTGTCACGCATTTGTTGAGGAAGCACTGTGGATACAGACTCACAAGCATTGCACCATTTACAGTGGCAGCCCCATAAATAAGTTTCATGTCAGAAATTTCATCAGACGTGAGACACTCAATGCTATATGTAATGCGCCCAGTTTTACTATCACAACCGTACTCCTTCCGCGATCATCTCGTGTACATAGTCTGTGGTAAATTATTGCATCTTTGTCCACAAACACAGTAACTTTAGCACGTTTCATTTCTTTACTTCTTAAATATCAGCTGTAAACACCAACTTTTATGAAAACTGAAGAACAAAAAAAAAGTATACGTCTAATACCATTGACCTCTGAATCCCAGAATTACATAAAAATGACGTACATGGAAGCCACGAGTTTTCTGATGTAATATGTAGAAGACGAATGGTATGCTTCATCAAGAAAAATCTAAAATTTCATATTAATTCTATGTCATGCAATGGAGGGTATCTTGGATAACCTCGATGATACTAAAATAAAAACTAAAGGGGTAGACTTTAGCATGACATACAACTCCAGCATGACATAGAACTCCATAGAGCATTACTTCAACTATAAATAAGTGGTTTTTAACAAAAGCGGTTGCATATTGTCCTGTTGAAAGAGGTCAATCCCATAAGGATGTTCGAAGACGTGAATTGGTGTAACACACCCGAAAGTATGGACTTGTAAAATACACTGGTCACAAGAATTTTTACTGATACAAGGAATTCTTATGTGTGACACATAAATACACCTCATGACGTTACGAGGCCATTACCAGACAGTATACCGAGTGAGGTTACGCGATGGAAACAAAGTGGACTTGCATTTGGAAGGAGCCTGGCTTGATTCCCGATCCGGCTACCCTGACTTCGGTTTTTCATAGTTTTCAGACTCACTCCAGGTGAATGTTGGGATGGTTCCTTACTACATGCCATCGCCGATTCCTTTCCCGTTCCTGCTTCTCTGGATAACTTGCTCCGTCTTTAATGACCTCGTTGTTGACAAGATTTTAACCCCAATCTACCAAACTACCTACATGACATTCGAAAAATTCTTTTGCTGAAATGCGAGCTACATGTATTCATGGAATTTGAATTGTAAAGGGCTTATTAACGTCCTCCGGTGTTACGCCTGAAGTCTTTTCAGGGGACGGCTTACAAAATAACTAATGACCTAACATAAACTAACACCCATGCCTTAACTAGGATTTGAACCCAGAACCTCCCGCACCGCAGACCAGTGGCGCACCAACTGACTGCGCCGCGGGAGAACGGATATGAGTTCAAGGAGTTATCTCAACTTGCGGAAACTTCCACCTGCCCGAAAAAGATGAAAACGCAACTCGTCAGACAAGGCTTCGAGTTTCTTGTCAAATGTTCAGTGTCGGTGCTCCTGGGCCAAGACGAGGTGGTTAGCTTCGTGGCTTGCGGTTAGAAATAGAATCTGAGTTCGGAATCGTCTCCAATCATGAAATGTATGTTGTACAGTTCTCACGCTGATGTTTGTCAATGCTCTGGCATTTAATTTAATTGAAATTTGCTGCAGTTTAGACGACCTGTTTGGCTTGAGCCTACGCTAGATACTCCGAAGATGTTGATGGCACTACTGGTGTCGTGCGTTTGATGTCTTGCTGAGATTGTCATACATGTGGTACACCTTCGAAATAATGAAAAGGTAAAATCCAAACGTTGCCTGTATGACCAAAATTCTGTAACCCATCACACGCGCTACTGTTATAACGTACGTTGAAAGTCGCTTATATCATGACACACTGCCACCCTCACAACGCAAGCAGCTCTAGTAGATGTTTTCCACTTAANCGTTGAAAGTCGCTTATATCATGACACACTGCCACCCTCACAACGCAAGCAGCTCTAGTAGATGTTTTCCACTTACTGTACTTTACTGAAGAGCCAAAAAACTGGTACACCTGCACGCAGAAGTGCCGCAAGACGACGTGGCATGGACTCGACTAATGTCTGAAGGTACGCAGGAGGCAATTCACACCNAGTGCCGCAAGACGACGTGGCATGGACTCGACTAATGTCTGAAGGTACGCAGGAGGCAATTCACACCATGAATCCGACCGGGCAGTCCACAAATCCAATCTGCGCCAATTTGAGAAAGGGTTGCACGTCTGTCACGTTTAATGATTCTCGTCAGTCGTCGCTTGTCCCATTCTTTCGAGATATTTTTCCGGCCGCAGCGATGTCGAAGATGTGATGTTTTACCGGATTCCTGATATTCACGGTACACTCGTGAANAGGGTTGCACGTCTGTCACGTTTAATGATTCTCGTCAGTCGTCGCTTGTCCCATTCTTTCGAGATATTTTTCCGGTCGCAGCGATGTCGAAGATGTGATGTTTTACCGGATTCCTGATAAAGTGCCATGTGAGCACTTTACGTCGTACGCGAACATCCAAATGTTATCGCTACCTCGGAGATACTATGTCCCATTTCTCGTGCGACGACTATAACACCACGTTCAAAAACACTTAAATCTTGATAACCTGCCATTGTAGTAGCAGTAACCGATCTAGCTGCCGACCGCATCGAGTTACTCTGATTGGTTCCATACCTCTGTTATTGGCATACGCACGCCTATACCAGTTTTTTTTGNCCGACCGCATCGAGTTACTCTGATTGGTTCCATACCTCTGTTATTGGCATACGCACGCCTATACCAGTTTTTTTTTTGGCTCTTCAGTTTATTATATGTGTAAGTGTATAGTAAGACTAAAGTATTATTATTTTTGGAAAAAGTCGTTCTAAATAACGAAAAACTTGCTTTGGTATCTACTCGTATACTATGCATAATTATTCCTATACACTCCAAACAGAACATCAATTCTTAGATTCCTTGTAATTCTATGTTAAATTTCTCAGTTTGAAGAATCAGATGGGATAATATCATTTGTTACCAAGTATCTGTGGCAGAGAAAGTACTGGATCGTTAGCAGTCATTTGTACTTTCATGTTACTTTCAGCTGCATTTTTAACAAATTAGTGGCTTCAAAGGTCATTTTTTGAACGAACGTTGCATAAAAAAAGTTAATGTGTTTTGTGGTTATAGGATTGTGCCACAGTTTTTTTAAAAATATGTTTACATTTATAGATTTGGCCGCAAGTACAGACACGAGATTTACAATAAGAAGAATTTTTGTTGAAGTAGATGTGTTCTATCGCCTAAAACAAAACAGTTTTTAAAATATGATTTTGTGTTAAGTGAGAAATTATTAGTAGGCCTGCTATTTACGTGAAATAAAACGGCTTTTGGTAAATAAATTATCTTGTCTGAAATTTTACTATAACGAAGAAGTGAGTAATTCGGTTAGCAATTTTGAGCAAATGGAGATAGACTGGTACCAGATTGGTACAATAGGCTGCGAGCAGAATTCGGAACCTACTTTCCTATCTTATTTTGTTGCGCGATTAGAATTTGCAAACTTCTATTTGCTCAGTACTTTTCACTCTTAAAAACAGAAAATATATAACTACATATAAAAGAACAATTTTGAAACTACTAACCATTCAACTATACACTTTCACCCAAAAAGATAAAATATTTTTTGTGCATGTGATACGCCATACTATAATTTCGAAAAATAGCCATTTGAAAATTTGTATTTGGTTTATTTAAAATTTATATGTAGCTTAAATTTTCTTCATCTAGGTATTTTCGTTCAATCTTTTGTTTAAATTAGCATAAAATGTTCTTAAATGTTTACATGTTACTTTATTCACAATGTACTATTGCCAATAATACCAGAATATAAGATCACAAATTGCGAAAATACACGCATTATCGCATACTGGGCTCAGAAAATGGTATGACCATTTACATGAGTTATCTACTTATAAAAAACAGAATTTAAATTTAATTGTTTCGGTGTTGTCCGCTATACAAACAAAACAAACCACTCTTATTGCCACCATTATGAAAATAATGTGTTAAAAATTTCAAGTTAAGTTAGGTAACACTTGATTACCAAACTTGATAGGACTCATTTGAACAATTCTTGTATTATGGTGCTCTAGGTCATTGAGGAAAACAGTATACATCAAATTGAGTTACCGTTTGATAAGCACACCGTTAACTCGTATTTTTGTGAACAGTCCAAGCAAAGAGTATTTTGTATGCGTAAAATTATGAAACATTTCTAGGATACGTCATCTTTTAGGTCATACCTGTTTGTTGTCGAACCATATTCAGTTATGTCTAGCCCCATTTGTTTATAATAAGTCAAATCAGGTTATTGTAATTAATTTTTGTTATATTTGGTTTTTTTTCAGAAACATATTTTGTTTTACTTATTCACATTACATGTCACATACCCAAGTTTGCTCACATTTGGTAATATTTTATTTCCTTCATTCTTGTATTTGATCCTGATTGTTAACATTCTGTGGTAAGTGTATACATAAGACAACAATATCTTCTTTTTTTTTGGTGTGAAGAACAGAAATTTACCTACGGCCGGTGTCATTTACTTAGATTACGCAAAACTTAGCATTTCTAAGGGTAAATGTAATGGGATGCGTGCATATTGCCAGCTAAAGCGAATCATTTTAGTGTTAAAATTTGTCATATTAAATTTCGAAATACTTTCTAACAATTAATTTTTGTTTTCATAACTCAAGAATAGGTGGCTTAGATTGTTATTAAAATATGATATTTTCAATTCATTAATGTCTTATATTGGCAATAAGCTATTTTAATAAAATTTACCATTCAGTGCATGGCGTACTACCGATTCATGTATGATACGTTGTTTCCGCAATTAACATACAAAGAAGAAGAGTTTTTCAGGCATTGTTAAGTACGATAAAATATACTATAATTACTATGAAAATCGATAATATATTGTGTGCAAGACATTTGCGTAAATTCATAATTATGTATTAAATTACAATGTTTCGTAATTGTGTACTCAATTCATAAACTCGGTAGTAAGTCTCGTAATTGTTTTAANTATGTATTAAATTACAATGTTTCGTAATTGTGTACTCAATTCATAAACTCGGTAGTAAGTCTCGTAATTGTTTTAATGTTAAGAATTTTTTATTTATTCCATTCCTGGTAACTTTCAAATTTTCTGAAACCCTGCTAAAGTTCTTCTTCCAGAATATTCCTCCGCCTCATGAAAACAAAGCTTAAACAAGTCTAGAAAATCACACCAAAGGGACTACGCACCCCATTCGTACGCACTCAGTAAAATAATATTTTGCATAAGAACTATTTTTATCCAAGCATTATGACCACGCCAATTTTTTTATTTGCACTAATTGTAAACGAAATATTATAATTTACTGATAAACTATAAGTAAAAGTTCAATTTCCCAGAATGTCAGATACATTTGTGTTAACACAAGTATAAATTATTTGTGATACATGACATATTTAGAGAACAACCAACCACGTCATACATAGAGTGATTTTTCAAAGGTTTGATAAGAAAGGTGGGAAAGAAGCGTGAAAAGGCTTCATACTCGAGAGAGTAAGTTCATATTATTTCCGTACCCGCGCACATAAAAACGCGCAGAGAGCCTCACGATGGCGCGAGCATCTGTGCTGAACGGCAGTGACAGTGCTTTTTTTAGGACCTCCACTTAAGCCTTAAAAATGTATTTGCTGTCGTCAATCCAATTTTGGCTAATATGCCTCTGCAAAGATCGATACCGTAATGCCCTAGGCGCGAGTGAAGCTCTATTATAATCGCACTACTGGCATTTCCAACTTTATACCCATCACAAGGGTGTCATCTGTCAAGGTGTTTCTTTTACAGTAATGAATGTGAAAGTTGCATGAATACAGAGGCGCTCAACAGATAACTATTTTCACCTTCATATATTGTCTTTTCTTGATACTAGGTATGAATAAAAACAAAACAAAAATGTTTGTACTACATTCTCTCCAACGTTGTATTTTAATTTCCTAATTGCTCTTTACACACTGCATCAGCCGCTCTAACAAGTTCAGTAAACTACAGTAAAATTTTTCAAATTATCAGATTGAAGTATTGGTGGTTTTTTTTAATTATCGCAGATCATAGCACTTTCCTACCAGGCTGCTTCGTAAGTTTGGTTCTTCTTATACCTTTTTTTTTTTTTGCTAACCGCTCTTAAATATGTAAAAGTATAAAGAAACTATTCCATATAAAGAGAGTAGCAAAACGTTTCTAAATACCAACCCACACAATTTTAGTTCCACCATTATTAACTCACCGAAATAAAATTATTTTTTTGTAGCGAGTAACTGGTCGAAAATAAGACACGTGCAGGACATATAATAACCACAACACTTTCACGTCTTTGTATGTACATGTATTTATGCAGAAGTCTCTTACATACACGAAGTTAATCCTGGTTTGCAATAGCGTGGTGCTGAGAACATCGAGCATACAGGTAACAGTTATGTTTACGGATGAGCCCAGGTTCATTACCGCGTTTATACATACGTTTTAAACGCCTGGGTTAGGCACAATTCAGTGAACTGCACAGAACGGCGTTGGCGGCATTTTTATGTGTTGAACCACTTCGTTTGATCCTTGCTGTTTAACAGACCACGTGGCACAGAGATTTTATCCCCAAGTTGCATGTTATGTATTTTTCAGGATCAGGTGCCAACCTCCCGTGGGGCAGTTGGTTGGTGTGCCGCTGATATGGGGCGCGGGAGGTTCTGGATTAGAATCTTAAGTAATATAATTTAAGTTATGCAATAAGTTAGTTTATAAGCCGTCCCTTGATAAGCCTTCAGGCATAACATCGGGGGACTTTAATATGCCCTTTCCAATCCAATCCAATTCAGGAGTATGTATGTCGGGTTCACGTTTCCCGTTTGTGAACAACAACGTGGTTAGTAGAATCTGACTAACCACTAATTATAAAGAATGTTTGTTATTAATGCCCCTTGTGTAATGCGGATCAGTTGGTATGCATGATTGGGCGCCACCATTAATTTGATTAATGGAAAAAAATTTAATAAGTAAATGAATACACATAATCTCAATATAAATTCAGATCAACTATTAAGATCGCTATATCACACTTCTCTAATTGCATTAACGCTACGGAATACGAATGCAAATACACACATAATTAGAAGTAGGTAGGTCTCAAAATATTAAAATTTGTTTAAGACGACTCGTTATAACTTTGGACATTTGCGATTTGGCATGTTACTGAATTTAAGTTAACCTAACACCCACCATTATCATAAAATAATTTATTTATGTTATAATTATTTCTTATGCCATTGCCTGTTAGCGAAAAAACACAAGAAACTGCATCTCAAGTTATGCGCGGACATACCTTAGCTCCGCTGTCAACCTACTGCCTCAGCACAAGAACAATGAGTTAAATTGAATTAAAATTTCGGCTGTTTCGCAGATCGTCTTCAACGAGAACAAGGACATCTTATTCTTTCTTCATTTCTTCTTTACTTGAAATTAACCTTAATAAGCTCGCGTTCTTGTATGACTGCGGCATTTCAAACTAATTATTTCGGCTCTCATAAAACATTTCAGGGTTTCCTTCAGTTTTCTTACGTAGCGCATCCTCTCAGGCAACCTACGAAATTCCATACAGCTATCAAACAAATTATATGATTATGTTAATAAATCATAGTAAATAATAAATTATCGTGTGCTACGTCACATAATAATACCACAGGCAAATGAACTGTACACGCTCCAAACTGGGATGCACTGGTGGACGACTACCCGGAAAAAGAGGACAACATCCGCTTGGATTCGCCAGTCTGGTCCACCGATTGCAGCCCTTTCGGGCATGTTTGTGATGCGTCTGTAAAGCGGGTTTCACAATTACGCAACGCGATGCGATGCGACTTGCCCGACGCTGGCAGCAGACGACGAATTTTTATTTTTTTTTTTCGCAACACAGTGATGGATGGTTACCGGCCAGCGCCGACACAGACCGTGCTGCCATCTGTTATCCTGCAAGGAAGTTCGCACTGAGTTGCGAAGAGCGAACGGAAGGCAGCGTATATTTTTGTCCCTTAGTCACCAAAATGGGATATTTTTGAGTGCTTTAAAGTTTTCTTTCTTAAAAGAAAAAATATAAAATTTTTGAATTGTCATTTTGAATGCGAACGACTAGACAAGCATCGGAAATCTTAATACTTATGCCCCTCCCCCAAAATGGGAATAAACTATATAAATCTGGACTCCTATTTGTATCCCAACAAACAGTTTATAATGTAGATTTTGATTTCTTCTTTGCCTCAGCTTGTCACCAGTTTATATATTAAGAGGTGCAAAATTGTTATTCTTCTTATTCCCCGTTGCCGGCGAAAAGCGCCAAAACAAATGGTCGTCGCTCGTACGACGCCCTCGACGCCCGTCACCAGCCTCAAAGCTCTGATTGACTTGAAGCTCATCGCGCCGCATCGCGTCGCTCAGTTGTGAAAACCGCTTAAAGCGTACACTATCTGCAAGGATAATCCAGAAGCATCGCGTGGCTTTGTTCATGGACTAGGTCTCCATGCACGAATAACTGCTCGATGAACATGTTCTCAGCATTTGAGCCCATTGTACAGCATGTGAACTGTCCGGTATGACCCGATATCATACTGACATTTTTACAACACCGTACGTCAGCGGTGTGATGTTGGTTCGTGTAGGATATCGTGTGGTATATAATTACCAAATAAGCTTTAGAGTGCAGGACTGGACATATTCCGTTTCAAAAGTCTTTTGATGTGCTGTGCAACCCAAATTGTATTGTATAGTGTTACTTTTGTTTGTGGAAATCCGCTAACTTTCATTTTATTTATTTATTTAATTAAGGGGTAAAATTAAACATAATTGGACCTAATTACTTTAAAAATACACTTACTTGTTACCAATGGCGAGTATGTAGAATGCATATTGATGTTGATACAGAATGGCGAGTATGTAGAATGCATATTGATGTTGATACAGATTTATTTAATGATAAGTGTATGTAATAATTATCCATTCATTTCAATACAAATTACTTCTTCCTTAAATGTATAAATAATGGTTATATGTGGCGTATAAGCGCACCCAAAAACAGTATAAATTTAACACTACAGATACATCATTATTTTAATTTCCAGGAGAAAATTGACCTAAACAAATTTCCCATTGGAGTGATTATTTACATTATTTCATAGTATTCACAAAGGTACTCTTATTTAGTTCAATGACAAAGGAACTATATAATGGAAGACAACAACAAATAGGACAGTGATAAAAATCCGAGAAAGGTAGCAACGAACATAAGGAAAAAAAGAAGTATAAAGTTACGTGTGGTTGGGCGGGGTTCCTGGCCAGAGGGCCTCACCTCCAAGCCCGAGGAACTGCTACAGTAGCAATTTACATAGTTATTTTTTTATGTACAGTAAGAGTATTAAAACAATTTTCTTCATANATATAATGGAAGACAACAACAAATAGGACAGTGATAAAAATCCGAGAAAGGTAGCAACGAACATAAGGAAAAAAATAAGTAAAAAGTTACGTGTGGTTGGGCGGGGTTCCTGGCCAGAGGGCCTCACCTCCAAGCCTGAGGAACTGCTACAGTAGCAATTTACATAGTTATTTTTTTATGTACAGTAAGAGTATTAAAACAATTTTCTTCATANGAGGAACTGCTACAGTAGCAATTTACATAGTTATTTTTTTATGTACAGTAAGAGTATTAAAACAATTTTCTTCATAAGTGATCAAATGAAAATGAGAAAGCAGAGAAGTGAAGGAAACATGTGACGACAGATATATCTCATAAATAACTAAAATATATTATCGTTGGGTCAGTTCTACCTCTACTCGGAACCGTACTCTTCCCTTTCTACTGAAATTCTGCTGCTTATCGTTTCTTCCCGGCCCCTCTCTTGGTTTTCCCACACCTTCCTGAGATATATATTGCCACTATGTTTCATCTGTGCTCTTTCAAGTGATTTACAGTCTTTGTATCTCGCAGCTTAGCAGCGAGACGAGAAGAAAGACTTGAAAGAAAAAAAAGAAGAGGAAAGATAAGAATTGCTTTATTACAACTCAAGACACTCGTAACGTCGGCGCTTTGTTTCCAGTTATTTGTCTAACCCTTAAGGAGAACAGTCCATTTACAAACACACGAGATTTCGATACACATAAACAAGTAAATAGTAAATAATTTACAATAAAAGTCAATGCCGACTGAAAAGAATTTACTCGGAAGTTTATCTGACATTTCGTTTCAACATGATTAAAAATATTTTATAATTGAAACACTACTATTTTTTCACCGAAAGAACGTATGTTCTTTTAAAAGATTATATTTTTGCCATTTAATATGTTTGACGTTCTGTAAAAGAGTATTGTTATTCCTATGTAGACGTTACAGAAATAAGAGAAAAAATATTTTTAGTAAAAATACCAGGTGTTTGACGTGAAATAATAGAAATATTTGGATTTTGACATATGTAAGGTCATGGACATTATTTTACCTAAACAATGATCTCCATCATTTCATTATTTGATTTAGCTTACTGTCTTGCTTCGTTGGGAAATCTTCGAAGTGTAACGGGATACCGTCCTCCGCAGCGCATTTAACTACACACCGGCTGCAGGTGATAAGGGTTCTTGGTTCGAGTCCCGAGTAAGGCGTGGGTTTATCTCGATGAATCTCGTATCAGTCGCTATGTCTAAAAAACTATTTCTAGTTGTTTGGAAATAATTATAATGGATAATATATTCGATGAGACTGTTGGATCCGCCGCCAATTGCTGAAGAGCCCATTCGCAGAATTCTGAACGTCTGTCAGGATCAACCCCGTTGAGGTGATGTTGCAGTTGGAATTTGAACGGACGCCACTTGTTTCTCTGCAGGACACGCGCTGTACTGCTTTGGCTTACCCCAAGTTCAGCTGACGTCCGGTGAGTGTTTGNGTTGGATCCGCCGCCAATTGCTGAAGAGCCCATTCGCAGAATTCTGAACGTCTGTCAGGATCAACCCCGTTGAGGTGATGTTGCAGTTGGAATTTGAACGGACGCCACTTGTTTCTCTGCAGGACACGCGCTGTACTGCTTTGGCTTACCCCAAGTTCAGCTGACGTCCGGTGAGTGTTTGTATGTGGGCTCTTGGTGGCCGCTGCCAAAATCATTGGATTCAACATCGTCGGTCGCTGTCCGCGGTCGCCCACCTCGTATTTTGTCATCAATACGAGCTGTTTCTCTGCATTTTGCGATAACTTTTGCAAACTACACTACTTGTGATAACTACTCGTAGGGTGGAGAGGGGGTGGCCTGCGGTTAGATTCGTTAGCAATTTCTCAGTAACTGCATGTTACAGCGTGCAAAGCTATATTAATATACGCCCTTCGTAAGCGCCATCATCGGTCAATATACACCTGCACCGAAATAAAAATTATTACCCTAGGTTTTCTGAATTTCAATTATCCTGTGTCATTAATAATTTAAAATATATATTTGATAACGCTGTCGTTTCTTCACGGGGGAATCCAGGTTCGATACCAGGTGTAGATTTCTGGGTTTTTCAAATGTCTAGTAACCTGGCGAATCCCACTCTGCGGGAAGCATTGGCGAACCACCATAGCAGCGTCCTCTATCAAAGACTTGTTCGTGCGTTACTGTTACCGTCAGTGTGACTTTGCTCAGCCACCTGACTGAACCGATTTCGGTCAAACAAACTTTATTAACATAAATGTATTATACACAAGCTCTTCATGACCAAGAATATGCAAATTGCCAGTAGTGTCCATTAATTTTCTATAAATCCATATTTCATCGCCAAACTTAAACTTCTCCTTCCTACAAGAAAAACAAAACAGGTGATGGACAAATACTAATAACAGCAGTCTGATTAATAACACCTTCATGTATTGGCACTGTCTTCCAAACAAATAATGTCCCGGGGATCCAATTCAGCTAAACTGGTAAACGTCGGGTTTCCAGAATTCTGACGTTTACGAAAAAAAACACAACTCCAAAAGTCAACTTCCAGCTTTAGCAGTTATACATTGCAAAATAAATCTATAAAAATTATTCAAAAGCTTGGAGATTAAATAAAGATTTATAGAAAATTAATTGGTTCTTCTGGCAATTCGCATATTCTCGGCCATGTAGATATTATGTATTATACATAAATGACAGTAAAGTTTTTTGACAAAAATCGGTTAAGTAGTTCTCATTATGTGTTTCAAGGTTACGGGCACAGAAAATTTCTCACGTGACTGCCGCACTCTACTAGCATGAGTTGGGTGTCTTTACATCTCTTTCATGCAAAGGCGCAAGAGCTAATGGTTAGGCTTGTACAAACCTGCAAATGATAAACCTACTGTATCAAAGATAACACGATAAAAGCTCTGGGATGTGAAATAAGATAAGATAAACAACAGATAAGTACTTCCAGGTGCAATGTGTTACCTCCAATGTTAAATTTATACTGGGAAAAAGGCTAAACACGTCGTACTCCCGGTAATATTAACAGAATGTGGCAGAAAAGTGAGACGTTCGCACTCCTGGTAATATTAGCAAAATGTGGCAAACAGGTGAGACATTTTCTAAGTCCATGACCTTGAAACACAAAATGAGAATCACTGAACCAATTGCTGTCAAACAAACTTTACTAATATTTATGCATTATACACGAGCTCTACATGACCACGACGATATCATTTACACGGATAGTTCATAGAAATATCCTGAGTGTAAATTATGATATAGATAAGAATGATGGCACATGGTGTTGTAAACTAGTTAGTGCAGAAGAGACATAATATGCAAGGTATATTTATTTAAATTATTTTGCTTAATCATAGAATATAGTTACCAATTCTCACTTCTTTAATATATTGTTTATTGTAGAATTATTAAATTTTGATTTAAGTAAAATGTTTTATATCGTTATTTTAAAGATTCAATGAGCTATGATACTAGTTTAAAATATAACCGTTGGTCACATAGGTTCGCTATCTTCTGCATACCATTATTCTGTAAATTTGTATGCCCGATTTCTTTAGCACGGATACTCGCGTGTTTATTTTTATTGTCATATGCCACTTCCTTTGTGATTCGGCTGACAGCAGTCCCAATGTCGATACGAAAATATACCGAATACTCATTTACGGTCATATTGCAGTCGTANTGATTCGGCTGACAGCAGTCCCAATGTCGATACGAAAATATACCGAATACTCATTTACGGTCATATTGCAGTCGTAATTTTCTAACTTATTTGGCACGCTCCCGACAATATTGAAGATTGGACTGAACTGGGAACTAAAGCAGAACATAAATGCAGAAAAGTGATAGATACATTTCTGAAACTTCCTCTGCTCTTCTGCAATTCCTATTTTGGATGCGTGACTATATGTTATTTTGTATACTCTGAATGATCTCTTACGACAACGCGAATGTCATGTGATGCAGGCGGNTGATTCGGCTGACAGCAGTCCCAATGTCGATACGAAAATATACCGAATACTCATTTACGGTCATATTGCAGTCGTGATTTTCTAACTTATTTGGCACGCTCCCGACAATATTGAAGATTGGACTGAACTGGGAACTAAAGCAGAACATAAATGCAGAAAAGTGATAGATACATTTCTGAAACTTCCTCTGCTCTTCTGCAATTCCTATTTTTGATGCGTGACTATATGTTATTTTGTATACTCTGAATGATCTCTTACGACAACGCGAATGTCATGTGATGCAGGCGGNGATGCGTGACTATATGTTATTTTGTATACTCTGAATGATCTCTTACGACAACGCGAATGTCATGTGATGCAGGCGGTGCCATATCGGAACGAAAGGTGGTAGTAACTTTACAATCAAATCAGGAAACAAAAAAGCACAAAACTTAACTCATTTAAAATATATGAATTTTTTTTTATTTTCCGAAATAGCAAGACTACAGTAGTATCTCAGTTTACAGTTATATATTGTATTATTTTTAATGTGGTTGTGTTTTTCTCAAACAGAACGTAATAAAAATAAAGTAAATTTGTATTCCTCCTGATTTTTATAACAAATCCTGGAATTCTGTAGAAAACTTCGGCCTATTACAAAGAAAATAAAACCTGGAATGAACTACTATGTAAGATGGTTCTAATTGAAGTGTCACAAAAAAATTATCTTATATGAGGAAATCTTAATATCTTAATGCAATATTACAATGTGTCCTTTTTTATTCCCGCATGCATGAAATAAAAAAAGGTAAAGGTGAGGGACTACAAAACCTAGAATTTCGGTTGTAGCTTTAAATATTGAGCATTAAAATGTTGTTTAAGGATTTAGTTGCTTATGATGTCGAATTATTGTGTTATGAACTGAAGGCAGAACTTATCAAGAAACAGAGCTTTAATACCTCCAGAGAAATATTGAATTATAAACACATGCTCTCTATGGAAATTTTCATAATTTAAAATATAAAAATATTTGCAATTTAAGTCGTGAAGAATTCAACACCTATATTTACGTAAAGCCGTCTGCCACTCTTAATCACTGAAAATGGACGAACGAACGGTNCGTGAAGAATTCAACACCTATATTTACGTAAAGCCGTCTGCCACTCTTAATCACTGAAAATGGACGAACGAACGGTAAATGTTACAAAACAACGAATCTGTAACAGATAAGCAATCAATACATTAGCAGAGACGTGAGGAGGTCATCACGCANAAATGTTACAAAACAACGAATCTGTAACAGATAAGCAATCAATACATTAGCAGAGACGTGAGGAGGTCATCACGCAAATAGGAGGTATCTGGCACGGTAGATAGGGGACAAAAAAGCAATTTCACAAAATTGCCATAAAAAACCTGCATTCACATTTTAACTCGCTGTCTTCCATCCGAGGACTTCGTGACGCGCATTATGCTGCAGGCAGTCGCAAGGAATGAGGTGCACGTAAAAATTCTTGTGTTGGTACAGGATTTTGCGGCAAATTTTTTATATGCTTATCAAAAATTTTAATAAAATAAAGTTAAACTTATGTTTCCAATTTAAGAATATACAAAGAAAATCTGAGAAAACTGTTTAATTCCATACCATATACAATTGGAACCAAAGGAAACAAAATGCTTTAGGAATAAAGTTTTTCACAGTGCATTTTGTGTACTACGATTGTACACATGAACGTTAAGGACACAGAGATCTAGTGTGTTACCAGACACTTGCACAGTGAAACTGGACTGAAAACTTGCGATTGTCTCCAACCACCATCTAGTTGATTTCCCACCATATGACAGAGATAGTGAGTGACCTCTCAGTTACAACAACCAAGGGTCTACTTAAAGTCTATTTGTAGATGCAGTTTATGCGTTAAGGATCCATGAATATAGAGGCAATCCTGAAATTACAGCGAATGCTCCATAGCAGGAAAAATAACTTCTTTAGATAAAAAATTTTAACACGGGATGGTAATTTATACCTTCTTGGAACACGACTGCATCTTCGGCTGTGTGGCCACAGATTTTTTAACAAACACTTAACATTTATTAACAGAATTCAAATTTGGACGATATTCAGTTTGGTACATATGCCAAATACTTATATATTTATTTCAATGGGTCATTTTTCAGATGCGGCGAGAACATACATTGGTATCGGGTATGCTATTGATCTGAAAAAGTCAAATGGCCCCATTTTTGGTGTAACTAGTAAATATGGCTCAACTTAGAATTATTAGTAGTTTGCTGATAAATATAATGGCTAAATTTCATCGACCGAAAAGTGAATTCCAATAAATTGTTAATTTCACTACTATAAGGCAATGGTAGCCAGTTCTGTCGATAGACTTGTCACTTAGTAGGCGTTTCCTAGGAGACTTTCAGTGAGTCGTATTTTACTGTCTGGGGTGCAGCTTATATATTTTACCCGTCGACTTTTTAAACATGATTTAACATCCTTTTAGATAATTTTCTGGTTTTTCAGGCACAACGGTTTTTTTTCTTTTAATTTATTATAGGACTACCACGTGGACTTTACAGGAGTTGGGACCTCCCCGAGCTGATTTTACAAATTCTGCTTGCAATGTCACATAATTTCCCTGTTGGTAGATTCCGTACACATGGTAATATCACGAATAAACTTTGATAAACATAAACAAATTACAGGGTGATGCGAATATGTTTTTATATATGTATAAATTAATTAATGCAAACATACATATACGACAAGTGTGTGACTGTGCGCTACATAGTAATGAAATTTTTCTTTCTGGCGAATTTTGCGACGTTCATTTGTAACATTGATTATTTACGATCGTCAGTTATATAGTTTGTTGAATTAGTGCACTCGTAAAAATATTTTTAGGAGTAACGTGTCTGAAAACGGATATCCATAAAAAAATTATAGAATTTTTCATTAGCGTATTGCTCTAAAATATCTGCCATGGTCCTGCTCATTCTCAAAACACTTTGATTCTCTTTCAGAACGCTTAACTTGGATAAAGGAGGTAGGTAAAACTAAAATTTCGTTGGTTATTATAGCGGCATTTGTTATCCAGCAGGGGCACAAGAAATGGGGCGTACAAAGATACATTGTCCCCTCCCACAAATCTTGTGGGTGGGGTACATAAAAACAATAGTATCTCCTACCGCCCAATTTTATTATTTATACGCTCTAAAATACATTAATAAAACGTTGATCAATATCAATGTTAATAACAGTGAAATTTCACAACTTCCTGCTGCAGAATTTTTTTTTGTTAATTATGAAGAGGAAAATTTCGAAGATTTAAATTTTGATCATTGAAATGAAAAACTTGTAAAATGTGAAATATCCCGAGTACTTTTTCCTTTTACCTGCGAAAATCCAGCAGTCTTTTGAAAATGTGGTCTGCAAGTTTCCTTGATCAGGTCTCGACCTGTAACCCCCCCCCCCCTTACTAAAATAGAAAATGTTCCTGTGCCACTGGTTATCAGTGCCGTCCAACTTCAAAGGCTGTTTGTTGGACACAGTTGTGGAAGGTGGGAACGCGACTGCGCTGGTATTCTGCTGGACCTTTCAAACGTCACTTGGCGATTGAGAATGTTCAGACAGCGATGTCGTGTTTGTCGGTCGGCAGTGACGAGACGAGTTCATCGTATCCGTGCGTTTTTTGTTCAGTTACTGGTAAAGAGGGTGGGTATAAAAAAAAAGGGGGTAATAACGGATGGCTTGGGGGTTGGGGATGGCTGATTATCAGTTCCAGCTAGGCGTGCTCTGCAATATTACGTGGGTGTCGACGCGCAAAGTCAGTTACCGCCAAATGATGCGGAACAATGCATTTCCAACAGATTTTCGCTAATTAGAGAGTTATTTTCGACAGGAAATAATTCCATTAAGCCGCATCGATAATTAGGGCTGATGTATTTGTGAGAATCAACTAAAATTCACAGTTCATTCTTGTTCATCATTAAGTGTGTCACGTGTGTGATTTATATCTATCTGTGGGCGGCAGTTGGCAGCTGAATTTTTTTGGCGACGATGAGACTGAAATGGAATGTAGATGAAGCATGGAAATATTGTAATAGGTGGGGAAAACATGAGTACCACGAACACACCTATCAGCGAATGGCAGGGTCCGTCACAGCTTCGCAATGCTTTCACCTGGCGGGAATCAAACCTGGCTAGCCGTCGCTGAATGTGATTGGTCAGACCTATTTACCACCTCGGGCCCTGTTGTATTGGTGGACGTGAAATAATTTCCTCGATGCTTACGAACGGTAGACTTTGCCGATATTCAAACCGAGGAAAGAAACAACTTGCTTCCGTATATTCCGGTCTTCAGTTAAGAGTTTTTATAATTACAGTATTTGGTGAGGTATAGTATTTCCTCATTGACATCGAAAAATCGGACCGAACACAACGGGAATATTTACAAGATATGATTTTAATCACTAGCAGTAATTCGTACTTAAAATTCCAAAGAATATATATTTTTTGCCACTTGTGTTAAAGTTAAAAATTGCCGTTTGTCGGCCGGTTCACCTATTTAAGATGCAAGACTGGTATATTTTAAGCCACATTTTTGCTCTTGGTGTATTTTGTATCGTTAATTACGTCATAGATCAAACCTTCGACAAAAACAAGCTGACTTGGAAAAATTACAAATCTTTGGCAAGTACTATACTACCAAGTGTTTCGCAAAATTCCTACAACTATCTCGTATAGCTTGTAAACAAGACTGAGTATATAGGTAGTGTTTTGAATAATAACCAATGTGCGGAAACATATAATGCTACACGTAAGGCAAATGCAAAGTAATTGTGAGACCACATGGCAAGTCGTATTCACGAGACTCCTTAGCTACTTAGGAAGTTCTCCATGCACGGTTATTTTTGCTGTGGTGAAAGAGATTCTAAACAGGCCGAATGGTGTTCACTGAGTAGGATATACCACAACTTGTCTTTCAAGAACGATATTTGTAACGACCTCGGTGAGTATCATATAAAGCAGATGTTTCATTGGACTTGTATGCAGTGTCGAACAAACAATTGGAACAACAAACAAATAATATAAGAATTATGTTATCAGATAAATTTTTTTTTACCGGAATTCGCATTTATGCTAGAAACGCACTTTCATTAAACAGAAGCTGAACTTACTTGTAACGGCATCGGCTAATATTTAAAATGTTTTATACACAGTCCATCATTATAAGGACAAGTGATTTGTAAAAATAATTTAAGCACGTTTCATTGTAAATAATATTTACAGATGTTGAAGGACATTTTTACCATCAGTTTATTTTATGAATAGCGGACTTTATGCTGGTGCCACAGATTTCTATACGAATGTGCTATAATCTGAAAAATCCAAGCGTGCTATTCTAGATGCAACCACAATTGTTTTAATTTGCTGTTGACTCATTTGCTTGATCTAGCATTTTCTGCACTGAAAAAATTAATTTTTGGTGACCCCAAAATATTTTTTCAGTATTCACTCTACCAAATTATTTTGTGATAAACGCAACATATTTGTAGCAACCACAGAACAAATTTTTAGTGGCCACAAAATTTAAGTTCTTACAACTTCAAATNTAAACGCAACATATTTGTAGCAACCACAGAACAAATTTTTAGTGGCCACAAAATTTAAGTTCTTACAACTTCAAATGTATTGTTCACCACAAAATAGTTTGGAAAGGCGAGTACCAGCAAAATAACTTTAGCCGCCACCAAGTATTTATTTTTCAGTGCGTTGTGAACATTTCGGGCAGTAAAATAAATAATGTCGCTGTCCTCTGTGTGATAGCGTAGATACGGAAGAATTTTAATTTTGTAAGGAAGTGCTGGGTGGTTGGGTACTTTGCAAATTCACCGCTACCTCTGCGAACTTCCCTAGCAGATGGAACTGACTTTTCAGAGCCTACGGTAGTCTGGTTCCGAGTATTCTCGGTGTGTCGGGAAGACCTAACGTCTCGCCTTACGCACAAGAAAGAGGGTTTGCCAAACGGCGTTTTTGTAGTGCCGAGGCACCCAATCTCCTTCCTGAGGGGAATTGCCTGCCTTCATCTCGGAGTCACGGTGTGAGTGGAGGCACACTGTTGTTCCCTCAGCGATAAGTCTTGGCTGGGGCGAATTTTTAATTTTTCTGTTTTTTTTTCTTTTGGATTTTTTAGTGTAATTTAAATGCAATTTTTTACAAATCTGTTTCAAATAAATGTTAGAAAGTATTTGTGGGTAAAATAAATTTTTTTATATGAATAAATTAAAGATAATCTATTTTGCTTGAGAGTATTATAAATATTTAAACTGTAGCAAAAAAAAAAATATATTGGTTTATTTTTTGCATTTTTAGCATTAAGAAGATTATTAAACAACTCTTGGGTATAATTTAGTTTATTTATCACATTCAAAAGGATTTATCGTCGTTTCACCACATTTTTTGCGTGTCGTAGAATTAGTATAGCAAATTGAGGGAAACAATTTTCCAAATTAAATACCCTTACAAATTTTTATGGTCTCTTTTCATGTGTCCACTTCATTGTTTGTAGATAATTATATGTCATTGATTTATATATAACCGCCACTAACCTTGCTGCACTGTAGACTAATTTTGAGATGGGTATTTATGTGAAGAAGTGCCAGAAATAAAATATTTTTTCCTTTTATGTAGTTAATTACAAAACTTAATATTATTGAAGGTGCTTCCTCTACTGATAGATATACGCCTTGTTTTTCTAAGTCTGTTACAGTGGCTGAGAGGTGTTTCCCTATGAAAAATTAGGAAGAAAATGTTTTGTACGACTTCTGGTCTAAAGTGATAATTAACGTATCAGTAACGAAGATCGTCAACCAGTTAAAAGGCAATTGTAATCATCACCAGTCAAATACATAAGATTTGCTGCTACTCTCATTGCAGTAAATGTTTTAGCAGCAAGTTTTTACTAAATTTACATGACTGATTCTTAATCAACACGTCCAAATGTACAAGGAAGTTATCCTTGATGTAAGACTTAAATCTGTTACGTTGGTTTGAAAACGTCCCTACAGTTAAGGGTGGCCATCCAATACCTTATAGGTAGACAAACTGGATGGCATTTAAGTTGAACGTGTTTCTAGCTGGATTGCAATCTGAGCTGTAATGTCCGACATCCCAAGGAAGTGGTTGACAGTGCGAAGAGTCCAATAAGAGTTGAGTTGATTTCTTTAATTATCAGTGAAGGGTAGAAAGTTTTTGACGGGCTGCGTGTACCAGTCATATGAGGATAACTGTTTAACTGAATAGTATGAAACAGAAAAAGGAAATGGTTTCATTCTGTGAATGCCAATGTATATTATTAAAGCAGTGAAACTAAATTACGAATTAAATTGAGTTGTTTCACTAAATTATATTTAAAGCTTACATATAATTTTATACCTTGGCAGAAATTAACATCTGTTTTTTTTTTAATCCTTGTTTGGCCTCAATGATATCTATGATCGTGGATTTAAGAGTTTCAATATATATATATATATATATATATATATATATATATATATATATATATATATGTGTGTGTGTGTGTGTGTGTGGTCAGAAAATTAAAATATGTTACGTATTTTAGGGACACCTGAGTAACACTAACATTACGTGAATTTTTACAAGTTTTCATAACGATAGAATGGAATTATAGTACGGATGCAACGTTCAAAGAAAATTTGTGTGACGAAAGAAAGGTTTGTGGCCACATCTTGTAAAAGGCATTACGTACTTATTTGCATGGCATTTGCGTAAGAAAGGAATGGTATTGGTCCACTTTCATTCTGTAAAGTCGTCTGCAAAGTTTTATATTCTAATAAGAAAAATGTTTTAAGGGGGTAGGGGGTTAATGTGGACTACACAAGAAGTAGAATAAAGAAATAAAAGGAACTGATATTAACAACGTTTCGCCGTGAACGCCCTGTTATCACTTGAAACAAGTTTCTTACAATATTATTCATAACACTTTTGGAAGTAGGCCTACTTGCAATTTTATAACAAACGTTTACAGTTTTCCTACATTTGTTAATGTCAGTGATATGCGGTTGGTGATCAATACAATGGACGTAACCGGCCAGCGCAGTTATTGCAGATCACTTATGTGCCTTCACTGCAAGGCGGCAGACCGCATGCAAAATTCAGCATGCCCGAGAAGCGGCGCGCAACAATTATTTCCCTAATTTGGACACCCGTGGTCTGTAAACAAATCAAGAAGTACCCAATGTAACAAATTAGCCTACTTTCCTCTACGCCGATCTTTGTATGTGGTTCAATATTACTAAGTAAGCCCTAGTCTTCGACTTCGATAAAAGGAACATGTAAAATATCAAATTTATATTTTTATCATTTTTGGAATACGTGACTAACCCACGCGGAACAAACCAATTTATATGACCTTCCATAGAAAAAAAAATAATTTACCTAATTTGGGGGGAACAGGTTCGTTTTTCCTGAGATATGACATAAAAAAACGCGTTATCCTATAAAATCGCGGACAAAAAGGCTCCGTATTGACATAATTAATGATTGTAATATGTAATAACCCAAGCAGCAAACAACAAGCAGTTAACTGTTTGCCAACAGTTGGCAGTGGTGGAAAACGTTAGCATTTATGACTGTCAGCATTTCTTGTATGGTTAACAATCAGGTAACGTCAATAAAATTGACTTTACCTACTCTTCAAACTATCGCAATGTGAGCCAATTCTCTCACGATGATTGTTAGAATTCTACAAAAGCCCCACCAAGCAGACGATCGGCATAATAATAACTGTAACAGGAGCGTTGGTGATATAGTGGTCATACTACTCGCCTCGCTTCTAGGCGAACCGGGTTCGATTCCTG